>CM038792.1:218212408-218541746 GCA_021764765.1 Vicia sativa | reverse complement strand
AATTAAATCCAATTTTCATGCATCAATGATACATATGTAAATATTTCCACCAAGATCAAGAATAACGTCATTTCTACTGTGGATGGTAATTCAAACCAAAATCATAATCCTTCAAGTTCCAACCATCTCTTTTGCCTCATATTGAGCTCGTTGATCAAGAGATATTTCTGCATTTCTGATCGCTAAACACCTCAAATCGAGAACCATACAAGTAATGCCTCCACAATTTAAAACACCACATCCCCAACTCTAAATCATGAGTCGGTAGTTTATTTCACGAACTTTCAATTGTCTCAAGCATAAGCTACTACTTGCCGACTCGCATCAAAACACCACCTAAACCTTCAAAGGAAGCATCACAATACATTTATAAAAGATTCCACGGATTCGCAAAATCAAGATCGAGCACTAGTCAAACTTTTTTCAACTTTGGAAACCCTTTTCACATTCGTAATCTCATACGTAACATCTTGTCCTTTCTCATTAATTTAGTTAACAAGAATGCCAACTTCGAAAATCCCTTAATGAATTTTCTATAGTAACCCTCGCAAGACTAAGAAAACTACTTACTCGTAAATGCATTTTGTGCCTCCCATCGAGATACCGCTTCTACCGTAGGTCAACAACAATACCGCCCTTGAAATCACGACCAAGAAAGCTTACTTCACTCAACCGTAATTCACATTTGGATAACTTTTCATAAAGCTTGTCTTTCAATAATTCTAACACAACTCGAGATATTTCGTGACGCTTCGTCATTCTTTGAATAAATCGTAATGTCATCAATAAAGACCACCACGAACTTATCAATACGGATGAAATATCTGTTTATATATCCATAAAACACCGTGCATTAGTAACCTCCAAACAACATGTAGAATATTCAGAGTGTCCATACCTTATTCTAAATGCGCCTTCAATATCCTCCATTTTTACACAAACTGTGATATCCGCACCTTAGATCAATCTTCATCGAATACACAAGCTCTAAACCATTGATCCATCAAATCATCAATCCTCTGGAATGGATACCAATTCTTGATTGCAACTTTGATCAATTGTCTGTAATCAACACACACCATGTAACCATCTTTCTTCTTAACCAACAACACGGTGAGCACCCCACCACCTAAACACTTGGATGAATAAATTTTCAAGTAGTTCCTATAATTGACTTCAATTCACCAACTCATACGACATACTACGATACCCATCGACACGCAGACTAGTTCCGTGAATTAAATCTATAGCAAATTTACTTCTCTCTCGTGTAAACTCGCTAACATCTTCTCGAAAAATTATGGAAATCACACATAATGGGAAATTCATTACCTTAGCCTTTCCTTCACTTCCATCGCATCCAACAACATAAACAACACTAATCGCACCTTCATTAATGCCTTCATTCACTTTCCATGTATATAGTCCAATTCTCGACACCAACATTCTTCAGAAAGATAACAACTCGTGAACAATTGATATGAACCCGCTTGAATTCCAACCGCTCATTCCAAGGATGATGTCAAGTTGTTCTAATGGTAGCTTACTAAATCCATAGCAAAACCTCTACCAAATATTTCAATATGATAATTCCTACACAAGCGAAGTAGTCACCGAACCCGACGCATGAGTATCAATAACCATACTTCCTTTCATATCGATATATCCAATTTTAATCTTTCAAAGATAATCCAAAGAAATGAATGAATGAGTCGATCCTGTCAATAATCGCATCAAAGGTGTGCCATGAATAAAACATGCACCTTTAATCAATCGATCTCAAGAGTAGTCTCACCCGATAAAGCAAAACACCTTACCACCGCACTATTCTTTCTTAGGTTTAGTACACTCAAACGAGTATGAACTCTTCCCCACAACAGCTAGTAAGTCACCGGCCTCGTCGCAATCAACAATGCCTATATGTCTAGGTTTTCCACATTTATAACACTTCTTCTCATCACTCTTGCACTTGAATGTGATGCCCAAATTCACCATATTTATAGCACCTAATAGGAGCACTAGAGTCTCCCCACTAGGCCTTTTCCATCCACCATACTGGGTTACCTCTCGCTATATAGTTTACCACAATCCATGTGCTGCTTTCCTTCTTGTCAACTAACCCACAAGAGTGTGAGCTAGTATTAGTAATATCCTCTTCCAAAATCCCGCTACAACCTACCAAATCAAAAACCTCAAATCCGCTTAATACCGACACTTGCTTGATTTCATCACGAGACCGATTCAAACTTGATACACTTAGAAAACTCAACCGCCTCATCATCATTGTTATAGTGAAAGTATATAATACAATTCAAGAACTTGGAATCATACTCACATGATATATTACCCTTCTCGAGCTCCAAGAATTCAATCTTTCTTCCTCGAATATCTTCAGAGAGTACCTTAAAAGCCCTCCGAACGATCCCAAGTCAAGACAACACCATCTTGCTCCATCTCGCTTATAGTAAGTAACCCACTAGTCATCACTTTTCTTCCAAAGATACGAGTACCATATCTCACCTTCGTGTCCTTAACATAATCAATCACTCTAAGATCCTTTCAATCTCCTTCACCCACTTTTGAGCCTTAAGGGTCGTGTGTGCCTTTAAACAATGGGAGAGTTATTCCTTTATAAATTTCCTAGCTTCCTATCCGCATCAATACTACCCATCGGGGTTTCCTCCCAGCCACCAGCAAGCATCCCCAAAGCCTCAACAATTGTAGCATCATCCCTTCCGCTACCTCTTCCATCCATCATTCGAGAATCCACAAAACAATTTTCATTAGAACACAAGTATCGACAAGTGTATATTTACACTAGTCGATATAAAAGGAATGATAACATTAAGATGTTGGTCACAATGACCGACTATGCTTTGATACCACTATTGTAAAACCCTTCTAAAACCCCCATGAATAAAAAATTATTATTTCGTAGTAACATGTCAACAAGGATGCTACAACACACTATAATAAATTTTACACATGTCGTGTTTATCCGAGAACATAAACCAATTAAAATAATGTAATAAACATGTTTTAACACATGAATAGTCTTCATAAACTTTTGATAAATTAAAACATCATCAACATCAACGATAAGGTCCCCGCTTTAATTCAACAAAACTATTATCCAAAATAAAACATTAAACCAAAAGAAGAGTTTAATAATAACTCTAAAACAATTATTCGCTCTTGTTTCAAATCGTAGCATGACATCGACTCGATATAACATAATCTATTAGCTCTACAAGCTATCTCACCAAAGCGCCTAAGCCGCTATATTTAATCCGAAATGATCAAAGTAGGGTGAGACTAAATCACAATTATTATAATGTTATAAGCTCATAAATAATTAGAACTTCATAAGCAAATCATTTCACCTTATTCAATATTTCAAATTTATCATTTTATCACCAAAATATTTCATAAACCAACAATCAACAATAATATGCAACATTACATTATAACACCGAATTCTTCCAATCATGTTATAACAAATACAACTAATGCAATGAGACACACCGACTTTATGCATGTAGTACCAATGTGAAATACATTCACTCCACCGCTCCATTCCAAGTCTGACACGGCTAACACCTCTATTCCATTCCAACTCGGACACGGATATTGCCTTACCATCCATTTCAACTCTGATACGGTTATATAACCTTACTAATTCCACACAATGGGAATTAGCTACCTACAACAATGATATGTATGCATGCACATCTTTAAAGCATGCAATATCATCGAATATGATAAGAACTCTTATCATGAACCACCTCCAATAACATGCAACATCTAAAAGCAATTATATTCATAACTAATAATTATATCACCATCATACACAATCCAAAGATCATCATGTATTCACAATAACACCTCAATCACCACCTTGTCACATATACCAAAGGTATGCAAACAATGTATAAAACAACTTAATTAAATAAAATCGACTTTTAAAATAAAATCGAGCCATCATTAATTTATCCATTTCATAAAATAAAATATTTTATTTGAGTTACAACGTCCAAAACGGCAATTAAAACGGACTTACGATTTAGAATTTATGAATTTTCAAAATAACATATTTTCCCAAAGTTTCAGTAACCGTTACCACCGGGTAAACGTTGTCACGAGACGTAAGGATTTTATTTATTAATAACACGGTAATCGGTTACCACCGGAGTAACCTACATCAAGCCAAAATATAAGTTTTTCGTAACATCAATACATTGGTAATCTACACACCCCGTAATCGTTACAATTTAATCGGTTACCACATGACCTGTAGCAAAATCCAGATTTTGACAACAACAAGGGTTCCAATTCCAATCCAATTTCGACCTCAAACATGTATAGCACCAAAATAGTCCCAAAACATGATTGTAATGCAATTCTATTTTGGCACAACATCACCTAACAACACTATAACATCAATTTGAATCAATTTCACCAAAATCATGCATTAGGGTCCAAAATTCCTAAACCTTAATATCCTAAGTCGATATCTAATCTACCCAATTTATTCCTATTATTCTTAAGTCGATAAAGCATAATAATCGATAAATTCCTCTTACCTTAGCCAATTTCTTGAATTCTTGAACCTTTGAGTTCCTCTTCTTTTGCTCTTTAATTTCCTTTGTACGTTCTTCTACTTCTCACACTTTGTTCCAATTTTCTTTTCTTTTCCAATTCCTTATTTTATTAAATAATAATAAAATAGAATTAGTAAGCTTTACTTACTTTCACCCCTTTACTACTAACCACAACTTAAGCCCAATTCTTTTATTTTCCTTAATTTTCAACATTTATTTTAATTCCAAATAATTCCAATGATCCTCCAAAATCCAATTTAATTAAATTAATAATTAGAAATTCTAAATTTTAATAATTGATAAATATGAGGTGTTACAATTTTCATGGACTCGACTGCTTTTTGAAATTTTGGGCTTTGTTTGGTTTTGGGAGTGTAGACACCCTTTTGCTTACAAAGACAACATTTTGAAAATAAGGAATAAAATGATATTAGAAATTATTAATGAGGGTTAGTAAAAAAATAATGATAGCTAAAGAATAAGAAAATTTACCAAAGAAAGTATAAAAACCAAAAATAATCCCAAAAAGTTTTGAAAATGCGATTAATGTCTATGGAAAATAAATCTAATAATAGTAAATGACGAAAGTAATGGTGAAATAAATCTGATAAATAACTAAAAATGGATTGATAAGTGGTGTCCCACATCCTTCGTGGATGGAACGCATAAGTATCTGAAAGCTGGCATCGAAGACTGAGAATCTCCCTATAGAGGTAATCTTCCTCCTCTGTATGAGTGGCTTTAGATATCTTCATTTGTCGTAAGGTTCTTTATTTTCTCTTGAAGAGTAGCAACTGGCGATTATAGTAAGCTCGAAATCTCGGTCATTCCCCATATGGAACCAATGGAGGAAAATGCAATACTCCATCCGAGAGGGTTAACAGTGATACCAAGCATAGATAGGTGGCAAGTATGTAAGGTGTTTCACCCATGGTCCTCTAAAGCATAAATCTAATTTTTCTTTTGGGTATTTGTTGTTTTTGGGTTTGGTAGGTAAAAGTGGTGAATGACTTCATTATTAATGAGGATTTTGTACTCATTAGGTCGAAAGTCCACTTGTCGTACCATGTCTTTTTCAAGACAATGGTCCAAGTCAAGAAGTGTAAAACCACAATAGGGTACTAGGTGGATTAGCTTGCTTTGGAAGCCAAGGGCATAAGTAATTTGGGTAACTGCCCCTCCTACATGGATAGGTCTTATTGTAGACCGGGCTATACCTTCTAGGTTTTCTATGAGAAAGGTGTCGACTCAACAGATCGATTCTGATGCATAGAGGATAAATAACTCCTTCTGCTCACTGGCTCACTAGTGTCACTTCTACCAAAGAATGTATGTGCTAAAATCATCTCAGAATACCTAAGTGTTAGGTTGTGGATACGATTTGAAACCGGGTGGATAGGCTCGGGCTCATCGGGTAGTATCTTCTAGAAAGTATCCAAGGTGTTATGCATGTTAAGATTAATGGAAACTTCAAGTACATCACTGGCTATACTAGAGTCCCAAGAGGCGACCCAAATCTTGATGGTTTAGCCTATATTCTTGCCCAAATAACCTAAAGGAAATATGACCCGATAAAATCCACGACCTTGATTTAGTTGGTAAATAAGTGAGCTAAGGAACTGGGGTGAGTTTTGGTAAGTGGTATTTTTGGCTTCTACAAACTCATCTGAATTTAATTTGTTACATGTGTACCTAATTCTAGACTCGATCCCTAGGGCTTTCATGCGTGTGGAGTCAAGATATCTTGTGGGTAGCATAGGTCTCTCAAATAGAACTATATAGTGGATCCTCTAGTCGTCATCTCTGAACTAGATTTACATTTCATCGATGTTCTGCATTATGAAAATATAGTTAGAATAAGCTATGTAGAACAAAGAGACCTAAAATGCAGGAAATCACACAAGTTAGATACCTATGTAGGAAATATCGATCACACACTGCATTTTAAAATCAATAGCTTGACTAAACAATAAAAGATCATCTACAAACATCAAGTGAGATATGAGAGGATCATTTACACCTGCCTTCATTGTTTTCCAAAAGCCTTGTTCTACACAATGAGAAATAAGATGAGACAGTGTTTCCATACAAATAATAAAGAGGTATGGAGAAATAGGTTCCCGTTGTCTGATACCTCACTGAGGTTTGAAAATTTTGATCTAGTTCCATTGCATTTAACATTAGATGTCACACTTGTAATATAGGCGTAATACGAGTGATTAGCTCCAAAGAAAATCTCACTTCTTTCAAGATATTTTCAATAACCACTTTAGCATATCACATGATTTAGTTAAATCAAATTTAATAATAAAATAAATCATTTTTTTTTTATCTTATGCATGTTATGAGTCATTTCTTGTGCCACTACAATATTATTATGAATACTTCGCTATTACAATTTAAGGAATAATAATCTTCAACCTATTTACAACCACTTTGATAATAATCTTATACAAATTGTTACAAAGACAAATGGAACGAAATTGATTAATAAACTCAGGATGCAATATCTTAGGAATTAAGCATGTATATTTGTTTTGATTAATCTTAAGCAAGCAGAAGGGAGGTCCTCTGGTTTTCAAAATCACTTCCAATAAAATCTCCTGCGAGCAACCTCGCACGCTGCATAGAAGCTACAATAATCCTCATATCATCCCTCTAACCTCTTATACTTTATTCATTTAAACTAGAATAAACTGATGAAAAAATCAATCATTACCACTTGGAAACACACCACTCAAGTGGATATATTAAAATTTTCTCTCAATTAAGCTCGTGATAACACCACCTTATCTCAATGCAACCATAATACCTTTTGCATAACCTCTGACATAAGTGCAATGCCAACCATCAAAATCTAATAATTAAAATGTTTTATTGAGATTATTAGGATCATATCTGGTTTCAATAATAATAAGTATACTAGGATGATGCATATCCACTTAATGTTTACAAGTACGATAAAATATTGAACTCACTTTCCCATGATAGTTCCACATAAGAATACTATTGTGTTGACTAAACATAACCAATAATTAATCAAGAAGCGTCAAACCTTTTCCAACCTATATGGTTAGAGAGATCTAATGTCTCTGGAACCAATGTCTCTGGAACCACTTCCATGTTAGAATCTTCCGCGCTTGAAACACCTTTGTCATGAGCATCCAAAATTCATCTTTCTAATAATATGGATATTCGCAAGTTCCTCAGTAACTGGCATAGAAAAATCTCTTGTTATCTTTTAATGTTATCACATGGTACCTGAGGATTACCTTTTATCATTATCTTTTTGGGACAATTATCTATAGAAATTCTGCACTTTTCATATAAGACTCATTTATAATCTTTCTTTTATATTCTCACGTGATACACTCTCTATGCCGATTATGTGTGATCTTTTGCGATATATTCTCTTCCATTATTTTCTCATCATCCAAATTCTCAACTTCCAGACTTGGGATATCTTTAACCGAAATAGAAAATACTGATCCCATTGATTTTTCTCAAGCAGTAATAACTACCAGAACATTCATCGGACCACCATGCACAGCCGTCAAACCATTCTCAGTATTTTTCCTTGACATCGTTGTTTACTAACAATTGAACAGGGACCCTCTTTCACATTACTATCAATTTGTATACCATTGGAATCCACATTCTTTATCCCTAATGGAACCTGAGTTGTTTCTCTCCATAACTTTCAATAAAGTTACCAAACTTCTGAATATTTGTAAATCTCACCCAAACCGTCACCTTCTCAATTTGATTACTCTCTGGATGGAAATTATGGCTCTATTCTCTAACAGTAAGATATTGATCATATATTAAACAAGGGACATCCATTAAAGGATTATAATAATCATCATTATTGAAAATGTCACAAGAAAATAGTCGTACTCAAATCTATAATATTGATAATGCCATTCCTCGTCCACTTCTGTTTGAAACAAATTTCTAGGGCCTTGTATCCAATCTTCACATCAAGGAGTTTAACAATAACTCTAGATTTCTTCACACCAAGGCCATAATAAAATTGTGGTGACAGATGAAAGGTTAAATGCTTTGAATTCTAGCCTCAATAGTTTTTATTTTTGTTACAAAAGACTTTGTCCAGATACTGTGGAGTGTTAGTTCGATGTTTTGTTGATTTCAAGAGTGCGGATTTGAACACGAATGAAGGACGATATTGCAGCGGGTAACAAATGTTTATGCCACCATCATGGTTGTCGACTTCCTATTGACAAATTGAGGAACCGGGTCACCCTTAATCTCTTGTTGTTGTGTTCATTGATAATATTTTGATTTATTCCAAGAGTGAAGAAGATCATATTGAGCACTAAGTATATTATCGGACGAGTCGCATTAGGTCGCTTTTAAGACGCCTCGTCATCGCCAAAAATTATGCAAAGCGTTCAAATTTCGACGACGCCTCCGGATAAAATGTACTGTTGAAAGACGATTTATCACTTGCACCGTGATAAATCGGTCGGAGAATAACACCTTCGATGGTACAAAACCAACAGTAGTATCCGAGAAATTTCAACGTATTTAAAATATTTAGTATGAGAATGAGATGAAGGAAGAAAGAAAAGAATTCGATTATGAATTCGGGATATGTTGCAATGAAATAAGAGTTGTATTTATAGTCAAAAATCCAACTGAGTGGACCTAAAATCGTGGAGAAAATGTGGGAGAGTGGAATAGGCTCATTCAAAAGAAGTCGTTATGCTACTTGGTTAGCAAGTCAAAAATTAGGTTAAGACTTGGTCTTGAGTATGACACATCATAATTTCTTAATTAATTAATATTAAATACTAATTAATTTTAAACTTTTATAATTAATTAAATAATAATATTTAATTTCACAATTAATTAATTAATAATAATTAATTTCCATAATTCGGTCATAAAATGAATCTTTTCAAATTCACTTCCATACTAGTCAGGCACATTCATTCCAAGTTTTTCCAACAATCCCCACTTGAATTTAAAAGGTGATTTTAGAAGTAACGCCGACGTTTTCTAAGATTGTATAAGCAAAGGTGTCTACGACTTGAACCTTGCATAGCAAGTAGGATTCCGATTTAACAAGAGTGACACTATTGTCTTGAACTCTATCTCGTACATCATACCGCACAACCTTTCTTAAGGTGTATTCTCGACAGTGCTTTAAATGGCCTCGCACGTATCCCTTTAGTGAAAGCTCTAGGAATTTTGCCCCGCAATTCCATAGTGTTCACAAGTGATTTCGTGAAACAACCGCTAGTCTTCCAAACTATTGAATAAGCGCTATAACTGTATGTTATTCAATCCTCCGTAACTGCGTAGATCGACTAGATTGATCCTATGGGGTATCGGCCGTTGGTATGAACTTAAGATAGAGATCCATATTTGAGACTTGTTTTGGATGTTTTTGTATAGGTTCAAGTCTTCGATTACTTAGTGATATGATCAAGCAAATAATGTATATTTGGTTCGAACAAACAAGAACATTCAGATTCGAAATGGCAAGAAAGTATATAAATGCAAAGAATATTCAAATAAACTCTTAAAGTGTAAAAGGTTTTCAAAGTAATCATACAAACGAAAAGACAGTGAATGTATACAAATGTATAAAAGCTCGGGAAATAACAAATAATGTAAAAGTTTTTGGAAAAGTAAAGAACTTCAATATGGTAGAAAAGAAAACATTTAAATGAAATGACTTTGAAAGTAAAGAAACTTAAGAGACATTAATGCAAGATAAAGTTAGACTGAAGGATAAAGATACATTGTTGAATAATAAAGCTTTTGTGCAATCATACGTACATCATTCGTGCATTCGCTTTCCCTAGCCATGTGGTATTTTGAATGTGACCAATTTTAGTACAATAGATATGACACACGAAATCCTAACATTAAGACTCCTATTTATACTAATTCGACCATAACGGTCGACCCATAAGATCTTGCCACGTTTAGAACATGCAAGACACCATGCTTCTCTTGCTTCCACGTTAACCGCTTCTTCAAGCTTCAACTCCCTTTATCCCGCTGCTTTGAATTTCAAATGTATCACTCACTTGATTTCAACCCATTTCCTCGATACAATTCTATTGCCCGATCGAAGCTTGTTTTACACATATCACCATTATTTCCGCTTGACACTCGAAACTCAATACATCCATTCAAGGACTAATTCTTTTCTTTCCAAACTATGACATTCACTATGTTCCCTAATACTTTAACATCATCTCATCTCGAGCTCCATGATCCTTCTTCGAATCACAAGATATCAAAATCTTCACTAACAATGCCCCTTTAAAATATGTATTTTAACCTTTTAAGAAATACTTATTTTAAATATATCCACAAGATTTTGATGTGACCGAGCAATTATGACCTGACAAGATTTTCATCATGTCAATCACGATGACCCTCGGTTTCGAACCGCTTTCACACAAGAACCACGGTATGGTGCATTTATTAAGAGCAATGATCACCTTTAATCATGCTTATTACCAATACCGACTTCACGCCACCTCGCGGTATCCAACCCACGCCTCCCACGTAACTTGGCATTAGTTGATGAGTGTTTCCACTTCCTCACTATAAAACCAAACAAACTTTAGTCTTTTCACTTTTTCCACACTCTGAATCTTCTTCCTCTCTTTCTCGTAAAGAACCCTAATCTCTTTAATCAAATCCCCAACAATGTCTTCATCAACATCCTGTAAAAAGATTTCAAGAAGAAGAATAAGAATACCGAACAATTTTGGAAAGCAAGGTTGGCACTCACCAAGGTCAATCATACTATACCCTGGGAATCTCCAAAGAGCAAGAGCTCTTATACTCCTCTCGTATTAATCCTACTAACGCTTCGAAAGAGATTTGCCCTAATGGGTCCTCTTACGGTTTTGAGATTCTTAAGGATACACGAACCATATTTCCTCGTTATGATTTCAAACCTTTATTCAATACAATGGAAACCCCTAGGGTAGGAACCGATAATGTCAATGATCCTGTTGTCCAAAGGAAGTAGAAACTCCTATGACTATCCCAAATGATCCTTTCATTCGACTATGTTAAAACAACTTTAAACCATTTCGCCCCGTCCAACCCGATGTAGCATATCGAATCGGTTCGCCAAAGTGGAAGTTAAGAAGTCACATCAGTGGGAGGAATTAGGTATCTATAATCTCCTGAAATTATCCAAACCAGGCTTCACATACAGTCATCCTCTGTTATTCGCATCCCTGTATTTCTGGGATAGCACTTATAATACCTTCCACCTCCCCGGAGGGATGATCACACCCACACTCTTCGACATAACTGCCATCACTGGACTAACACCAGTAGGGGAAACATATGTTCCTGATGCTGAGGAACATTCAAGTATTATTGATTTCGATATCAAACTAGCCAGCTTCTCCAAATTCATTAGTCATTACCATACAGAAGGTGATAGTGTCTCCGATGTTGAACACATTGCCTTCCTTACTCTTTGGCTATCAAGATACGTTTTCAAGCAGGGTCACTGTGTAGCTAGTAGGTTCATTCCTCTAGCAAGAGATTTACATGAGAACAGGAGGATTAACTTAGTGAACTCCGCTAGTTGACCTTACGAGAGCCCGAGATCACCAAGCCGAGCTTGAAATCTCATACTTCCAAGAACATCTTGTTAGCTGGTCCCTTCTCGTTGCTCCATTATAAATGCTATGTTCGAGTCTTCGCTATCCACCGCAGATACTATTAATGAGCAAGATCCGAGATAGTTGATCGAAACGTTGAGGGCACGAGGTCGAGGAGATCGACCTAGTGATGACAAGGCCGATTTGTGTTTCATTTTCAAAGTACATTATGCTTCTCCAAACAACATGAATTTAACAAAACTATGGCGCCTTTGCTTCGAGGACCCATGGACCATCATGGTTCACTATGTCTCTTTCTCGAGGCTGCTAAATGCAAGGAAATCCAAGATATCTCGAAGGCCTTTTATTACCAAGACTAATCTCCTCAAGAATTACTCCGACCAAGAACCGATCCTCTTATTTGCCTATCAACCTAACTTCGGTTTCGAGACAATTTGGTCTGTGTCAATTAATACTTGAACCCTTGTTCCAAACTCAAAGCGCCATTACCTCTGGTCGAACTTTTAAAGCCAGAGATGCCAAGCTTCAACAAGAACAATATCAAGAATTTGCCCAATTCAAATTAATCCCTTTCGAACCAGCTCCCTTATCTTCAAAGAGTTTTCTAGATTGGTGGATTAAATTCTATCAATCTTATATGTTTGACACTCTTACCATTCAAGCTAAACCGATCGCTGCGCTCGATGTGCGGTACATAAAAGAAAGGTATGTTGACCCACGCCAAGAGATTAAAGCTTTTCACTTACTTCAAAACTACTTATGATCCCACGCTACCGCAAACCACAGATATCGAGCTGCTCAAACCTTGAGGGAAAAATTTAAAGAAAAATTTCTAAGTTCCAACTTCCTTCGTTGTCACCGAAGATAGGTATAGGTTGGCACTCGAAATGCATCCACCTAGATTTCCAAAACTACCTACTTTAATTGGCTCGCTTGGTTTCCTCCATATCCTTGGTGGTTAATTTGCGTGAAATGCTCAAATATAAATCCCACAAGAAACCAAAGCCATCCGAGACCCATGGGCTCGACATCGGCTTCATAATTTCCTAGACATCTTCGCTATGACCTTTCCGCCATGTCGATTCTTTCGAATGAGGCGAAAGCGAATGTTGGGAAATCCCAAATGTTTATCACTTTCTTTGTCTTAACTTTCTTTTTAATTGCTTGATTTCCACCTCGTGATCAAGACTACCGCATCGAAGACCAAGGAAGGAAACAGTTCTCAACAATCCCACGAGACAAATGATGGTGTGACATTCAAACTGCAACTACAACAACAACACCTGCACCCACTCCAACAACTCACACACCACACCCACTCCAATTCAAGGTACCAACCACACCGACCCAACTTAAGTCTAACTTGCGTTTTGTACTATTTCGAGGTAAACTTCCTCAACCACTCCAAAAAGAGAAAACTAGCACTATTGGGAGGACTCTTAAAGCTGGGAAAGTTCTCCAACGGCTTTGAAGAAGAAACAAGAAAACGTACTAAAGGATACGGCGACTCGGACTTGATTCAAGAGATGTTGCTCCTCACACCAATCCAAAATTCCACCTTCGACCTCCAACGTAATGTTGGAACATATGATGAACATATCTACGGATAACCCACAGTGAGTTTACTTCAATTCTTAAATGATTATTCGCACTTAGTTATCGCTTTCTAATCTTTCTTTATCTATGTAGGATGATTCGACCTGATCCCAACCACTTCGACTCTCCTCCGCAAGCATCCGCCTCCGATTCACTCTTCTCCTCATGGGATTCAATAATCCAAAGGCAAAATGTAGGCTCTTCTAACATGGCACTCCCAATGGAGCTTCTCGATCGATTCGGGATTTCGCCTCCTCTCAAGGAGACCAATGCAACAATGCCCAAGACGCCATGAAGTGCCTTCAGAGGCTTTTCACCCAAAATCCTCCAGAATCCTCAAGAGTGAACAAATACCTCAAACTGAAGAGGAAAGAACCACTGCCTCTCAAGAGAGTGAAGATTCTAGCGAGGAAAGGTCTGAGGATGAAGAAGGAGAAGACGCTCAAGAAGGTTCGAGCGAAAGGACAGGGTCTGATGCTGATGGTGATCAGAATGATGACATCGAGGTGGTGGATTTGTCTGATGATGAACAAGATGATGGAAACGTCAATAATGACGGTGATGGTCTTCGTACTAATGAGCAAATGGACTTCAAAATGGATGTTACTCCATTACGTATGGAACTTCCTGGGTCTTCTCAGCCCCAAACAGCTGAAGAAGAATTAGCCAATTTGAAAAGAAATGACCCTATTGGGTACATGAAGGCTAAGTTGGCTCAAAGGGATATTCCACTTTCTACGACTGGTGCTGGTTCGACCTCTAAAGCAATGCCCTCTGATGATAGGGTTGTACTTCTTCATAGAATTAGAAAAACAATCCTTGATGTGGATCTATTCAAGTGCTTAAACAAGATAGTACCGCCGTTTCATCATGAAGGGATTATGAACCAAGTTGACCTCACTACACCGCCTCCGGAAGTTAGTACCATCTGTTTGAACTTCGTCTTTGTTGGATAATGTGACCTGATGCCTCCTCCGTGATGAATCTGCTGCAAATAAAGTCCAAGAGAAAGAGCTTCAATGGATGCGCTTATGAACATGCTTCAAGCTTTCAAAGAAGTCAAGAGCAAGCCACGATATTAAGCAAGCTAGAGTCGACTATGAGCTTCGATCTCAATCCATCCTCCTCTGGAGAAACAGATTCAAGAACTTCTAAGATCAAAGAGGCCCAAGAAAACAAATTGCCTACGAGTCCAACACCTTTGAGAATCGATTCAAGAACTTAACAAGGGCCTTTAAATGTAGCGGCCGAGCAACTCAAAGGTGAAGTTGCCATCCTCGAAGGTGCCAAGCGCCACCCAACAAAGACTTGAGTCTTTCAAGAATATCTTCGACCGGCTGAGGAACAATCCCCATTTCTGAATCTTGATTATTTTGTAACTCTTATATTTTGATTAAATGTTTATTCGTAACGCTTGAACAATGCCATTTTGGCAATTATGTTACCATTTTGGCACTTTATTATAATATTATGACTATATCGCTAGTATTCGAATCTCCTGCAGGCATGGTTTATACTTCTTTAAATACTTCCCATTTACCTTTAGGATTCGTTTATCATCCGTCAGTTCTTCTATTTCATACGCATTGTTCGAAAACGTTTTTGCTATTCGAAAAGGGCCTTCCCAATGAGGTGACCATTTATCCAATGCTTTATTCTTTTTGTCCATGGGCAATATGACTTTCCATACTAAGTCATTAACGTTGAATGTCTTACCTTTTACTCTTTTGTTATATGCCCTGGCCACTCTTTCCTTTTGCCTCATTAGGATTTCCAATGCATGTAGTCTGACTTCGTCTAACTCAACTAACTCATTCACCATCATTTCCCAATATAATGACGAGGAAGTTCATGTTGTCTTTGGATTCGAACCGATCAGATGAATTTCACAGCAAGACCGCATCATGGCCAAATGTTAGTTGGAAAGGTGTAGTATTGGTAGCTTCTTTGGGAGATGTTCTACGCCCATAGTACTTGGTCTAAAGTTTTATGCCAATTCTTTGGCTTTTTACCAATGTGTTTTTGATCAAACCAATTATTACTTTGTTGGTCGCTCGACCACCATTTGCTTGAGCATAATATGGTGTTGATGTCAATAGTATAAATCCCATCTCCGAGCGAACTCTTGCATCTTTCTACAGAACATGCACCTTGGTCCAGTAGTTATGCTTTCCGCAATCCGAACCTATAGATTATTTGTTTCGTATGAATTCAATAATAGCTTCGATCGCACTACTAGTGGTATCGCTCGATCCACTTAGTAAAATAATTTATTCCTACCAAGATGTACTTGACCTTAGACGAGGCAGGATTGATTTCTCCTATTAAATCTAACGCCCATCCTCTAAAGGGCCATGGTTTAATGATCGAATGCAGCTCACGCAGGAGCATGTTGAATCCCCATGTTTCCGACATTCTTCACATCCTTTAGCGAAGTCTATGCAATCTTTGAGCATGCTAGGCCAGTACATACCATATCAAAATAGCAACCACTTCATCTTGTGGCCTGCTTGATGTGCCCCACATGCTCCATTATGAACTTCTGATAATGCTAGATACGCCTCACTTTCTCCTAGGCATTTGAGCAATACACCTTCTTAGGTCTTTTTGAACAATTCATTTCCCATAAGGACATATGATAATGCTCTATATTTCGTTTTTTTATCTACGTTTAAGGTTGGATCCTTTAGATAGCTTACAATTGGGCTTCGCCAATCTGCATCTGATACGGTGTTTATGGCTAACACTTCGAATCTATCTTTACCACTACAACCTAACTTAATATTTTCTAAATCAGATGGTGTTAGTCTGGTAGCCATAACCCTACCTCTTATTTCGATCAACTCTTTAAAGTTTTTTGTAGAGACTTTATAACCTGAAGCCAACTGTGCTAGGTCATTTGCTTCTTGATTCTCTATTCTTGGTATATGTTGGATATGCATGTATTCGAATTTTTGATCAATCTAGCTATGACGGTATGTCATCAAATTTTCCTTTATGCATTTATATTCCTTTGTTATTTGTTTGACCACTAACTCTGAGTCACCTTTAATTTCGACTTCAGTTGCTCAATTCCAACAAAGCTTCAAGTCCAACAATAAGCGCTTCAGATTCACTTCATTGTTTGAGCAACGAGGGCCATCCAATTTATACTTGAATTTTGTTGAATTCCTTCAGAGAAATTATGAGAACTCCAACACCACTACCCTCTTTGTGAGTCGAACCATCAAAGTATAATTTCCAAGGTTGCGTCCCAACATAACCCATAATGGTCTTTTTCGACGTGGATCCACAATGAAGTCAAGAATTACTTGGCCTTTCACAGCCTCAAAGGCATGAAGGTTAAAGAATATTCTTAGGGCTAAAGCTCATTTACCCACTCTACTATGCATAATTGGTTTTGACAAAGATGTGTTTGATAACATCGAAATGAGAGGAGACATAAACATCAACAAAGTTTTATATAATATTTAAGTTTCATACAAGAGAAGTATAAACATAGGCATAACTTTTCTATGTTACTATATCTAGTTTCCGATCATTTAGCACCCTACTTAAATAGTATATAGCTCTTTCGATGCCATTACTATCTTCTTGTGCTAACATACTACCTATAGTAAATTGAAGCAGATATGTATGCCTCATGGGCTTTCCCATGAAGGTGGAGACAAGATAGGAGGTTGAGAGAGGTATCTTTAATTTCGTCAAGGCCTCCCGATGTACTGACTCCACCGAGGGCTGGCCTTGTTTTAAGCAAGTAGTGAGAGAATGCTTGAGTCTTTCCACTTAGATTCGAGATGAATCTTCTAAGAAAATTTATCTTCCCAGCAGGCAACTCTCTTTTGATGTGGGTGCTTTAGTCTCCATGATGGCTTTTGTCTTATTTTGGTTGATTTCGATTCCCTTTTTATGAACTACAAAGCCCAGGAAGTCTCCTGCCTGCACAAAAAATGCACATTTAAGGGGATTCATTTTCAAGCCATATTTTCTCATTCTTTCGAATGATTGGCTCAGATGGTGTATGAGTTTCAAGAGATGCTTGATGACTATGTCATCAATATACACCTGCATGAAAGTCTCAATAAAATCATGAAAAATGGAATCCATTGCTCGTTGGTAAGTGGCCCCAGCATTTTTCAAACCAAAAGGCATCACTACCCACTCATAGGTGCCTAAGGCTCCTGGACAACGAAATGTTGTCTTGGCAACATCCTCTTCAGCAATAAAAATCTGGTTATAACCAGAATATCCATCTAGCATGCTTAAGTATTCGAACCCTGCAGCAGAGTCTATTAACATTTCGCGTGCATGAGTATTGGTCTTTGGGGGTTGCCGTATTTAAATCCCTAAAGTCTATGCATATTCTCAGGGAACCATTTTTCTTAATAACAGGTACTATATTAGCTAACCATTCGACATACCTTGTGGTTCTGATGAACTTGCAACGCATCAACCTTTCGACCTCAGCTTTAATCTTCGTGAGCACTGCTGGCGCGAACCTCCTAGGAGTTTGCTTGATGGGCTTCTTGCCATCCTTAATTTGAAGTCTGGGCTCTACTAACTCTCTTTTCAAACCGGACATTTCGTCGTAGTCCCACGCGAAGCAATCTTTATTTTGCTTAAGGATTTCGATCACCTCTTGCTTGAGCCTTGGACCCAGTCTGGCACTTATATAGGTTATTCTTTTTGTGTTGTCATCCCCCAAATTTACCTCTTCGAGTTGATCTTGTGCCAACATCTTAGCACCTATGTTTGTAGGATCCTTCTCAAGCCTGTGGTTCTCAGTATCATATATGGCATCTAGCCTTTGTTCTATTTCATTTTCTTCCAGGTGAGTCTTTCGAACCACCCTTTCATGTTATCTTCTTCAACTATATCGCCTATTTCACCGTCGCTATCCATTTGTTCTCACCATGTAGGCGAAATCCTTTCGAAGAAGGAGGACTCACCATGAGCATTTGTCGAACTCCCACCTTCGGTCCTTCTCAAGTACCTTCGAGTCCTTCGTCTCCTATAATTATTTTTCTATCCCAATACATGCCATCATGGCGAAGGGTCATATAATATTGCGATCTCTCGGCTTCGTTCATCTCCTCATTTGGAGCACAAGGGCTATTCGTGTAGATCATAGTTTCTTTTGTTGACTAGGTTGATAGTCATGAAGTAACTCGATCCGCCTCAATGTTCTCCATTATCCCATCTTCTCCATAGCACTAACCTTTGGTGCATTGACGGGAACCGCCTACGCCATGAATCCATTCTCTTCCTAACAAAGGGTTGTAGTTGGCCTTGGCGATTACCATGAACATGGTGGGCTCGCAGTCAACCAACGGTTAACTCCACTTGCACCACTCCCAATGTTTGACCAACTTTCCTTCATAATTTGATAGAACCATGTTATGTGGTTTGACATCACTTTCTTGTATTCCCGCTTTTTAACATAAAATGAGGCATTAGATTAACGCGCGCCCATCTACCAGACCTTATTCACACCATGGGCATTAACCTTTGCTCGAATGAACAATGGCTTCGATGATTCTTCATTGTTGGCTGGTGTTCAAGAATGCATTCGCTTCTTGACGGCGCCATTATCCATGACATAATAGCAACCGGCCTATGTTTCATCATATCAATGGTATCATCCTCTTCCTGTTTTTCGATTTCGCTTGCCTCGAACTCGGTAGTATGACACCACGCTGCGCTTAGGTTGAGTGAGGATTCTCCTTCGATTCGGTTATCTGTCAAGATATCCTCATCTTCCTCCTCGACTGAGTATATTCTTTTGATTCATCCGGTTTCGTGTCGAAAAAGTCTCCTACTAACTGGAGGTTTGTTTTCGGCCTGCTTTGTCGCTGGTTTGTTAGTCGGACATCTCTTTCTTGCTGGTCGAAACTACCTCTTCAACCGCCAAGATTTCTTCTCACTTTCGAACCCGTTGTTGCCTTCGCCATTGGGATCTTGACATGGATTCTTCCTTTATAGTTTTCCAGCCTCAACTCTTCTTTTCTTTGTTGTTGAACTGCTCTCGTACACCATGGCGTGACGCGATTTCGCCATTGCTTCTCCAATTATCTTTCCCTTATTAGTTTTGACGCAGCCATCTATCGCTGGTACTTCAAATAGGATTCTCAATGTTACTCTTGAGCACCTTTGGGGTAAGGACTATCGCTTTTTGATTATGATTGCGTGAGGTGCCGACTCTTCCGACTCATCTCCTTGTGATTCCAGATGGCGCGAAGGGATGGTTTCAATGCCCGCCATGTTTTGGTATGCACGAACACCTTGGGCAATCAAACACTTCGCTGCCCTTTATGGCAACAGTACTAAGAATTCCAACACACTCTCCGTGTCGAGGATAGCATCTAAACAATTGATTGTCTTGGCGCCGACGCCGCTCGAGCCCTTTGCTCCTTTTCGAACTCTGCAAGAATCCTCTCGCTGCATGATGCTGCATCTGGGCAAAGCATCATCTCGCTTCCTTTGTGGCACACCATGAGGTAATTTTTAAACTGTATCTCGCAGATATCCTTCCTCCATTTTGTATTTTTCCTTCTCAAGATATTTCTCCATTTCTTGCATTTGAACAAGGTTTCTCCATGTCCACCATATTAACATCCACCTCTCCATCTTTTCATCATCTCCCAACTTAACGGTTCGATGTCTTTGAGTTGTATTTCAACCTCTGGTAGTATTTCACGTGTAGTCGAATTGCCACTAGGCTCCCCAGTGTCCCAAACTTCCTTCGGCTTGGTCCTTCTACCTCTCCATCTTTTGTATCCTCATCTCCCAACCCGATGGTTTGATGGCTTGATTGGATTTTTGCACCTCCGCGCGTAATATTTTACCGATAGTCGAATCTTCCACTGGGTTCTCCCAAAGTATCCTGATCTCTTCTCGGGAAAGTTGCTTTGTAATTTGGACCTTTCTAATTGGCGCCTCGACCTTCAAGACTGCACTACGTCCCGACTCTCCGGCCCTCGAGCTGGATGTCCTTCGAAACCAATGACTGCGCTGGCTTAGTCGAAGCCTCTGGTTGTTGGTGGATGTCTTCAGTGACTCCATTGTTGACTCCAATCAAACCCCAACTCTCATTCTCAGTGTTTTCATCTTTCAATGTATTGACCCCTAGGTCTGTTTCCACCATATTTATTTCTCCCATGCCCGCAGTTCGGAGTAGTTGGTGTCTGCAATATCCAGAGGATCCTCGCTCACCTTCATCTTTGGCTTATCAGCAAATTTTAGTCTGCCTTCTTTGATTGCATTCTGAATTAAGTCCCTGAAAAGAAAACACTGTGAGGTTTTGTGGCCTAAGAAACTATGATATTTACAAAATCCTCTTTTCTTCCTTTGATCTAAAGGAGGTATTTTAACATTTGATGGCACAATCAGTTGACCATCTTTGACAAGCAGGTCAAAAATATCATCACACTTTGTCACATCAAAGGTGTACACCTTCTTTGGGAATTTGTCGCTTTTTTCATTTTCAACAATTTCTTTCCTTTTGGGAACCAACAGTTTACAAGAGTAGGGGGGCCTGTTTTAACTCGCTAGGTCCACTTCGACCTCCTCGAATCGGACAGTCGACTTCCTGTTTCGACATAGGAAATTCTTTCTTTCTTATTACTTTTGAATGCCCCGGCCTTCGGCCTTTAGTCTTCGACTTGTCGAACCCTATCTGCCAACCGAGCCATATCTCTCAAGTATTGCGATCTAATTTCTTTCGAATCGAGTAGTCACCACCGGCCATTTCGACTAATTCATGTTCGGGACCTGTGAAACATCTGGATTTCAATAGTCCGAACCTATTCAAGTATTCGCTCATAGGTTCAAGAACTTCCTCTTAAGACTAGCTAGTTCCTTCGGACTTATCTTGATTGTCCCATGTAGAATTGTTCATGGAACAATCTCTAAAAGGGCCTGTATCTATGGATCCGGTGGTAATGTGGTGAACCAGTGAAAGCATTTTTCGTGAGGGAACTCGGAAATACTTAATCCTAAGGTTCTCATTATTGGCTATGTCTCCGGCTTGGTGAGATACTGCTATGTGTTCAACTGTTGATTCGTTAGTATCTCCAAATAACTTTGTAAATTTAGGGATCTTGTGTCCCTTGGTAAGTCCGTATGCATCACATAATCTGCTATGGAGAAGCATAATTTGGCCTCCTAATCCTAGACATACCGTTTGGGCCATTATTCTCTCATGGTGGTTAGGTTATTTTCGCCAAGATATTATCATTTCGAATTCTATGGACCACCGTGACGATCTTGGTTTCTACCACCATAACTACTCCTCCGGTTGTTCTTCTCAAACTGGGGCCTCTTGCCTTTCGAGCCCGGCCCCTGTTCCCCAACTCCCTCTGTGGTTCCTCTCGAATCACTAGAGCATCATATCTTCGATCCTCGCCATCGTTCTACAACTCCCTAAGTGGTTCTTCTCGAATCACCGGGCACTTCCTCTTGTGCCCTTGCCCTCGTGTCGAATTCTTCTAACCGCCTATAGGGTGGGTCAATGGCTTGTTCGATGATAGGTGCTCGCCGAGCCATAGCTCGGCCTCGCCTTACGGCGGAGCAAAGAAATCGCTATTCGACCATATTATCTCGCATTTTCTATTCGTCACACCACGCTCGAACTATTGGGCAAAGATTTCTTGCATAGTTTGTGCTAACACTCCTATCATGTTATGGTTACTATCATCCATCAATTGCCTAAAAGCCATTTGGTTCTCGTGGTTAAGGTGGTAAGGCGCCATAACCCCGCACCTTGGTTATTCGTAGGAAATTGATTAACCCGCATCCGATCCTAATTAGGGTGATGCATTTGACGTCGAAGTTTGCAAGCCTGCCATAAAAGATGTTGGCATCCCATAAGAAGGGTTTTTGGTCTATTACCCTCGAAACTAGGTGGTCTAGTTTGTACCGGGTGGCGAAATGGGCTTGTGTCCCTCGGTGGGACGGATCCCCTGTGGTAACCAAAGGTTCTGTAATGCCCAAGATCGAATTGTTTGTTGACATGCCACTTGTTCCATTCGTGGCTATATTACTAGTCGAAGATGCAATCGACTGCATTCAAGGATCGACCGACGCTGCAAAGCGCACGATTAGTGCTCGCTCCATGGGGCATTTTGTTCCCTTGTTGATTATTTGGATTAGACATTCTATTATTTCGATTTCTTCCGGGTGAAGGTTGGTTACTATTAGTTATTCTACCACTCCTAAGGTTCATATACCAATGAACTTTGTTTACTCAGAAAGAATTTTTTATAATAATTATGGTTATAATTTTCTTAATTTATAACGGCCAAACTCCGTCCCACCGGGTGTGCCATTTTGTTCACAGTGATTTCTGGTGAAACAACCGCTAGTCTTCCAAACTATTGAATAAGCGTTATAATTATGTTATTCAATCCTCCGTAACTTGCAGGATCGACTAGATTGATCCTATGGGGTATCGGCCGTTGGTATGAACTTAAGATAGAGATCCATATTTGAGACTTGTTTTTGGATGTTTTTGTATAGGTTCAAGTACGTTTCGATTACTTAGTGATATGATCAAGCAAATAATGTATATTTGGTTCGAACAAACAAGAACATTCAGATTCGAAATGGCAAGAAAGTATATAAATGCAGCAATATTCAAATAAACTCTTAAAGTGTAAAAGGTTTTCAAAGTAATCACAAACGTAAAAGATGGAATGTAAACAAATGTATAAAAGCTTTCCGGGAAATAACAGCGTTAATGTAAAAGTTTTTGGAAAAGTAAAGAACTTCAGCGATGGTAGAAAAGAAAACATTTAAATGAAATGACTTTGAAAGTAAAGAAACTTAAGAGACATTAATGCAAGATAAAGTTAGACTGGAAGGATAAAGATACATTGTTGAATAATAAAGCTTTGGTGCAATCATACGTACATCATTCGTGCATTCGTTTCCCTAGCCATGTGGTATTTTGAATGTGACTGAATTTTAGTACAATAGATATGACACACGAAATCCTAACATTAAGACTCTATTTATACTAATTCGACCATAACGGTCGACCCATAAGATCTTGCCACGCTTAGAACATGCAGACACCATGCTTCTTGCTTCCACGCGAACCGCTTCTTCACAGCATTTCAACTCCCTTTATCCCGCTCGCGTTTGAATTTCAAATGTATCACTCACTTCGATTTGAACCCATTTCCTCCGATACAATTCTATTGCCCGATCGAAGCTTGTTTTACACATATCACCATTATTTCCGCTCGACATCCAAACTCAATACATTCATTCAAGGACTAATTCTTTCTTTCCAAACTATGACATTCACTATGTTCCCCTGAATACTTTAACATCATCTCATCTCGAGCTCCATGATCCTTCTTCGAATCACAAGATATCAAAATCTTCAGCTAACACATAGAAACCGGCCAAAGTTCCACAATCACATAGGTGAGTCTATCAAGAGTACTCATGTAGCCTAGGTACTCCCTCATACAGAGTATAGATCTCATTAAGAGTTTCTATTATCTCATCCTTTCATTACTTCAGGATTCATGCTTTACTTGCACGATCATTTCATATTACTCATAACTTGTTATTACCCATTGAACCTGTTTTTTGGGATCTCCAGTCATTTAGGTCGGGTTACCATCATGAGTAACTCATTTCTTTATAGGCATTAGTCCCATCTTTTTGGATGTATTATGGACTTTCTCTAGCTAATCCTTTCGTCAAAGGATTTGCTAAGTTCTCATCAGTGCGTACATGATCCACTCTTACAGCTCCTTTAGAGATACAGATGTTGTGCTTTCTTCTTATTTGACGTCTTTTACCATTATAATAATGGTTCTCAATTTTTGCAATAGCCGCGGTACTATCGCAGTGGATCAACACAGGTGGCATGTGTTTTTCCCATAAAGGATCTCACTAGCAAGCATCTTAACCAACTTTCTTCACTCGTGGCTAGTGCTATTGTATAATTCATATTTTCAATTATTAATAATTTGGAATGATAATTATTTAATTAATTAAAAATTGGATTTTTGGGAATTATTGGAATATTAGAATTTTAGAAAAATAAGTAAGAGGAGAGAATTTGAATTTACGGTGTATGGAGTAAAAGCCTCTAATAACTTATTTTACCATTATTATTATTATTATTATAGAATAATAATAAGAGGAATAAATAAAGGAGGATAAAAAGGAAAAGAGAAAGGAAGGTTATTGGGAAAAGTCATTACACGTGAAATTGGAGAAGAGGAAGGGAAGGAAGAAGACCTAGAGTGTCAGAATTCGAAGAACCCGCAAGGTAAGGGGTGATTTCGATTGATTATTTCATATTATAGGTTTTGATTTTGATACTATAGATCATAGCATGTTAGGAAATCCCAGTTTAGGAATTCCTAGGTTTCCATGGATGTATCCCTATTGGTGTCAGATTGTGTCAGATTGTAGAAATTCATTGAATTGTATGATATAGGATCATTAATGATGAATAAAACATGTTATATGGTGTGTTATTGGTGATGAATGACTGACTTTATGGTGTCAGAACGTGTAGGTACGTTTTGGAAATGAGTAGGAAAATAGTTTTGGGAACTGTTGCTGTCAAAATGGATTTTTGGGTCGTGGGAACCGGTTCCTAGTGGAGAACCCGGATTCCAAAGATTTGAAATGGTGAAAATGGCATTTTGAATCGTGAACCGTTCTCGTATGGGAGGAACCGGTTCCACGTTGTTTTTCCAAAAATATAATTTTACTGAACTGGTTCCCTACCGAGGAACCGGTTCCCATACATTTTTCGGGCGTGGTATTTTTGAATGTGGGAACCGGTTACTCTGTGGAGGAACCGGTTCCACCGAAACTTTTGAAAATTTTAAAACTTTGAAAATTCATAACTTTCAAACCGTAAGTCCGTTTTGAGCGCCGTTTTGGACATTGTTTCTTAAATTAAATGCTCTATCTTATAAAATGAAAAGATTTTCCAAAACTTGAAATTATTTTGAAAAGGAACCGAATTTCGAAATAGGCGAGTATTGACTGACGCACATTGAGGTGTGTGTAGCAGTGAAACTGCGGTGATGGACGTACCAGTGTTGTGTAAATATAAAGCATGTTTATGTTGTGGTTATGTTGTTAATGATGGTGTGCATGATCGTTGAGATATCATGTTTTTGGGTTTTGATTCGGTTTATGATAATTGGTGTATTCATGATTGTATTGATATCATGTGTTTTGGTTGGTGTTGTATATGCTTGATAGCTGTTGATCTTAGCTGTTGTTGTTGTGATATATACTGGTGATAGTCTTACCAATTGAAGGGTAAGTGTTTGGCATGTTTATGCTTCGTGATGAATGATTCCATGATAGGTGATTATATCATGTTGTGGTTGGTGAGGGTTTATGATGTCTGATGTGGTCATAACCTATGTTGAATGTTGCATGCTAGTGATGTGCGTGCATATGCATTGTTTTGGTGAAGTTAATTCCCATTGTGCGGAATTTGACTTGGATTGCCAATAACCGATACCCGAGTGAGGATGGGTGGTTAGGCTGGATTCGTGTCCGGGTGTGTATGGACGAATCGATGGTTACTGTATCCGGTTG
The DNA here is from genome assembly GCA_021764765.1 of Vicia sativa. Taxonomy (NCBI): domain Eukaryota; kingdom Viridiplantae; phylum Streptophyta; class Magnoliopsida; order Fabales; family Fabaceae; genus Vicia; species Vicia sativa. The sequence continues at coordinate 218,515,330 of CM038792.1, read as the reverse complement.
ATGATGGATCAGTATTGGGTGACTTGGTCACGTGTTGGTACCACATGCATTGAGTCTGCATTTTATTTGCATGGGATTGTAACATGTTAGGATGTCTTCCAGTGTTACTATTCTCTGATTGATGATTGTTGTGCATGATGATTATATGGTCGTAATTGAGTATTGAATCTGAAGTTATGTTGAAATGGGTGGATTAATATGCTTGTAATATATTGTTGATTGATGAGCTTATAATATGCTTTAATTATGAGGAGTCTCACCCTTACTCTACAATTTCAGATTAAAGTTAGCAGCTGAGGAGTTGGTGAGGATGGCTCTAGAGCTTATCATTTAAGTCTGCGTGTCAGTGTCATGCTCTGATTAGATTGTAACACTGGGGAACGTTAGTTGAGAATTAGATAGTTGTTTAATTATTTCTTTAATTTTGTTGGGAATAATAATGATTGGATTATTCCGTTTTGGTTATGATATTTTCCGCTGTGTAAGACATGGTATTAATGTGACTGAATTGTCTGAATGTTGATCCTCAGTGTAGCATGGCTACTGTTTATCTGAAGTTTTATTTATTTAATAATTGTGACATCCCTCATTGTCCGTGTTAACTCTGATTAAAGCTGATTTTAATATTAAATTAATTAATATATTCGGGGTATTTAGATGGGGTGTTACAGCTATCATTTCAGATTCCATTGTGGACTGAGCGAGGATAGTTTGTTTCTTTGATTTCCAGGATACAGCTCCTCTAGCTATACTAAATATATAGCCACTAGTAGCTTTAGAATCATCTGACAAGGTATTCCAATCTGCATCATTGTATCCTTCTAGTACAGCAGGAAACTTACAATAGTGTAGGCCGAGATCCATGGTCCTTTTGAGGTACGAGTCAACAGCTTGCCAGTGCTCATTACTCGGCCTACTCGTAAACCTGCATAATAATCCTACGACATATGCAATGTCGGGTCTAGTACAATCATGGCATATCTAAGATCGCTAATGATGCTCGTGATATTCGATTGTCGACACTTTCTCCGTTCTTAAATAGTTTCACACTTGGATCATATGGTGTGCATGCAGGTTTACAATCAAAATATTTATATTTCTTTAAGATCTTTTCCACGTAGTGTGATTGATCCAAAGAAATTCCTTGCTCGGATCTTGTGATCTTGATACCAAGAATCACACTTGCTTCTCCGAGATCTTTCATATCAAAGTTTTTGCATAATGTTGATTTCACATCATTTATGGTCCGGTGTTTGACCCAAATATGAGTAGATCATCTACATATAGACATATGATAGTGCGATGTGATTCTCATATTTATAATAAACACATTTGTCACTTTCATTCACTTTATACCCATTTGATATCATTAAGTTATCAAACTTTTCATGCCATTGCTTAGAGCTTGTTTTAGTCCATACAAGGACTTGTCTAACTTATGACCTTACTTTCTTGTCCATGGATCACAAAACCTTCGGTTGTTCCATATAGATTTCTTCTTCTAAGTCACCATTTAAAAGTTGTTTTAACATCCATTTGGTGTACTATTAAGTTATAAATAGCATTATTGAAATAAGTACCCTAATGGATGTAATTTAGTGACAGAGAAAAAGTGTCAAGAAATATATATTCTCTTTTGCCTAAAACCCTTGGCAACAAGGCGAGCCTTGTATTTATCAATACTTCCATCGTGTTTTAATTTCTTTTCAAAACCCATTTACAACCGATTGGTTTGCAACCTGAGGCAAGTCTACCAAGTGCGTGTCTTGTTAGATTCAAGAGATTCTATCTCATCATTGATGGCTTCGCCATAAATCAAAGATCCGAGATGACAAGGCTTCTCAAGATTCATAGGATCTTCTTCACGTTATAGACCGTATAATCGGACCCATAATCTTTAGCAACTCTTGCTCGCTTACTTCGTCGAAGTTCATTGTCGCATCATCGTTACTGTTTCTTATCACAGAATGTGACTCGATCAGGTGCCCCACTATTTCTCGCTTTGAAAGGAAATTTGTCTTCATAGAATTCAACATCAATTGATTCTATGATCACTTTTATACTAAGGTTATAAAACCTATATGCTTTATCGCTTGTCGATATCCAATGAATACACATTCGATGCTCTACTAGCGAGTTTAACTCGCTTCGATCCGAATTCGACATAAGCTTTACATCCCCAAGTTCTCAAATAAGACAAGTTTGGTTGTCTTTTCTTTACTATCTCATAGGGAGAGATATTACTTTTGACTTGGGAACTCTATTCAGACATAGCAAACAGTTAGTAAAATTTCCACCAAAGGAGGTGCAATAAATTCATCATAATTGCAACAACAAGTTCAAGAAGAGTTCTATTCTTTCTTTCGCTTTACCATTCATTTCCGAGAATATGGAGCAATGTTTCATGGATAATTCCATGTTCAAGATAAAAATCATTAAATAAACCGTAATCATATTCGGCCCCGATCACTACGAAGTCGCTTAATCTTTTACTAAATTGATTTTCTATTTTAGTTACATACTTTAAACATGTCAAGCGCTTCACTCTTATTCTTCATTAAGTATACATAAGTATAATCAACAATCGTCAATAAAAGTGATAAAATAACGCTTACTATTTCTAGTTAGCTTCCATCTAATTCACATATGTCCGAGTGTATAAGATCTAGGGGATCAAATTCTCTAATAATTGATTTATGTGAGGTCTTAGTTATTTTTGCTTGACTACAAAACTCACATTTAATTGAATCATTAACATTTATTTTAGGATTAGGCCTAGGTTGCTTGCATTATATATAATTCGCTTATTAACGTGACAAAGTCTAGCATGCCAAATATTAAAATCACACACAAGGTAAACGGAAGGAGAAATCTTATTCAAAACAACATTCAACTTAAACATGTCATCGGGCACTTTCCCCACAAAAATATCATTCTTAGTAATGGTGTACAAGTCCTTCTATAGTTTGACTAAACCCCGCCTTTATTTAAAAGAAAACCGTAAACAAGATTCTTCCTAATTTCAGAACGTGCATCACTTCCTTCAAGATCAAAGTCTTTCCGAGGTGAATTTCACCAACATCTCCAATACCAAAGAATATTAGTGGTGTGAGTATCTCCCAACAACACTTTCTTATTTTCAAGATTCATGTATGTCTTGAACATAGCACGATCGTAACGACGTGACGAGAGGCGCCAATGTTCATCTACCAACCATCACATCCACCAACCATGTTGACTTCAGTGATCATAGCAATGAATTGCTCATCGGACTGCATTTGAGCCAGAATGTGTTTAGGCCTCGCTTTACATTTCTTAGTTATATGTCCTGCTTCCCATAATTGTAGCAATTGAAAACCGGAGCATCATTTCTCTGAGGTGGTGGTTGCTGTCTAGCAATTGGAGCATATGGGGCCCTAGAGGGATTCCCATTCTTAATTCGGTTCACAGCATTGCGATTCTGATTCTTTAATGGTTTGCCCGTAGGCTTCAGAACCGCACCGAATTTCTTTCTGTTGTTTGAAACAACTAAGACTTCATCTTTCTAATCTTGTCTTCGAGCTTCCTCTTCAATTCGGAGGCGAGTAATCAAACTCTCGATTGAAAATTCTTTAGTTTTATGTCTAAGCAAATTTTTGAAATCTTTCCAACCAGGGGGCAACTTATCAATTATAATAGCAATCTGAAATTGTTCATTTAGGGGCATACCTTCAGTGATGATTTCATAAGCAATTTTCTGAATCTCGTGGCTTTGAGCTTCCACAGACTTTTCATCCACCATCTTGTAGTTCAAGTAGCGACAAGATATTTCTTTGTACCGCTTCTTCAATATCATATTTCTTTTGCAGAGCTTCCCAAACCTGTTTAGCAGTCTTGTAATTACTGTAGTAATCGTACAGGTCATCAGCAAGACTGTTCAGAATGTGATTTTTGCAGAGGTAGTCATTCTCTTGCCATAAGGCGATTTCTTTCTTGAGTTGTAGATCATCTGCTGCCGCTTTTGCAGCAGCTCGATTCAATGGTTTTAGCAACTCCGTCTCAAGTCACGCTTTGGCACCATTAGTTTGTTCGGTTGTTCCGTATGAGCAACAGAACATCCTCACCAAAACGGCAACCTTCTTTAGTGTTAAGAAGAATTTCATCTTAGCTTGCCAACGCTTGAAATTGGAACCCTCAAACATAAATGGTTTGTCAGAGACCGTAGCGGTCGCACCGATAATTTCGGCCATGGCGCTTAATGAAACGCCTTAAAATTGTTGTTTTCGGATTTATAAGAGAATTGGCACCGAGTATATTATCGGACGAGTCGCGATTAGGTCGCTTTAAGACGCTTCACAGACCGCCAAAATTATGCAAAGCTTCAAATTTCGACGACGTCTGTGATAAAACAGTTTGAAAGACGATTTATCACTTGACCGGATAAATCGGTTGAGAATAACACCTTCGATGGTACAAAACCAAGTATATCGGAGAAATTTCAAATGTATAAAATATTTAGTATGAGAATGAGATGAAGCAGAAGAAAGAAGAAAGAAAAGAATTCGATTATGAATTCTGGGATATGTTGCAAATGAAATAAGAGTTGTATTTATAAGCAAAAAATCCAACTGAGTGGACCTAAAATCGTGGAGAAAAATGTGGGAGAGTGGAATAGTCCCATTCAAAAGAAGTCGTTATGCTACTTGGTTAGCAAGTCAAAAATTAGGTTAAGACTTGGTCTTGGAGTATGACACATCATAATTTCTTAATTAATTAATATTAAATACTAATTAATTTCTTAAACTTTTATAATTAATTAAATAATAATATTTAATTTCTACCGAATTAATTAATTAATAATAATTAATTTCCAATAATTCGGGTCATAAAAATGAATCTTTTCAAATTCACTTCCATACTAGTTGTGCACATTCATTCCAAGTTTTTTCCAACACAAATGTTTATGCCACCATCATGGTTGTCGACTTCCTATTGACAAATTGAGGAACTGGTCACCCTTAATCTCTTGTTGTTGTGTTCATTGATAATATTTTGATTTATTCCAAGAGTGAAGAAGATCATATTGAGCACTTGAGGATTATATTATTTGTGTTGAGAGAGAAATAGTTGTATGCGAAACTTTCTAACTGTAAATTTTGTTGAAGGAATTGAGTTTCCTTGGTCATGTGATATCAAGAGGTGGTATTATTGTTGATCCATTGAAGATTGAGGTTGTGTCTCAATGGGGAGCTTCAAAATATGTTTTAGAGATTAAAAGTTTTCTTGGTTTGACAAGTTATTATCGAAAGTTTATTGAGTGATTTTATAAGTTAGCTTTTATGTTTACACAACTGACTAGAAATGGTCAAGCTTTTATTTGGACTCCACAGTGTGAAGCTGGTTTTCAAGAACTTGAGAGAAGGTTGACAACCGCTGCAATTTTGATTTTTCCAGATTCGGCATAATCGTTTGTTGTGTATTGTGATGCTTAAATGATGGGTTTAGGAGGTGTGTTGATGTAGAATAGGCAACTTGCAGCTTATGCTTCAAGAAAACTTAAAGTGCATGAAAAGAATTATCTAACTCATGATTTAGAGTTAGTTGTTGTTGTGTTTGTATTGAAACTTTGGAGGCATTATTTGTTTGGATCAAGATTTGATGTGCTTAGTGATCACAAGAGTTTGAAATATTTGTTTGACCATAAAGAGTTGAATATGAGGCATAGAAGATGGTTGGAATTCTTTAAGGACTAAGATTTTAGTTTGAATTACCATCCGGATAAAGCGAATGTTGTGGCTGATGGATTAAGTAGGAAATCTTTGCGTATGTCAATGTTGATGGTGCGAGAGTTGGAATTACTTGAGCCATTTCATAATATGAGTTTGGTTGTGATGAGACTACTTCTGGAGTTAAGCTTGGTATGTTGAAGCTTATTAGTGGCATTCTTGATGAGATTCGAGAAGGTCTGAAATCGGATTTGATTTTGGTGGATAAGTTGATGTTGGTCAATCAAGCTAGAGGTGATAATTTTGGGATTGATGAGAATGATATCATGAGATGTTGTGATACAGGTTGTGTTCCAAATATAGCTGATTTAAAAAAGAGGATTCTTGATGAAGGGCATCGTAGTGGATTGAGTATTCATCCTGGAGCTACTAAGACGTATCAAGATTTGAAGAAATTGTTTTAGTGGATGGGTATGAAGAAAGAGATTATGAAATTTGTGTATTCTTATTTGACTTGTCAGAAGTTGAAGATTGAACATCAGAAACCGTTTGGTTTGATGAAACCATTATCTATTCCTTAATGGAAATGGGATGATATTTTTATGGATTATGTTTTTGGTTTACCTAGAGTACCGAATAATTTTAGGGCTATTTGGGTTATTGTGGACACGTTGACGAAATTTGCTCACTTTATTTCGATGAGAATGGATTATCCAATGGAGAAACTTGCAAGGATATACATTGAGAGGATTATCAATTTTCATGGTATTTTGTCTAACATTGTGTTACTTTGAGATTTTGGGGAAGTTTCTAGGATGTTTTGTGTACGAAGTAGAGTTTGAGTTCTTCTTATCATCTGCAAACTAAGAGGACGATTCAATCACTAGAGAATATTTTTAGGGATTATGTGTTGGAACAAGGAGGTGCTTGGGATAATTATTTTCCTTTTATTGAGTTTACTTATAACAACAATTTCTCTTCGAGTATTGAAATGGCACCATTTGAGGCTTTTTATGGTAGAAGGTGTAGGACGCCTTTGTGTTGGTATGAATTAGGTGAAGGTGTTATGGTTGGACCTGAGATAGTTTAGTAAACTATGGATAAGATTAAGATGATTTGGGAGAAGATGAAGACTTCTCAAAGTCTTCAGAAGAGTTATCATGATAAGAGGAGTAAAGCGTGTGAGTTTGAGAAAAAGGATCATGTGCTTTTGAGAGTTACTCCTGTAACAGGTATTGGTCGAGCTTTGAAGTCGCGTAAGTTGATGTCGCGTTTTATTGGTCCATACCAGGTTGTCGAGAAAGTAGCTGAAGTGGCTTATCAGATTCATTTGTCGTCGTCACTTGTTAATCTCCATGATGTGTTTCATGTGTCTCAGTTGAGGAAGTACAATACTGATCTGTCTCATGTGATTCAATTAGATGATGTTCGGGTGCGAGATAACCCAACTGTGGAAACATTAGCTATGCGAATTGAGGATCGGGAGTTGAAACAACTTCATGGTAAAGAGATTGCTTTAGTGAAAGTGGTTTGGGAAGGTCCAACAGGTGGAAGTGTAACTTGGGAACTCGAGAGCCAGATGAAGGAATCTTATCCTGAGTTGTTTGTTTGAGGTAATTTTCGAGGACAAAAATCTTTTAAGTGGGGGAAAGTTGTAACACCCTGATTTTTATTTGCTATTTAATTATTTATTTTATTAATTACTATATTATATGGTAAGTAATTAAATTGTTTGATTTGGTGAATAATTGAATTATTTGAATAATTGGATTTATGAATAGGAATAGAAAATAATTAACATTGAGGCTTATGTTATATTAGAATGGATAAGTGAGTTAAGCCCAATAGAGAAAAATTAGAGTTAGTAAGGGTTGTAAGACAAATAGTTAGTATTGTGAAAAAAAACCAAAGAAGAGAAGAGAAGAAGAAGAAAACCTAGAAGTGTCTACATCTAAGGTAAGGGTAGAAATTTTCTTATCATTATGGGATTGCATGGTGGTATGTAATGGGTAATAGCATGATTTAGGGATTTTGTTCTTCATTTTCTAGATTTTGACATGTTTAGGTTTTGAATGAAAATCATGAAATTAATGTTGGAAATTATGTTTTGATGTGTGTATTTGATGCTATATGTTAGAAATAGGTTATAATCCATTAAATTGGAGCAAATTGTATGTTTATATGTTTTTTTGAGTCAATAGTTCGTGTAGGAAGTTGTTGTCTTTGCAGAAAAATTTATGTAAAAAATTCAGAGCGGACTAAGCACGAAATTTGGGGCTTAGTGTGGCATGTACTGGGAAATTTTTTCAAAACATCAAAAATTTATAACTAGAGATTCGGGTGTTCGTTTGACGCGCCGTTTGTACCCGAGGAAAGCTAATACAATGCTCTTTCTTGTAAAAATGGTTTCATGTATTGTAAACAAATTTAAATGGTGTTTAAATGGGGTTTTGTGGTGTTAGTGTATGATGTCGGGATTTGCAACTTGTAAAAGTTTCAAATATTCGTAACTTCCAAATCGTAAGTCCGTTTTGAGCGTCATTCGAAGCGTTAGAAAGATAGTGCAATAATATTTTCGATATAAATAGATTTGTTGGTATTAGATGATTTAATCATTGTGTAATTGGGCAAAATGACATGTATATGTGTTATGTGTATTGTGAATTAGTGTTGAATTAGAATGCTAGTTTGTGTATTATTTGTTATGTGTTATGGATAGATGTTCTTATGGTGTGTTGAGTTGATAAATGCTATAAAAATGCTATGAACACGATGCTTGATTTTGTGTATATGTATGTTGTGAAATGATGATGAATGAGAATAACATGTTTTGGACTTATTTGCTACATGTTATAATGATGTGTTGAGATGATTAATACTATGAGTGTGTGTTGTATATAAATGTTGACATGATGTATGCAAGTTGTGAAATTTGGTGAAGATAATTCAATGTGTTGAATCATGTGAAATATGCTTGTATGATTAAGATATAGAGATGGTCTTAATTTGCATATTGTTGTTGAGATTGTACATGCATAATTTGTGTCAAGAGGCAATGTTTGGTAATTCTATAGGGAATATTGACATGTCCCAAACGTAACGTCGAATGGGGTTTGAATGTTTATCGCTGAATGGGGATTTTTTGGTGGTTATCTGTCTTGGAGATGTGAACCTGCCAAGACTGGTAAGGATAACATTGGTACCACATGCATATTACATAGAGTTGCATTAGAGTCCTATGTGGCGATGTGAATGTTGTATTTTGGCGTACGAAACATGATAGTTGAATTAATTGTTAAATTGTGATAATTGTGAATGATTTCATTTGAGTTATGAACTAATGAGCTACGTTGTATATGTGAACATATATGTTGGATGATATATGTCGTATACATGATTATGAGAAGTGTGATGAATTCATTTGTTATATGTACATTGTACGTTACTTATTATTATACTTATAATGATTGTGAGTTCTCACCCTTTTGTTGAAATGGCATTTCATACGACGTCACTCAAGTTCCGAAGATAGTGATACTTCTTGCAAGGGTTAGTTGGAGGAGGTAGTTCTATTTATCTGATTTCTTAGGTAGTGAGTCCTTGCCCTGGTCAATGTAACACGGAGGATATTTAGACTCATATTTTCTCGTGTTGAGAGATATTTGTATTACTCTATTTTTTTGACATATGTATGAGATTATGTGATGATTGGTTGTGGTGCCTAGTACTTTATGATATGATTGGCAGTATAGAATTTCAATCATGAATTGTTTTATGAAGTAATAATATTTGTGAGTTGCATATTATGTTGGTATTTAGAATATGAATTTAAATATGTGTTATGATCAATGACCAATAAGCATATTTTGAATTGTTGTTTCATGAAGTATATGTAACGCTCTCTTGGATTATACATTATTTTACTCAGATATATGTCATATTATATGTTTTGGGTTAGAGGATGTTACAATTGCGCTCCAAAAGATCTTGTTCATCTTACGAGGTTCCATGTTTTTCAACCACAAACCCTAGCATAAGATTACCAACCATGCAAACCCTAACACATAAGCATTTTTTTCATAAAATTTAAATATTACAAGAATATTTCCTAAGTTATATGGTGTTAATTAGGAGTTTACATTACGTTGATTATATGATAACATTTAAATGATTAAATACGAAATTATGTTATCTTCTATATGTGTCTGATTTAGGGGTGTTCAAAACCAAACCAACCCAATAGAAAACCGTAAACTAAACCAAACCAAATCGAAACCGCAAAAAATCGCATTTGGTTCAGATTAATTTGGGTCATTTTTTAACAAAACCGCATGGTTTGGTTCGGTTTGCAGTTTGTATTTTGCAAACCAAATCAAACCGAATCAAACCGCATTATGTTAGAACCTAGATTTTACTTAACGTGCATCTAATCCAAACCTAAACCTATTATACATTAGCCTTATGATTACGAACAAATTTCTCATCTTTACAGTTATGGTTTCAATTTCAATCTTCTTAAATATCTCCTAACATTATCACTTCATCTTCACTAATTACATATTGCCTCTTCTTCTCTAATCTCTATTCTCTTATATTGTTTCTTTTTCATGTTCTTATTTTTTATGCAATTTTTCTCTCTTTCAATTTCATTTTATCACACATTTTTATCTCTAATCTCTCCTCTGTTATGTTATTTCTTTTTCATCTTCACTATTTTCTCATCTCTTCTATTTTTTTTGTTTTATTTTAATATTTTTATATTGTTTTATGCTATTATTTTATGTTTATTATTTCACTTTTGTCTAATCTAACTTTTACACATTAAATGGAAAGTTATTGTCCAAATATGATTAGTTTTTTGTTATAATTTAGTAGTGTATCATGTATGAATGACCAAATACAAAGTTATGTTGTCATATATATGTGAATGTATGACTCAACAAATTATTTTTAAAAAACCGAACCAACCGATCCGAACCAAACCGCATTGGTTTGTTTTTTTCCTCTAAAAGTCAACCGAACCAAACCAAACCGCATGCCTTTTTCTCTCGCGATTCGGATGATTTTTTGCGTGGCAAACCGCACCGCGAACACCCCTAATCTGATTAATAAAATCTTGTAAAAGAGAATCAACTTAAACCACATTGATTTGATTTTAATTTTTAAAGACAATGAAACCAAATCAAGTTACACATTTTTATTTGGCTAAATTACTCGCAGTCCTTTAAATTATTTAATTATAATATAATGATCTTTTATGTTGTTTTTGCTACATGTACTCTTTTATGTTAACTAACGTTTGCATCGTTGACATTTATGTTACTTTATTTTGTTATATTAATTTTATTGTAACTTCTGAAATTCATATTAAATCCATTTTTATTCCAAAAATTATGAAAAATTTCTAAAAATATTTCTTCTCGTTTTACACTTCGTGTAATTTTCTGAAAATTTTAATTTCTATTTTACTATTTTTCTTAAATTTTTTTTCGTGCATTTTAATTAGTTTTAAAAATACTTTTATACGCTACAAAATACTAAATTTTTTATTATATGATCCAATGATCGTCTCTGATCCATGTTAAGTGACATATATTTACGGTTAGTGTCACTCTAACTTAAAAAAAAAAAAAAGTTTAAAGAAAAGATCAAACAATACAAATATTAATTAACATAAAGAACGTATATATAATGAACATAACATAAAAGATAAATGTGTTACGCTTAAATAAATTGTTAAATAACTTAAAGGAACTGAGAGTGATTTAGCCTTTTCATTTTTGCATTAAATGTCTTTTGAAACCGGAAACACACTTAATACTAATTAGTAAATTAAATTAACTTTATTTATAAAAAAACTTTAGAAAGGCGAAAAACCCAATCAAAGGAAAATCTAGAGTGTCACACATACATACACACATTCTTAAGCCGATTCGCCGTCATCCAGCTCCGCCGAATTCAGCCGCACCGCTGCATCTTTCTCGACATCTCTCCCTATTCCTTTAGCTTCCAGGTAAACCTCATACACTCTCTTTCATTCTTTAATTCATATTCATTTATGAATTCATGTCATCATAACTTTTTTTTATTTTTTTATGGTCTTTGCACAGTTATGGATTCATTATTGTTTGTGTTTTGTTAATTTTGTCGGTAAAAGTTTCATTTTTAGGGTTTTGGTGAAATCCAAAATTGGGGGTATTGCATGGGGAGTACATATTCTTTGATTTTGCAAACAAGGTGTTTGTTGAAATGTCACCGAGTTTTGTTGTGTTGGTTTTTAGCTGAACATGTTTCTAATGATTTTAACATACTTGCAATATATATTATTTGTTAAGTATTCATGATTTTTTGTTGTATTGAGTAAAAAATTCATGAGTTGGCTATAAAAATTGAGAGGTTCAGGTTAGTAACTGTGATACCAAATTATGGAGAATTGGAGATTGATGCTATAAAAATTAGTAAATAACTCTCACTCCTTGACCCAGAGTCTTAGATACGAGGAAGGGAAGCGGCTAAGATGAGCACCGGCAAGAAAACTGGTCCTCCCAAACATCAGAACAAGATTGCTTGGAAACCTAATGCTGGTGTCAAGATCAATGAAACTGTATCTAACTCTAGTTTTCTTCTTCCAAAGTCATTTTTTTTTCTTTCTTCTAATATAAAGGTTTAAAAATATATTCACGCATATTTATATATAATCCCTCACCTACGATACAGGAAGTTGGAGGGCGATTTAGACCTCTATCTGAGATAACTGGAGTGTGCCCTCGCTGTAAGGAACAAATTGATTGGAAACGGCGTTATGGAAAATACAAGCCTCTTCATGAACCAGCTAAATGGTACTGTATCGTTTTTTTTCTCCTTTTTGTTATATTTACATTAATAAATAAAAATTTGTTTGTTTTGGTCATATTGGCATTTTGTTGATTGAGTGATTAGTTAATTAGGTTGTCTTTTTTGTTGTTTGGTTTCTTGCAGTCAAAGATGTTCGAAGCGTGCTGTTCGTCAAGCTTACCATAATTTATGTTTTGGTTAGTGGTATTATTTATTTACACTTAATTTGTTTGATTTTTCTTATTAGTTTGGGGATTTGCTTAATTGTTATTTGCTAAATTATTAGTTGAATATGGAAAATAGATTGAATCTTTAAGAGTGTGGAGTTGGAAAGAAAAAAGGGTGTGAGTTCAATTAGTTGGAGTTTGCGAGTTTATGGAACATGTGTTTGTGAAAATTGCTTTTGGGAAATATCTGCAGAATTAGTTTACATTAGGTTTAGCTTTTGCACAACTCAAATCACTTCTGAATGCAATTTTGGCTGTGATTACTGAAGCTACAAATTGTTGCTTCCACTTAGGTGTGAGTTTGGCCTTCATTCAAACCACCGTGAAAACAAACAGCCTTTTAGTATTAGTGTGATATGGGAGAAAATAATTGATTTTTGAGGGTGGAGAAATAGGGTGTGCGTTCAATTAGTTGGAGCTTGTGAGTTGTGAGTGTGTGAAAAGTGATTTAAGGAGATACATAAAAAACAAAGAGTGTAAACCAGAAGAATTGAACAATTAATGCAATGGTGTTGTAAGATGGTGAAATATGAGTGGAATTCCCTTGTGATTATGTGTACTTTACTGACTGGCTTTTATGTTAATGTAGCTTGTGCTAAGGAGCATCGTGTTTGCGCAAAGTGTTGTTGCCGTGTGGAGCGTATAGTTGGAAGGTTGTCTTTCACATTTTATTTTTGATAATCGCTGTCTTTCACATTTGATGTAAGATTCACCAATTCAGTTTGTTTGTAAGATTATGTTTTATTATGCAAAATAATGAACAAGAGTTAGCATTTCCTGACCCAAACACTCAACAAATGAAGAGATAAATCATTATTGATATGGTATGAAACTTATGAGAAGATGAATGTTGGTTGATATGAATTTGTTTCTTGTAGGGACGCTTCAGAAGTTGAGGCTGACCAAAAGATGCTTGAGGAGGTTTCTTTTTATTTCCCACCCACTTTTTCCACATATTTTCGTTGCCTTTCTTTTGAATGTTAGACTTGTTCATCTCTGAATAGCAGAAACTCGAAATAATACTGGTATTTTTGTTGCAGGCCATTAAGAATGCTAGCGAGAGAGAAAGGAGATCCCTGTTGCGTGCTGTAAGATACTAATAACAACGCAATTTTTTTTTACAGCATATCCAGTCTCTCTTTCTCTACTAACTTTTCAATCTAATCATGATGAATCTTGAAAGAAAACACGACTATTGATTTGTTACTTGAAAAGCATTTCACCCAACTTGATATGAATACCTGTAGTACCCTTTCAACTGTTGTTGGTGCCTATACATGGTATCGCATTATTTACTTTTGAGTTTATATGATATTCTAAGGGTAAGCCAAAAAGGCAATACATATATTGTTCATACGATGTTTGCCATAATGTCCTGACTCCTGTATGCTAAACACATGTGTTTCTGATCATTCTTTATACTTTTATTATCAGATGAACAACAAAGGCAAATCTAAGAGTTCAAAAGAAAGTCTGGCAGATACAAATGATAACAAAGTGGGACAATTATTTCCAAATTCATCCCTGGAAGATTATGCCAAAAAGAATGGAGTTGTCGAGAAACATGATGATGGGAAAATTTGTGATAGCAAACCTGATAATAATGATGAAAGTGAGGAGGAAGTTGATAATGATAGTGCGAATGAAGATGATAATGATAGTGCGGATGAAGATGGTGACGAGGATGACAGTGACAAAGATGAGAACGCTCATGATCAAATGAATGCCAAGAAGGAATGATTAAGGATATTTGAGTGTCATTTTTGACAGTGACAAAGATGAAAACGTTGCCAGGGAATGATTAAGGATATTTGAGTATGTCAGTTTTGCAGAAATTATGTTGTAGGAATACCAACTTCTTTGTAGTATGTATTCCCATATTTATTAGTACTAGATTTTGGGTGAATTTTGTTTGCATGGAATACAAATTTTGAATTTTATCACGGTTGCGTCAATCAAAAAGTAACAAAAATAGATATTGAGCATCTTCAGTGAGTTACAATGAGAAGATTTGATTCCTGATCTTTTCTTCTGAGCATGACTATGGTTTTTTTCAAACTGTGAAATCCTCATTGCCTTTCAGGTTTAATCAAATCAAATTATACTATTTATAACTTTTTTTACTATTATTTTATAATTTAAGAAATCAACTCCATATTTTGGCATTCTACACATGCTGCTCTCCTAACAAATTGTTTCAGATTGCTTTTACCCTCCTAAAACCTCAGATTATTATATTTTGTACATGTATTATTTAAATTACAGATATTACTATTTAAAAATAAATTATTGATATTATAAAACTCAGTGTAGATAGAGACTTATACTGTCATTCAGATCTAAAAGAGATATATGAGATGCTATTCACAAAATTATGTTTCCAACAAAAACACTCACATTCGTCTATTTTGGTACAGATAAGAAATTAGAGGAAAAGTAAAACCAAAAACAAACATGTGTAACTTTTTTTATATGCATATGTATAGTCTCATTCCTCCCACTGTACATTATCCATATCAATGTTAGAAAAGAATACACCTAATCCAAAATAATATTTTTCTATAGTAGTACAAAATTCCATATCCATCCATCCAATGAGTATATCCTGAAAAATCAGTTAGAATGGCTGCCTGCTTAAATTTCAGCAGCAGCTTCTACAAGCTAATCCATATCTACTATCCCACAAAAGGAACTCAATTAATCACTTTTTGGGACCATATCAATTGAAGCATTTCCAGATTACTGACCAGCTGCTTCTATATCTTTTACGCATAGGCGCTCTGAGTAAATGGCAATGAAATACTGTTAAAAATGAGCTACAAATATTCACAGATAAAATCATAATAAGCAAACAACATTATGAACACAGACAGTATCTAATCAGAGAACAAGAGTTCTTACTCAGATATTCATAAGCCAACACCATTGAAGTTCCCCATGCTGATGTGCTGAACAATCTTGGACAAAATCCTCTATATACACCTTTCCAGCCATCCTCACGGATCAATTCCTTAACAACTTGTCTAATAGAGATTTTCTTTCCATGTCCTACCACCTAAGGCACAAGCGATTAAGTCAGAAAAAAAAAGTAGGAGTCGGCTGATGAGGTAAAACGAGTATCTAAGGCAATACATGTTTTACTGTCTTTGCATTCATGATATCTAAGGCTACAAAGAAAATAGGTATCAAATAAAGTAAGAAAAAGAAACATTGTCAATAAGGCTATGAATACCTGTAACCGTGTCTTGATTGTATCCAGTGGAGTTGTAATGCACGATGCAGTAGCACCAGCAATGAGACCCCCTCCTGCCTGAACTAAAATAATCTTTGGCAGACTATGAGTAGCTTCCTCAGATTTGACATCATCTTCCAAGAATCTGCCAAAGCAACCACCAATATGAATTTCCTCAATTCAACACAGATAAAAGATAACAGGTAAAAGAAAATTATGCCAGGTTACAGATATTGATTTTCTAATCATTTGATAGCTGATAAAATACATAAACTACAGTGACCTAAATTTAGTATTTGAGAACATTCATAATCACGTCTCACCTCCATAAGAAGCGCTGACTTGAGCCGTAAGTCGCCCACCATACAGCGCTAGATGGTGAATAAGTCATAATAGATAGAGTAAACCCTCTGTAAAGTCCCCTGAAGCCCTCGGACCTTATTAACTTCCGAGCAACATCCAAACCACCACTATACTGAACATGGCCTGAGTATCCTTGCACCATCATCTTCTGGCTAATCTGAAGGTAACAAGCAATTAAGAATTGGTGAACGCAATAACATTTTGATAACGAAGAACATAAAGAATACGAAAATATTATATAGTATTAGTACCACATCAATTGGAGTATACACAGCTTGTGACACAACCGCCGACGTCATGCCTGCGACGCCATTCACAATGGCAGCCTGGCTAGTTTCAGATTGTATAAACGGTTTAACTACCTTGAGCGAAGCTTCCTTCGTGGTCTCTAAGAAAGTGAGAAACACCATTCTTGCAGGTATTGTTCCAGTGAGAACCGTCGCAAACCCTTTATACAAACCACGAATCCCGTCTTTCTTAATCAACCCTTTCACAACAGAAGATGCAGTTCTCTCCCCAGTATCGATCGAAGCAACCTGCATCCTAGTCTTCACAACCGAGATCGGGTAGAGCAACATAGTAATACCAGAAAATAGTCCAGCTCCCCCTACATAGAATTTCATCACATTTAACCTACAGAAACAAACAAACAGATAAACTTAATAAGAATCATTCGAGGCATCGAAAAAGTGATTATTACAAAAGTGATTATTTATTCTTAGGGTTCAATCTCAATTCAAATTTCAATACTTAATTATTACTAACTACATTTTCAGGTCATAAGCACTACAAAAAAAGTGATTATTACAACTAACAATTTTCTTTGGTTTCTTTGATACATTTAGAAAATCTTGAATCATGTAACAGTTGATGAAACAGATATAGCAGAAAAGAAAATTCAGTTAAGAAAGGTAGAAAACGGTTATACCTATTCCAGTTAACCTCAGGATCAGCCATTGGAGAAGAGAGAGAGAGTTGAGATTTTCAGCAGAAAACGGTTTATGAGTTTCTTGTTACACTGAGAAGAGTGAAAGAGAAAAATTTGAAGAATAAGAAGAAATGAGAAAGAAAGCACTTATTTATATGGAAGAAGAAGTGATTAATGATTGCTCTTGTTAGTTTACTCTTTGGAGCCAAAACAAGCTTTTATAGGGTCTAAAAAAAAACTTTATTTACATTTTTTTATATTAATATTTTCTTATAATATTAAAATTGCAACCACAATTTTTTTTCCTGGCTTTTATTATATTTCTATGGTAATTATTTTGAGACTCATTTAAAATTTCTAATGGACCACTTTATTGTATTATTGATTTTAACTAACTTTCAATGATCTCATAACCGTCTTGAACTAAACTAACTAACTTCAATTACTATGTAAGTATTAGATGGAATGTTTGCACAATATTTGCTTTGATATAGTAAACTCCTATATATGATCTTGCTACCCCTAAGCTGATTAAATATTTTAATGATCCTAGATCCCTTATTTTGAAAGGCTAATTAATAATGGTTTTTATTCCTAGGAACTCCTTTGAACTTTTTTGGATCAAATATTTAATGACATTTAATGAACTACGGTACAATATGTTTTTTTATATATGATATATAGATTCAGATGTTTAAAGAAAAAGTTTTAAATATATGATATGGATCTTAGACGATTAAAGAAAAAGTTTTAAATTCATTTTATGCGTTCAACCGATTGACTATTTTTTTGTTTAAGCAAAATTGAATTTTTCACTTAGGATAATCGATTAACCATTTAGGTCAATCGATTAACTATTTCAAAAATTGCAAATTTTAAAACGTTACGAGAAGGATGATTGATTACCCCATATAAGTCAATCAATTACCCTATGTATCAATTTGAAAAATATTGAACCAATGTCATACCTCTTTATCTCTAATGATCATAGAACCTTTTTATAACATCGCAAATGGTCATAAATATTTTCCAACCATTGTTTATGAAAAATCAAGAGGTGCATGGTTCATTATAAAAAGATGGAGTTTTCAAATACAAACTCACCTCTCTTCTGTGTTCAAAATATTTCATAAAAAAAAAATTTACTGCATAATTTTTATATCATATA
The DNA here is from genome assembly GCA_021764765.1 of Vicia sativa. Classification (NCBI taxonomy): domain Eukaryota; kingdom Viridiplantae; phylum Streptophyta; class Magnoliopsida; order Fabales; family Fabaceae; genus Vicia; species Vicia sativa. The sequence continues at coordinate 218,496,873 of CM038792.1, read as the reverse complement.
TAAAGTTTCATCTTCTTCTTTAAGCACTTGAGTTATATATCATTTGATCATATTGTTTCATGAAAGGGATGAACAATTTCTACAAATTTTTGAAAAGTGTCCAAACACATTTGTCCTCAAACTTTTTTGTCTGTGTATTTGTATTATGTAACCTGTTTATCTGGTTGTGATAACAAATGTGTATAAAGAAAAGTAGGATGTTTTCTCTTGGCTGTGAAGTATAGAAAATGAGGTGCTTTCTTACTTGTGTTAGAATTTTGTATAAAGAGTTTTAGTGGTAGATTGTAACAAGAGTTTTGACATAGAGAAATCTCTCATGGGATGTGAGGGAACTGGATTACGCTTGATTGAAAAGAGGGACCGGGATATATCATAGTGCAATTTATCTTATTGCATTTATTTTTCTGAAAATCACATTTATTTTATCAGAAAAATAAGCCATCGCTTTATTGATATAAACTAGTAAAAGTAAATCAGTAAATTTTTCAATATAAAAAATTTGTCACCAACTATATAAATTTTCTAAAATAACTAATTCACTCCTCTCTTAAGTGCACTTTGATCCTATAATTGACATCAGAGCAGAATATAGGTAACTTGCTCCTAAGATCAAGAAGATGGTTTCTGCAAACCCTGTTTATAGATATGGTGGTAGTAACACAAACATCCTTTGTTTATCAGTGAATATTATGATTTTTAGAAAAATCGCATTCAAGCATATATAGAAGCACAAAGAGAGAAAATTTGGGATGTTGTAGAAAATGGTTCGTTCATTTTTACAAGTGTTGTCAATGACATTGGTACACCCAAGATCAAAAGTCCTTGGAATTATGATGATAAAAAGAAAATGCTCTTTGACAAGAAGACAAAGAATATACTTCAATCAACGCTTGGTGTGAATGAGTTCTTTCATGCACTACGACAAAATATATTTTTGGTGACACCATATTACTCCGGTCGTTTAATCAACTGTAGTAGTAACTCATTTACGCACCTACATTTATTTTATTTTATTAAAAGATATTTCATTACAGATCATAATAACAATCGTGATGATAGATGAAAGGTTACATGCTTTGAATTCTTTCCCCCAACAATTTTTTATTTTTTGTTATAAAAAGGCGCTTTGTCCTAATACTCTTATAAATATATTAAATATTAAAATACCTATCACCACGGCTAGCACCAGAAACCGTTGTGAAAAGTACTTAAAATTTTATCATAGTTTTTATTTAACAACCATGATAGTTTTCATTATAAAATAACTGTCTCTCTCAAAATAAAACTCTAACATCTCTCACTTCCACATGCAGCGAACTAGTTTTTCTTCTTCTTCTTCCATATAACATGTATTTCTTCTTCTTCATACCAAAAGATAATCAAGTTCAACCTTCGTTCTTCTTCATCTTTCTTCTTCTTGATAAGCTTCCTTTCATGTTATCCATACGCTTTCTTCCATTTTTATTTGTATAAGTTCTAATATCCATCACTTTTGAAGAACTTTCAAGGTACATTATTCCATTTGATGTTACAAAGGATTTTTATTTGGTATCGTATTTTTTTTATTCCGATTTCACATAATTTTCATGTTTTTTTGGGTTGTATCTAGTGGAATCTCAGTTTTTGAAATGGCCAATTCATGTTTAATAGATCAAAAGACAATATAAATGGGAAAGCAATTACCATATATGTTTCAAGTATGAGTATATTCTTCTTAATTTTTTTTTCAAACTTTCCAAATCTAATTTATTTTATGTTTATGTTAACATGTTGTTTGTATGATTATAAAGTCATGCTAATACCTTTTGACTTGTAGGGAAGGTGAATAAAAATAATTAACTCAAGAAACCACGTATTATGAGTGTGGTTCAAAAAAAAATTGTGTTTCTATGTAGAAAAAAATATAAGGAGGATAAAGATAATGTGATAGTTGAAAACTTCTGCCAAAGACCCAATATGACATTCATTCAAATTAACACAAATTTGCAGCTCTCATTTCAGCTTCATTGTTCTTTCACTGTAGATGTCATTCTGAGACTATTACCTTATTTTTTCGTATACATTCTCTACAAATCTTTTCAATAAAGGGTACGTGTGTGAAACATTTTATGAGTTGATATGTTGTTGTTGTTCAAAATGTTAGTCTTGTTGAGGTTTGTTGATGTTTTGTATGTCATAGAACAAACTTAATTTGTGCAGCTAAATGTGATTTCGTTCGGCCAACATGCAAGAACAAAATATTGCTAAGTCACAAGAAAAAATGTTTTTTTTTACTTAGCAATGTTTTGTTTTTGTGAATCTTGCAGGATCCATTTAAAATGTTTGCCTTGTTGGAGTTTGTTGAGTTTATTATATTGTATATAGATTGTTTGTTTCACTAAATCCACACTAAACATGTATTCATTTAAATTGATTTAGAAAATGATAATCTAAAAATTAAGTTATATTTGAAAATGAATTTAGATCAATCAATGTTTTTCAAACTGCATGTATCTTGCAATTCATCTCTCGCTCTTTAAATATAAAGGTTAGTTCAATGCTCCAAGTTCTTGAAAGCAGTGACTCATTCTCTTCTAGTTTATTTTGAAAAGCATCAATTTGTTGAGATACTAAGACTCGTCATTATCGTTGTCATCATAAAAATCACCATCATCGAATAAATAATGATGATGACAACGATGACGATGAGTCTGACTTAGTCAACAAATTGATACTTTTCAAAATAAACTAGATGAGAATGAATCATTATTTTGAAGAAGTTGAAGCATTGAACCAAATGCTCTACGTTAAAGAATGAGATATGAATTACAAGATGCATGCAATTCAAAAAACCGTGGATCTCCTAAGTTATTTTTCAAGAATAATTTATTTTTTTCTGATTATTATCATCTAAATCAATTTAAATGATTGTATATATTTATTGAGGGGTAAGGAAAAACAAGCAACCCACGTATTTTATATTAAACTTATGTATATATACCACCACGGTTAGAATATATAACTGTGGTGAAATGTTTAATTATATATATATATATATATATATATATATATATATATATATATATATATATATATATATATATATATATATAACTGTTGTGATATGTAGCACGCTATTTGGTTTATCACGATGGTCAGATGCCCATGTGAAAAATAACATACTTACAACTACACCCTATCTTACCACAGTTGGTTAACTCTGATGGTACCCCTTTCCAACTATGGGGAAAGGGCCTTTACATAATAGTGTTGTCTCTCATTAAAAAATAGCGAAAAGAAATATGAAATACGTTAAAGGTCACTCATGAAAGAACCGTAGAAGTAAAAAGGTAAAAAATGAACACATTATCTTAAGAGTATGAAATGTTCAGAATGTAACCCGAAAAATAACATACTTACAATTACACCTTACCTTACCACAGTTGGTTAACCATGATGGTACCCCCTTTCCAACTTGGTGAAAAGGGTCTTCACGTTGTAATGGTGTCTCATTGTAAAACAATGAAAAGAAATATGAGATACGTTAGAGGTCACTCATGAAAGAACTTTAGAAGTAAAAAGGTACAAAAAAAAAAGAACATATTATCTCTAGAGAATGAAATCTTCATGATGTAGCCCGAAGAATAACTTCTTGACTTCCAAAAAAGATTCTCACACTTGAAAAATGGCTTAGTGGCACTTGATAAGACTTTTTATAATGATGAAATTAATCTTAAAGTTCTTAGTTCTTTAACCAGTGCATAGCAACCGAAAGTGACAATGATATTAGAAAAGAAGAGGCTATCCAAAATGACTTTTGCAATATTTTTTAGAAAACTTTAAGAGCATGTGGTTGAACTTGAAAGACTAGAGAAGCGTGAAACTAACGAAAAGAGACACAAGAGTATTGATTTAAAAGTTGATTCAATGGAAAAGTATGAAAAAGATATTTTGAATGAAGATGAGAACATTTATGTTCTTGTAAAAAGGTTTGGAAAATTTCTCAAAAATGATAAAAACTTTAAATTTCGGTAAAAGGAGGAAAAATTTCAAGAAGAATGAGGCTTCTTCTACTTCAACCCAGAATTTTACATGTTTTGAATATGGAAAGCAATGACATGTGCATGCGAATTTCCCTGAACTCTCTAAGAAAAGTAATCATCAAGGGAGAAAGGAATCAAAATCCAATAAGACCTACTTATCATGGGATGAAAATGAAGTAAGTTCATCATCCGATTTAGAAAGTGAAGAATGCACAAACTTTGCATTGATGACATCACACCATTTTGATGATGAAGAAGTTGAGGTTAGTAACGAAAAACTTTCTTATGATAATGATGCATAAGTAGAAATAAAATAGTTACTCAATGAATGTAAAATTCAACACAAAACAATGTCAACACAAAATAAACAAATTTCATCTCTTGAAGAAATAATCGACACTGTGTAAAAAAAATTACTACTACAAAAAACACATGTTACCTCGGGCGTGAAAAATATTTTACCTCGGTGATACAAGTGAGGTAACGAATGGAGTCATGAAAATTTGCCACTTTTCCCCTCAATTTCTAAATAATCGAGGGGATGGATGAAACGGTCATTGGTTCGACAACATTTTTTATTTTGGAAACTAGCGACACATACCTCTCTGTTTATGATCAAAACCGAGGGAAAATAATTATTTTTTAAAATTCAAATTATATTGTTTACAAATAATATTAAATTAAATTATTTACAAATTACATTATTTATACAAAATATTACATTGTTTACACAAAATATTAAAGTAAAAATGTATAACAAAATTTGAATCCAATTCATCGCCATCATTGTTAGTGAAGATCGGATAGATGTTGGATCCTCGTTTCATTGAATCTCGGGGAAGATCAAATGTTAGATATTTGTTTGCATTTGTTTTTAATATAAAATAAAAAAGGGTTAATTAAATAAAATGGATATTCAGTTATATGATTATTTAATAATACAAACCTTGAACCCAAATTTTTTTTTGCTCTTGCAATCTCGCATAGAGAACTTTTTGAAAATTATATTAGTTTTAATGTTTTCATGACAAATGTTTTCTTGGTCAATTTTTTAATATTCATAATGCTTTTATGTTGTGGCATGAGCCTTCTGAATGAATGTATTTTAGATTTCACGGGGATCACTAATGACAGTGGCCTGGGCGTTAATACTCATTAAATGGACGACAAATATTTGTTTGAAGAAACTCAATAAACACGTTTATTTTTCTCTTTGGTTATTATTTAAACTCGAGATAAAAAAGTGTTTATTTTTATACAAAAATACTGTAAATTTTGTACTTTATTTTGGTTTATAAAAGAATAGAAGTAATAAATTACTTCTACTGCCAAAAAAAGGCGAATAGAAAAAAAATTGAAGTAACACTGTTTTCTATTTTTCAATTTTTTTACTATTCACCAAATTTTTTGTGTGAATATGATTAAGAATAAATTTCTTAATATTGTCAATCAAAGAAATCAATACATGTTATAGAAAGTTTTTTTTTATTAACAACATTGGAAAGTTATTCCATTAAACATTGACAATAGGTGAAAACAACAACAATAATATTAACAAAAACAACAACAACAAATAAACACACCATTACGTGAAATAGATTGCAAGAATAGAAAAATAAAATTTAAAAGATTGATGTAAGAAGAACAACAATACATAACCAAATAATTTTTCTATCTCACAATCCATCTGAAATAATGATGTTTAATAGTATGGAGCGGCTGAACATATGTGTTAGGTTTAGAATAAAACTCAATGAAAAAATTCTTTTATAGTAAAATTTGGGTATCATACCCCTCACTTATATGAGAAACCGAGGGAATAAAATATTTAATGATAAAATAAAATCTTAAATAATAATGATAATAATAATGATAATAATAATAATAATAATAATAATAATAATAATAATAATAATATAATAATAATAATAAAGACGTCACTTTTAAAGAAAAATAAAAACTGCACTTGTTGAGATTTGAAGCATGTATCCAGAAATAGTTCATCCATCGATTTTGTGAGAATAAATGATAATTTATTGAAAAAATAACATAGCATGTTTTGGAATTTTACCTCGATTTTTTGTTGGATGGGGTAAAAGTTTTGTCTTAAAACATAATATTTGTAGTAGTGTTTTGAAAAAAAACAAAATTCTACATGCAATGAGTGTAATTTTTTTCTTTCTGAATTGTCCAATTAAATAGAGTTATCGAAAGATAAAAAATTGACAAGTTGAATTGGAAAGTGTTCTCAATAGAAAAAGATATTCCAATGATAAAAGTGGATTTGGTTATCTACATTGGTGATTTTAGTATCACCAATGTATTTTAGTAGTAATGTGATTTACTAAAGGCCGATGCAATTATGCGTTAAGCTTGGAAACGAGTTAGGGAAGTGCGGAGTGCACGCTCGTCGAGCCAATGTATAATTGAATATGAATAATTGAAACGGGTTCCAGGCGCCCCTGGTGGGGCGATCCTCGGTTTCAGTTATTGATCTCCTATATAAGGAGTCATTTGGCCTCGGTTTCAAAGACGAGAAAAAACGACACTTTCTCTCTATATTCGTAATCAGTTTCTTTTGCCAGAAACAGATTGTTCTTCGAGAATTATCCCCAGAAAGATTTCGTGAACCTAGGCAAGAATAGGGTCGAAATACATTGTTCGGAAAGTGTACGAACACGATTCTCCGAAGTTATCCAGGATTATCATACCCAAATATCTAACAATCTAAAATTTCACAAGACAAGTGACCAATCCAATAAAGAAAAAAATAAAGAAAGTGCAATATGTTCATCATCATCCTAAGAAGAATTTTGTTCAAAGTAAATCTTATGTTTCTAGATACATGAGTAACTTTATTCCTACTTGTTTCTATTGTGATTTAAAAGGTCACACCCCAAATCATTGTTATGTAAGTAATTTGGGTGTCTCTAGTGACCATTATATGTGGATTAAGAAATGAATTAATTATCAAAGACCCAAGACACGTTGAATACCTTGATTTGTTTTGTAAATTGAAGACCGCTACAAATATGTGGTATCATAATAGTGGTTGTTCAAAATCCATGATTGTGAACAATGAAAAGTTTTCATCCGTTATACTAAGACCAAGAAATTTGTCACATGGAGACAACAATAAAGGAAAGATTTTTATCATATTAAATGTTAAGTCTCCTCCTTCCACAATAATTAAATATGTACTCTATGTAGAAGAATTACTTGTAAATTGAAATCATAATTCATTCAAATGATGGTATAGAACAACAATTGTGATTTACAGTTTGATGTATTCTTTTGTTACTAGTTATTGTTCTAACACTTTTCAAGTTGTTTTGTAGATGCAGTTTAATCATTTTCCCTCCTAGAAAAAATGACAAATTTCATCATAGAAGCTGTTAATAATAGATAACAAAATTAGAGTTAGTTAAATGAGTTTTGTTCTCCTAGAACTCCTCTAGTTAGTTACACTACCTAAGCAAATTAGTTATGGTACAGTTAACTTGTAGCACAAGTAACTAAACCAAAACTATTAAGGACATTTTTTTCATTTGATAATGTTAGCTCCAAAAGAACAAACCATTGCCATGTTGTTGTTTGTGTTCATCTAAATATTTCCTATAATTACAGCACAAAATTCATATACATCAAAGCATTAGAATGAGCTCCCTTATATTGAAACTAAGAAACAAATCATAGGCCAAATGAGCAGCTATTCTTGAATTGTCATTGGAAGTGACTTGGTTAGAATTCCAAAATTGGTATCTCGAAATCGTGTCAAAACTCGTAAGAATCAAAATTTTAGGTAGCCGAGTTGAGCGTGCCACAGATATGAACTTTAAACATACGCGTAAAACACCAATGCAACTAACAAAGCCATCGTCAAAGCAAGAAAAGAAACCTCTTGTTTGGAGCCGTCATTAGGTGACCATGGATAAGCGTCGGGTGGTGGCATCACGCATATATCACCATTGAAATAGATCCTCCGAGGAAATGCCCAACCTTTGTCGAACATAAAAGTCGATTTATCCTTACCAAAGAGTAGCTCTGACTGTACATTGCCACTAGGACCAGCATGCATGAGGAAATCATTGTAGTATCTAATTCCCCATAGCATTGCTGTATCATCTGTTAAAGAAACAAAAAGTTTTGTCCCAATGATCAATTTTATGGATTTGATGTCGACAATAAGATAGAAAATCCTTGAAAAATCTTACATAAACTTACTTATCGAGCCGTAGGGAATTACTGATTCGTAATTGAAACTGAAAATTCGAGTCAGATTGTCAAAGTTCGGATGTTGAACAACCAAGTTCCATTCCGAGTAATTCATCCTGTAATTGAAATTAGTTATAGTAACCTTTGCGCGCCAATACTCCCTATAGTTGAGCTTTATATGCCAATGAACTCGGATCGGACACATGTGACTAGTACATCGAACCAAAGGCGTAACACTATTCTTTTCAGAGTTGTTAACAACCGAGGCCAAATGTGGCGCGCTTGGACTGTAATCACACCAAAAAAAGGATAAGTTTGGTCCTACTTATAAGGAAAATGTTATTTTTTAGATTTATTGAATAATCAATGTAGCTGAATTATTATATAGACCAAATATATTGATTATTCGATAAATCTAAAAAGTAAATTTCTCTTATAAATAGGACCAGAGGAAGTATTATTTTCTATTTAGAAGAAAATCGTTGAGTTAGAAGAAATGAAATCTTACTCTACACAGCTTCTTGATTGGGCCGTGTTGCCTTGGCAACCGCACGAACATGCCGGGCATGGTACGATAGTATTGTTATAGAAAGATGAAAGGGAAACACAACAAGTTGGAATTTTTTGAGCTTGAAATTGTGAATATGTGCATGTCACATTCCATGTCACTATGAAAAAATCAGAGACTAATGGTAAGGTCTAAATAAATCATAACTTCTTGCCATATTCATAACTAGTTTTCAATTGATTTTCATAAACTCTCCAAGATAGCTTATACAACAAGTAATTAAATGAGCATAAAAGATGATTAACTTACTAAGTGCTTGTGTCACTCTCCTTTTGTCTTTTGATATGAATTTAGTAGGTTTCACAATTTTTGTCGGGCCGCAAGTATAACCTGGTCCCGGTGCTTTCAATGTGAAATTCTGTGGCAGTCTGACAGTTTTGCTAGTGGTGCCAGCTCTACCGACAGTGATTCGAAACGATGCGACCGAATTTGCTGGATCTTGTCTCCATGAGCTGAGTACACCACCTTTGCAGCAATTTGCGATTTGCTGATTGTAAGGCGTACCGGGAAGTAAATCGACGATTGTTGGAGTTCTTTCGCAACAATGTGGGATGTTTTCCTTGAACTTCAAGCAATCTCCTTGTTCAGTTGTCTGCCCTCCCACCATGGCCCATATTACCTCTTTCTTTGCCCATTTCCATCTTAATGACCATCCTGGTGCCGATATGTGACGATACCGTTGGAAGTTGTTCATTGTAACGACAGCCTGTCCATATTCAACTGTCTTAGACATCAAATTAAGAACACATTGAGAGAAACTGGTGTGAACATGCAATTCCATCTCAAAAATGTTTGTAATTTTAGTAAAAGAATGTACTCACAATATAACCATCAGGTGCCCAGCTTATGATATCCCATTTGATTGTGATGTTTCCATTTGGGTCAAGTGGATCATAAGCTTCTGGAAACATTTCTCCATATTAGGTTAATATACAAAAAAAAAAAAAAAAAAACTATGTATAAATACTTATGAATCAGATACTTATGAATCAAACACTGGACACCTCTCAGAGGAGGTATGTCACACTGACATTTGTACGACATATGTACTATATTTTTTACATTATCAGTGTAGGAGCATCTGTATCAATATCGTGTTTTGTCTAAGAAGTGTGATTCATATATTAAACATTTCTTTCATAGTTGAGTAGTTTAAAGGGTTACTTCAAATCTTTTGTCTAAGAAGTGTGTTTCATGTATTAAACATTTCTTTCATAGTTGAGTAGTTTAAAGGGTTACTTCAAATCGGATCGAGGTAGTATACCATTTCGACATTGAGATTTATGACAATCAAATAATCAGAAAATCCATTTCAATGGCAAAATTTTGCAAGCAAGCAAGAAAAAAAATCAAAAACCATGACACACCATCACAATTGATCTTTTTTATAAATTAAAAAAAAAAACTTATAAAAAACAAAAAGTTTAACGAGAAAAATATAATAAATGAGCATTACATAAATGTAAGAAACATAAGAACCTGTTGAAGTGTAAAAGAGCGTAAACAAGAGGAAGAGAGGAATGCATGGACAATGTTTAAGGAAAGGGAAGAACATCATTTTTGTTTTTGTTTGAGGAGTGTGTCAGTCAGTTCTCGTACACAAACAGAATCACAATTGTTGTCTGATTAAAATACTAGAAGAGAAAGAAAAAGGAAGGAACAAATAAATAAATAAGTTTAATAAATTAAAAAAAAATAGTAATAAATGAAGTTAGAGAGATTTATTTGGGTGACATATGAAAATGGATCCGGATTCTTGGGTTATGCAATTAAACAGTCAAATGATGTTGAGATGAGACTAGATCTTATATTTATCAATTATGAAAATGTTTGTTAAATTTATTGAAGAAGAATTAGTCTCTACACATGTACATAGAGTAGAGATACTTGTAATTCATAAAGAAAAATAGTATTTAAATGATTTTGCATTAAAATTAAAATTAAGATTGGAAGGACAAATTGGTGCAGTTTAATAATTTCATTAATATGATTTTGCATTAAAATTAAGGTAGGAAGGATAAATTGGTGCAATGTAATAACTTCATTATGTCTGGTTATGTCTAGTTGAATCAGCTCAATTAATTAATTATGGTACAATGATATTAAATTTAGAGGAAATGTCATGCTCGTCCCGGTGAAAATAATTAAATGATTTTTGATATACACATTTGAAATATTAAATTATAGGGTTGATTTGGATATATACATATAAAATTATATTTTCTTAACAAAATAAAATGGCTTTGAATATACACATACAAACTCACTTATTATTGACAAATACGATGAGTTCGGATATGCACATTTGAAATTTAGAGATATTTTAAATTTTTCCACAAAAAACAGGGACCTCCAGAAAAAATATAGAAGTAGAGAAAGAAATTCTCTAAATAATATTATACATGATTGGTTAATCGGGTTAAACTTGGGCCTTATCTTGTGACTTAGTATTGATATTAATTTTTGGGAATTTCTTTAGCCAATTTTATATGGGTGAAAAACACATCTGAAAACTCTATAATGCCGTTTAGATATGCTAATCCAAACGAATTTTGTTGTGAATAATCAATATATTTTAGATATGTATCACCGTATAAATATTTTTTTACGAAAAAAAGTGTTCGAATATACATACCTAAAATATTTTCATATATAATTTTTCTCCGGTAATTACAAGAGAAACATTTGGAATTATTATTTTAAATATCTCCATTTAATTTCTATATTTATATTTTAGAAACTTCTAAGACAATACTATTAATAAAATATTAATTTTATTGAAATATAAATTTGATATCAAATGTAACAATCGATAGGTTATGTGATTAATTTCTTTTTATTTTAAATATCTCCATTTAATTTCTATATTTATATTTTAGAGACTTCTTAGACAATACTATTAATAAAATATTAATTTTATTGAGATATAAATCTGATATCAAATGTAACAATCGATAGGTTATGTGATTAATTTCTTTTTCTATGATATATATATATATATATATATATATATATATATATATATATATATATATATATATATATATATATATATATATATATATATATATATATATATATATATATATATATATATATATATATATATATATATATATATATATATATATATATATATATATATATATATTAACAATTATTCATCTGTTAAAATTATATTTTATTCTAAAATACTTGTTATCTCATTTTAATAAATTAATATAAAAATCAATGTAATTGTTATTAAAAGAAAATTAAACAACTCATCACATTGTCATTAAATTATTCAATAAAAACATTACAACATTTTAATTTATTTAACTACGGTTAAGAAATATCACAGTTAATTTTAAAAATATTATGGTTTTTTGTTTGTCATTATTATCCACTTAAAATATTAAGTGAAAACAAATAATAATAAATATTATTTCTATTGATTATTAAAATAAATGACTATTTTAAGAAGTTAATAATAATAAAAAAAAATATTTTATTTTTAAATGATATGTTATTTGGGATATGCATATCTGAAAATTCTCTGAAAATGAAATAGAGGAGTTCGTTCGGATATACATATCCGAAAATCATCTGAATATGAATATTGAAATTAAGGAGATATTAGGAAAATTTTACCATAAACCCCTAAGATGACATAAGGAAAATAGAAACTCTCCAATTTTTTACCATTGAAAACTTAAGTTTTTAACAAGAGCAGATGTAAATCTTGAACATTCATAATCAATATTTCCGCATCTCAAATTCTCCTTCATATTTTCCATGAGAATTTCTTAATGCATCCTAATTACTTCTTAGACACCAGCACGAAATTTCATATAATGCCTTTAGGAACCAGAGATGCATCTCCAGAGCGCATTTTTTTCTCCAAAAAATATACAAATCAAAAGTACAACACTGGTTCCCAATTGAACTATGAAATGTATCAAACACACTCTACCACGTTGATAGGAATCGAAAATATGACTACGGTTTCCAAATCGAAGTTGTAATTTTGGTTAAACGTTAAACATATATGTGTCATGCCTCTTACCCTTCCTTATTACAGGAACTCATAAAAACTGCACCAAAAAACTCAAAATCCTCATTGCTTCAGAAATCAAATTGTTTCAAAATCCATCAGTGCATATCAACACAGAAGGATATCATCAAGCATTACCAGAGCTAAACAACAAGAATCATCAATTGTAAGTTTGATTTTGAGCATTATATTTTACATTCAATTTGTGTTTTAGGTTAGTAAACTGATTTTTTTTATTTTTTGCAATGTTTGAATTCAATATGGAAGTGTTAGACATTTCATTTTGACGATCATTGAAAGTTTATTGGCCAACATTAAGGTACATCACCATCATTGACGTTGTTGTGATGTTGCACCACCATGGTATGATTAACGCTTTGTTGAGAGATGGCATCACGAGACATTGTCGTTCCACCTACCCACATGGTGAGATGACAATCACACTCGACGTTGTCACTTGTCTGTTGCATCTTTCGTTTAGAAGAAGATTCTGAGATCATGAGAGGTGCAACAAATAGGAGGCGCTGAATATGTAGGTGTAGTACTTGAGGGTTACTCTAGAGGGTGCTATAGAGGAGATCGACAAGACTCGTGGGTGTCATGTTAGATTTAGCTACCTATAAAGGGTGTTCACTATTGAACTAGCGCGTGCACAGCAGGCTGCTGGTGACGATCATCAGGTAGCCCAACACATATGACATTAGACATGGCAATATAACCCATACCCGCGGGTACCCGTCCGAACCCGCCCCGAATTTGACGGGGAAAACCCGCTTTGACTGGGTTTGGGTTCGGGTTTGGATTTTCCCCGATTTTAAAATATGGGGATGGGGCGTAATGGGAATGTAGTACCCACCCGAACCCGTCCCGAACCCGATTATTATTATTATTATTATTATTATTATTATTATTATTATTATTATTATTATTATTATTATTATTATTTTGAATGTAGAATACTTTTACTATGTGTTTGTTTGGATGGTAGTTTGGAATATGAATTTGTATTTTTTATTTAGTTTTATATTTTGGATTATTTGGTTTTGTTAATTTGAAATATTAATTGTATGGTTCTTGAATTAATACTTTCGTTTGTATTTTTATTATTTGAAATATATGTTTGAAATTCTTTAAGATTGTATTTTATTTTTGTAATATAAATTCATATTTGTTAGAATTAGGGGGTTTTGGTTGATTTTGGGTTCGGGAAGGATTTGGGTTAAGGCAAGTTTTGGGTTTGGGTTTGGGTCGGGATCCCAAACCCATTTGGGACGGGTTTGGGGTTCATTATTCATCCGACGGGATCGGGGAAATGGAATTTATCTGGGATTCGGGTTTGGGGTTGGGGAATATAAAAACCGTCCCCGCCCCGCCCCGTTGCCATGCCTATATGACATGCTATAAGGGCATATATGTTGTATCTGATTGGTACACAGATTTTTGTGGACACTAGTGTCACTTACACTGATATTATGTACATGCGGTTGTCTGTCGATTATAAGAAGGTTGCATGGTGGAACTGGGGGACAACTTGTTTGGTGTATTTATAACAAAAGTTGTCTTAGGACATTAAGTGAAATACAAAGCAGATGGGCGAAAACATCTCACTTTTATGGTAACCTTTCTCACTCATATGCTATGTTTATAAGGTTATGTAAATTACTTTGATTTTGTTACTTAATAATTATGATTTCATTTCAGGCCTAGATCTTACAGCACTTCCCTCACATTTCCAAATGGTCACTTGAGCCGACATATATAGAGGTTCAGTCACGTGAGACTTTATTCGACCCACTTCGAGGGAACCAGACAATAGAATCATTCATGGTATATATAGACCACCTAGCTTACGAGGATATATGTTTCCATGCATACGATGCTTTCCGTGAGACGGTTCCCTTTGATGACATTGTGTTGTTCATTGGGTGGTTGGCTTGCGGGTCGTGCAAGACGACTGCTTATTTGTCTGAGCGTGTGATGCAGCAGTTGGGATACATGCAGATCATTCTCAAAACACCAGCTGAGTGTGCCTCTTCCATGCTGAAACAGAGTGATACGGATGAGATATTTGAAGATTATCTTAACCATTTCGTTCCAGATGAGGCTCGGGGTACCATAGTACCAAAAGACTTGAGCTATGAGGATGACTATATCTTATGGTTCTTCAGAATGTCTCATCCATATCTGGTACGAGAGGCTTCGGGTAATCCACCTAGACTAGCACATGCGGAGATTCTAGAGGAGAAGCAACTATAGCCGATCATGCCACTAATGTGTTGCTTAGTTGTCGTCGTATCATGGAGATTGCACAAGCGAGTATTGATAGAGGTTTGCTTTCTGATGGCTCTGATGTTAGAGGTGTTTTGGATGTTATCATGGCAGAGGTTAGGGAACTCTGAAGTACAGGAGGCAGCGGAGGAATGTTGTGAATATTAAAGACCGACTCATTATTCAACATACTCAGTAGTCTGACCGACTCATTATTCGGCATACTCATTAGTCTGTTTGATTTAAATGCATTTTGTACTATTATGTTTTTCATTTTTTGGATTACTTTAATAACACTTTGCGGAGTATTTTGTGTACATTATTTTGGAACATAATATTTAAGAGTATTTTGTGATTAATTCGTATTTAATTGAAATTATATTTTACTACGTAAAAATGCAACAACTATTTGTAAATACAACAAATCTACATAAAAATATATTCACAATTGTCTGTGCAGGAACCAGAAATACAATTACAATTCCAAACCATAGTTGCATTTTCGATTTCAAACATAAATTTTCAACAAAAAAAAAATGTGCCCTAGAGATACAGTTCCGGGAGATATTTGATATTTTTACCCTGTACAGAATGGGATAAGAAATCCTCTTTTCCATCTAACTAATGATTTGGTTCATTCAAATTCTCTTTTAACATTTTTTATCTAACTAGTGATTGGGTTCATTCGTTAAATTTTGCTTGTTTCTCAAATTGCTCCAAAATTTCACAATTTTCTTCCTCACTCGAAACACCTACTTTCCTTTCTACTTGTTGAACTTTTGAGAATACTTTGTTGCCTCTGAAAAGATCTCTACGAAGATTAATCAATTTCATATTATGATAGCGTGTTCTCAGTCAAATTTTCAAGAAATTTCTCTCCGTGAAGAAAATGTTACAAGTTCTCATGATATCATATTTAAGGGTGTGTTCTACAACCTAGTAAACAACTCAACCAATAACCTCTTTGGTGGCATAATCTGTGTTTAAAACCTTTTCATATAAAAATAATACTACCTCCGTTCCTATATATAAGAGACAATTCAATTTTTAGATTCATTGAATAATCAATGTACCTAGCCTATAAATTGACCAAATACATTGATTATTCAATGAATTTAAAAAATGAATTGTCTCTTATATATAGGAACAGAGGTAGTAATTCTTATAAGTTATTTCTAAAGGTATACAGCTCAGCTCTTTGTATTGCAATATGTCTCTTTTGATTTTTAGTTCGGGTTTGATAACCACACAAAATCAAATACAAGTTTCCAAGCTTTTTTAACACTGCCATGAGTTTGTACCTTCTCTTTCCTCAATTATACTATGTTACTTGCAATTTCAGTAAAATATTTTGGTGTAACATGAAGCAGGAGCAGGACCACTTATTTAACAGAATCATTTATGTGTACAACTATATATTGATTACATTTTGTGACAGGACTGAAATAATAGTCAAGATACAAATTAAAATACCATTACTCATGTAGTTGAAGAGAGGCGCTAATGCGATGAATTTCTTCATATTCCGTTAGGCTTCGGTTGAGTGAATGGTGAGAGTAAATACAAATAATAAGTTGGCATAAACTAAAAACAATGTCAAAGTTCACCTTACAGGAATATACAATGTTGTAAGGCGTGCTATTTGAGATATAACTTCACTAACTTTAGCTGAACCGTGTCAAAAATCATACCTCAATTTCTACTTCACACCGGAAACACGTAATAGACAACTCTTTTAACAGTTTCAGGAATCAGTCTTCAATGGGAGAAGGGCCTATGGCTTGCCTCCCATAAAAATTGCAAGTTCTGTTGGTGCAACCACCAATCTTAACCACTTCTGTAACTCTTCACCCTCTACTTTCTCTTTTTCTGAAGAGCACGGGCAATAAAGCAGTGTTAAAACTTACAACACAGTGGCTTAAACAAAAACATATTAGTTTGACATTTTCACATCATCATTTCATTATATCTAACTACAGAATTAAAAATCCGCAATCTTATCTTTTATGCAAATTCAATTGATCTCATAGATTAAAACTGCATGCATGAATGTATCGAGATATTATTGTATTTTCAAATTAACAGCATGATTACATATTCCACCAAGCAATTTAATGTGAATCTTGACCAGACCAGTTCGATTTATCCTTGCTTACAAGAACAAAATCTCTGATGAAAGTAAAGATATCAAGAGAAGAACGTACCGAAAGAAATGTAATTCACGTATATAAAATTATGAAAACAAGACAGTGAAAACACTGAGAGCGCTGCTATATAAAATAAAGAGAGGACAACTACCTTCCAATTGAGCACCAAGACCCTCTATAACAGTAGGATTAGCTCGTATAACGGAAAGTGATACTTCCAGCGCAGATTGAAGCAAAGCTTTCACCTCTTTTTGAACAAGATCAACAAGTTGTCCCTATTGTTTTCATATTATTAAAATAAGCATATAGACAATTTTGAATTGAAGAAAATAAACAAGCTAATGAAATATTTAACCTGATCCTTTCCATAAGGAAGTGATCCTCCAGACTCATCCATTCCACCATTAGAAAGTGTGGAAATTGACACAGGGCCTATTGTCTGACTAAGACCATATTCAGCAATAGCTTTGTATGCCATGTCAGTTGCTCGCCGTATGTCATCAAGTGCTCCTGTTGAAACTCGACCAGAATAAACTACTTCTTCTGCTGCACGTCCTCCAAGAAGGGTCACCAGACGACCACGCAATTCATCAATGAAAAGCAAGTATCTGTCCTCATTTGTTGGAGGACTATAAGCAAAGCCCAAGGCCCCTCCCGATCTAGGCAATATGCTTAGTTTCTGATATTTTTCAAATTAACAAAGATTACTATAATATAACTATTATATATGAATTATTACTTACTAGTTTGATAAGGAGGAACTACTATCATTCAACAAAAGGAATTTTCTTAAAAGAAAGTATAAATCAGTAGGACAGTAGTAGGTAAAATAGGAGTGAGTAGCAGTAGATACGCCCATGAAATGTTTATCAATTAGTAAATAACAAGATGCCTTGATTTGTAATTTGTTTTATACTTATTGAATCATGCACAACAAATAAATTATTTGCTCTAACTTACCACCATAAAATAAGAGAAATAATTAAAAGTAAGCCCATCTCCATCAAAGAAAAAGGAAATAAAATAATTTGTCACAAGTCATTAAATTAAGAATCTCATAACCAGAGTCTATGTGAACTAGAAATCATCAAACATCGGAGTAATTTCAAGCGTACAAATATAGTTTAGTAGTGTTATAATTCCATAAAAGTCAAGTAGGTTTAAGTGGTCAGAGAATACAAGTGTGTCTTTAATGGCAACAGCATATTCAAATAGCAAAGAAATCAAGAACAGAGCATCTTCAGTGATCTACCTGAACACGCGGCTGTCCAGGAAGAAGATTTGCAACTGCAGTGCCTACTACAGCATGACCAGCTTCATGTCGTGCAACTACACCCTTCTCACATCCTTGCAACTTGGTAGTCTTCTTCTCAATGCCCTGAAACAATTAGTCACCATTTACAGAAAACAAATTTCCAATTTAACATTGTGATTTGACAGAAAAATCTGAATTTCCAATTTAACATTGTGATTTGACATAAACTGTAACCATGCATCCACCAAGAGAGGTTGCGGATGAAATCCAAAACAAATTTACTTACAGCCAATGACCTTTCCACAGCTTCTATAAAATCAATTTTCTCCACAACAACTTTGTTCTTTCTTCCCGCCAATAAAGCAGCCTCGTTTACTAGGTTTGCAAGATCCGCCCTTCATTGATGCATACCGTGTGTCAGATCAAACTTCCAATCTTCTCAATGCACTTAAAGGAGGAAAAAGAATATCGTGTGAAAGAAATAGCACAATTACCCTGTGAATCCAGTAGTCATAGAAGCAATGTCGCCAATGTAAACATCCTTGGCCAAAGGAAGTTCTTTCTTCGAAACATGAACTTTCATGATGGATTCTCTTCCAACCCTATCAGGTGTTTCCACCTAAGGAGAAAACATGACATTTTTTAAAAGATATATAAAAGGATTTTTTTTTGTATCACTATAAAAACCAAATGATGTAATGCATTAAAACTTGAATCCAGACCATAACTACTCGATCAAATCTTCCTGGTCGGAGAAGTGCAGGATCTAAAACATCAGCACGATTAGTTGCTGCTAGAACAATCACTGCTGAACTGCTGTCAAACCCATCCATCTCCTGCAATATAGTTTCAACATATTAGCCTCATTATGGCATAATCCCACCTCCCAAACAATCCCAAGAAATAAATAACACAAGGAATACTAACAATGAGCAACTGGTTCAAGGTCTGTTCTCGTTCATCATTGCTTACAATGTGATATTTACCATCCCGACTTTTAGCCACAGCATCTATCTGCATACCAAAATAAATTTTGATTTCGTTGGATATTATATAGTAAATGTTATATTTAACTTTTACACAATAAAAGAGTCCATATTCTTACCTCATCAATAAATATAATGGACGGTGCTTGTTTCTTTGCCTTTGCAAAGAGATCTCTCACCCGGGAAGCACCCATACCAACATACAACTCAACAAATTCACTAGCAGAACAACTGATAAATGGCACATCAGCTTCTCCAGCCACAGCCTTTGCTAGTAAAGTTTTACCTGTTCCTGGAAGACCTACCTGTAAGATAAACCAAAAGATATTTACTCAATACATGTCAAACTAAAATAAGAACAATATATGATTGCATATAGCTTGGGCATAAATAGTTCACATATGAAGTACAAGCACAAACATGCAGGAGAGGTGTAAGTGGAAGCTAATCAAAGATTTATTCTTGGAACAATGGGTTCAATGAAACATGATTGTTGTCTGGTATTTCGTAAGGTAAAGCTAACTTAAGTAAGAGAAAGTTCATTTGATATAATAGTATAATACAGTATAAATTTTTGTTGGATTTTAACACAATATTCCCCAAGACAAGAGACATTTCCCATATAAGATCCCTTCCCCAAACAAACATATATATCTGACTATATCTCACCAAGAGAACACCTCGAGGAGGACGAGCTCCAAGTCGTATATATTTATCCGGATTTCGAAGAAATTCCTGTCAAGTGAGCATCATCACAACCAAAATTATTTCCCTATATCACCAGAAAAATCTGAATCAAAATAGAAGGCTATTGTAGGATAGAAACTAGAAAGGCTCATTTACACCATAGAGATTTGAAGTGCTGAAAATGAGCTTAAGAGAGTCCAACTTACCACAATCTCTTCTAGCTCCTCCTTAGCCTCATCAACACCAGCAACATCAGCAAAAGTTATTGTTTCACCTTTTTCAGATGATTTAGTACCAGCGGAAGTTCCTGATTTGCGGTTCCTAATCTGTCCAAGACTATTCTGCCATAGCATGTAACTACTTATAAGACATCATTTCAATGGCTATGAAAATGATTTGGGTAGGGCAGAGAAGATAAGAGGGGAAGAAATCAAACTCACTTGAGAAAAGCTTATAGGGAATCGATGGAGAAGCCCTGCCAGTAAAGCAACAAAAAACATGGCTGTCTGTGGAATTGAGAAATAAAGTCAGCTTGTCACATGATATACTGTTAACACAACAAACTAAGGAAATTTACAATGAACTGGAATAGGAAGTCAAATTATCTTACACAACTGATACATTTTAGCAAAATACACAAGCAAATACAGTAGTAAAAGAGACACTTATCAGGTAATATAACAAATTACAACATATGGAATATTTAGCAAATGATTTGAAGGATTTTTGAAACTGAAGGCAAGTTTAATTCATGAAGCCAATACAAACATTAACTTCTACTAATCACTTCAAAGCATTCAATTCTATGAAATTATTATTTCAAATTCTCATAGAGCAGAACCAACTGTATATAACTAAAACTAGTCATGTACACTATAATTTATCCAGCTTGATAATTTCCACATCTTATGTTGTCATAAAGCAAGCAAGAAACCAAGAATTTACCATCATTATCAAAGTCAAACGTATAAAGCGCTGAAGACAACAGATGGATAAAAATAGGATTTCAACATAAGATTTGGTTCACATTGGAGCAGAGCAGTACATACTACAAAAATTAAGAGAGGCTTAAGGTGAGAGTCTTTAGTTCACAGCCATTACGCACACAATTTTAAGTGGTTTGATAGAAAGATTGTAATCGGAGAAAGAAACAAAGAACCATAACTCTTATTTCTCTTTTTGGGTCTCCAAAGGTATGCTATGCTGCCTCTAAACATTAAATATATATTTGAGTCTCCAAAGGTCTGCACATATATACATTAAACCTCAAATCACCTGCCTCCTTCCAACATCAACCTTGGGTCTGTTTGGGAGGGTTTTGGAGGGCTAGACCTAGGCCTCTATATTTTAATACATGCTTGAGATTTTAAAATTAAAAAAATTGAAAACATATCATGATATATGATTATATAACAATTAAATCACGCTACATTCATTTTTAGAAGCATTTTATAGCTTGTTTAATTCAGAAAAAGAAAAACAAACCCTCCCCTCCAAAATCCCCTCTCAAACACTCCCTAAGTAGAATCAATTGTTGAGGTAAGTGTTGGACTTTCCGCCTTAATTTCGGTCCGCCCTTAATCGCCTTCATTGCAGCCCCTAACACCTTCATTGTGTTAGCTTTGAAGGGGTGGATATAGTCCCACATTGCTTAGAGATATGGCATGTGTTGTGATTATAAGTGGGGACAATCTTCACCCTACAAGCCGGTTTTGTAGGATTGAGTTAGGTCCAACCACATTTCTTAAGATGGTATTAGAGTGTGGTTTAAGATCCGATGGGCCACCTGCTATCAAGTTTCCACTATCGGGTCACCCACCATTTATTTCCCGGGCGTGAGGGGGTGTGTTAAGAGTCTCACATCGGACAATAGAGAGTTTGAACATGTTTATAAGTTGGGGTAATCCTCACCCTACAAGTCGGTTTTATTGGGATGAGTTAGGCTCAATCCACATTCTGAGATGGTATTAAAGCCTATCCTAGACCCATTGTTGGGCTTCCCGCATAGTCACCACTTCGGCCTCATTGAGGCCCAAGCGTTAGGGGTTGTGTTGAACTTTCCGCCTTAATTGCGGTCCGCCTTTTGTCACCTTAATTGTGACACTTTGGCTTGCCTTCATTGCAGTCCCTAACACCTTCATTGTGTTAGCTTTGAAGGGGTGGATTTAGTCCCACATTGCTTAGAAATATGGCTTGTGTTCTATTTATAAGTGGAGCAATCGTCTCCCTACAAGCAGGTCTTGTGGGGTTGAGTTAGGCCCAACCACATTTCTTAAGAGTAAGTATAACTTATTATTTGAGTTTCCATTTTCCAAAACAATAACAATGCAGGTTAGCAACATTACACATAACATAATAGTTGACAACCCACATTAGATAGTGATATGGTCTTAACATGAACCTTGATTATAAGTAGTGAAGAATGGAGATCCCTCACCTTACAATCTGATTCTGATTTTAAGAGGTTAACTACTGATCAACCGAAATTCAAATAGTGTCAAAGTCTATCCTATATCATGAGGCCGCTTATCATATATGTAGCACTAACACCTCTAAGAGTAGGCATGTCATGGTATCCGACACTTGTATTGTATTACACCCGTATGATACGTGTCAAAAAAATTAAACTGTCGAAAAAGTCAAACAAGTGTTCCTCAAAAAAATTGTATTTTTCTTTGATTTGACACTATTAGAATCAATGTCCAACACTCATAGTCATAGAACACGTGTGAGACAATTCTGACAAGTGTTTCATAAAAAATTGTTGTCTTTACTTCAATACACCTTATACTTTTCTCGAACAAATCTCACACACATCCAAAGTAAACATGTATTGAAGCAATGTTATGAATAATTAAAGACATTAACTTTGATTAGAATATTTTTAACAAATGAAACTCAAATATTATCATAAATGTGGTGTGCTTCATAGCTCGTCATAGTGATTATAAATGACAAATGAAGTACATCTCTCATTTCTCATCTTAGTGACTATTTTTATGGAGCTAAATCCTAATATACTCCAAGAGTAACAAACCATGATGAATAAGCAAAAGTTTCTTACCAAAGCAGAGCTAAAGAATCCAATGGAAGGTCTGTCAGGCGATCCAAACTCCACCTCATTCTCCATCATCTTTTCATAAGGAGTCTTCATATCACTAGGCCTAGTTGTAGTATAAACAATCCTCTTCGCCGGTGCAACACTCTTAACCAAAGACCCCGATTCCACTTGCAACCTATTACTACTACTACTATCAGAAACCTCACCACCTTCCAAATCAGGCTTCAACTTATACATTATACGAACCCCATCAACCTCCACTTTCAAAACCTGATTACTATTAATCCTACTCAAAAACTCACTATAAGGAACCTGATTACTACTAATCCTACTCAAAACCACGGTAGAAAATCTGGGTACGGAGCCCGGTAACGGAATCACAGGCCTAATAAACCTCATAACAAAAACCACAAACCCTAGTAAAAGCCAAGCCACAGCTTTTTTAGGATTAGAATCTAGCCACCACTCACCTTTCCTTTGCTTCTCCTTCCCCAGATTCGAACCGGACCCACCTGAACCCGGTTCAACTTCAACCTCTTTACTCTCGGAATCGGAGCTAGCTGAACCGGAATCGGTTTCCTGACCACCGGAAGCAGCTCTTCTGAACCCATCAATGTTACTGAGCTTTAAGCCACTCCAAAGATTGAATCTTCCGAACTCTTTCAGGAAATTGGTGTCTCTGAGAACCCTAACGGGTGATGATTTGGGAGCGGAAGGAGGGTTGCGCCAGTGGTGGAAATTGGATTTGAGGGAATGGGAATGAAGGTAGATTGTTGAAGGAGATAGGTAATAATCCAACGCTGACATTGAAACGGAAAGATAGAAAATTGGGGTTTTTGTTGTTTGCGTGAATGTGGGAGAGTGGTTTAAAGATTTATATAGGTGAGGTTTTTTCAGAGATACTAGTCAATGCTGGGAAGAGAGAGAAGGCTATGGGGTGATGGGATATGAAATCTAGGCCGTTGGATTGATATTCATTGTTGAATTATTTGGTATTGCTATGTAGGGCATCTTTAAAAATAAAAGAATTATTTTTAAAGATTGGGTAAACTAAAGACTTTGTTTGTTACTATAATTGACTGACTGTATTTATAGTTTAGCAGCTTTGGAATACATTTTTCATTTTTGTGACACTGATCATAACCTATGCTGTTTTCCATAGTAAATCCAAACTAACACTATTAGTATTTGTACATTGAATAATAATAAAATAAATTATATCCACCATTGAATAATATTAAAAATTTGATTTAATCTCTTACAAAATTTAAGATCCATATTAGTCTCCTCTGTTAATATTTTTTTCAAATTAGTTTTTTTATTACTTTTAAACCGTGATTGGACTGCCACATTAGATCATATTTTTTATTTTCATTTTTTAAATATTAAATTAATATTTTATTTTTTATTTCAAAATAACCAAAAATTGTTCCAACTATGAATTGAACCCATGAAACTTTAAGTCAAATCATATGTCTTTACCACTAGGTCAATGTATATTGGTGATAGATAATTCTCATGATTTATATTAATATTTAACAAGTATGAATTTAGTGTATCTTTTGCACTAGGTGAATGTGTCTTTTGTAACTTTTATATTTGGTATTCGAACACCACATATTAGTAGTCGAATACGACATTATTTTCAGTCTTTATAATGTATTTTTAATGGCAAGACTTCATGTATGATCATGCAAGATAATTTTTTTATAAAGTGAGATATGAATAATGAATAATTTAAAGTAGTATAGTATAAATTGCAATGTATTTAAGACAAGTAAACATAATTAAGTTGTTCATTGCAATTTATACTATACTACTTTAAATTATTCATTATTCATCTCTCACTTTATATAAAAAAAAAATTAAAAAAAAAACATCAGCATGCATGATCATACATGAAGCATTGTCATTAAAAAAACATTATAATGGTTGTAGACTACCAATACGCGATATTCGAACACCAAATATAAAATTTGCAAAAGATACATTGACCTAGTGCAAAAGATACCTTAAATTCATACTTGTTAAATATTAATATAAATCATAAGAATTATTTGTCATCAATATGCATTGACCTAGTGGTAAATGCATGATATGTGACTTAAAGCTCTATGTGTTCGATTCTTTGTAGCAATATTTTTTAGCTTTTTTGATATTTTCGAACATAAGTTGTTTAAAAATAAAATTGAAATTAAAAATTAAAAATTAAAAATTAATTTTGTATTTAAAAATTGAAAAATAAAAAAATATAATCAAACGTCGCAATCCAGTCACGGTTTAAAAGTGGAAAAAATCGATTTGAAAAAAATATTAATAGAGGGACTAATATGACTCGGTTAAATTTTGTAAATGATTAAATTGGGTCCTTTTTTTTATCGGGGATTAATTTGGGTTCTGTCTTTTTTGTGAGGGATCAAAATGGGTCTTCACTCTTAATATTATTTTTAATCCACTGATTATTCAACTATTGTTTACTACGGTTATTATGTTTCTCCAACAACAATTACACATGCACCAGAATCTGAATAGATAGTCGTAATATCGAGTATTGGAATGATAATTTCATGGTTTACAACCCACAAAATCTCTTCCCAAGATGCAACCATTTGGTTTTCTTCTAAACCATATTAGTATGGTTCCAAATACTTAAAACCCTAATGAACCAAAACTACTATAGTCTTTTCTCCAACGATGGAGTTCTATATTGAAGTTGTGGAAACCATAGAAACTTGTTTCGCCTCCCTCCCTTTACCGCTAATCCAAACTTTCCAATCCACATCTTCATCTTCATCTTCACTCCCTCAAATCCTCGCTCTCGAGTGTTGACGTCATCGAAAAATTTTACTAATTCGATTACAAACAATGAAGTCGCCATCTAACTTTATTAATTCATAAAGAGGAAAGGGAAAATATAGATAAAACCCAAGAAATGAAAACAAAATGGTCTTTGAGACCAAGAGATGCAAGTTCGGGAGTCGGTTATACAAGGAGAAGATATTAGCACCGCTCACATCCATCGTACTCGATGGGACCCATTTAGTTCTAAGTGTGTTTATGTGTTTAAAAAGTAAATTTGCAATCTTCTACTTATTATGCGATAAAAGAGAAAAGAAAGGAAACATGTTTTAATTTTTTGAAAGTGTGTTTGCCAAGATGTTAGAATCTTGTGCCTACGTATTCCCCAAGTGCGATGGAAAAGTCAGAGCTTACGTACTTCTCGGTTGCGAGAACATTTATTGGTTGGTTGATTTTATTTATGAAAATAGGAGCTTAATTGTACATGGGCGATAAGACATCACTACTGCAATTCGCATGTGGGCGATGAAAGTCGCGTGTGAGCGATGAATGTTGTGACACCCCGAAAATAATTCGGTAATTAAATAATTATGATTTTAATTATTAAATTAATTGAGAGCATAGTTTATTTAATATATTGAATTATTGAGATTAATTATGGATTTATTGGATGTATGTGGAGTAAGGTGGGGTGTGAGGAGTAAAAGACTCTACTCACATTTATTGATTTATTTAATTTATGTTAAAAAGGAATAAAAGGAATTAAATAAGAAAAGAGGAAAAAAAGGACTCATTTTGGAGAAAACAAGATACGTGAAGTGAGAAGAGAAGGAAAGAAGGAAAAGACCTAGATAAATCAAGAACCCACAAGGTGATTTGGTTATTGCTTATTATAGGTTTTGATGTTAATATTATAGACCATGGCATGTTAGGAATCTATGTTTAGGAAATTCTAGGTTTCCATGGATGTATACCTAATAGTGTCAGTTGGTGTCAGATTGAGTCTGATTGTGTCAGAATATGTACGGAATATGATTAGAGTGTCGAGATGAAAATAGATGATGAAAATATGTTGTTTGATGAGATAGATGATGCCAAATGATGTATTTTAGTGTTTCCCATGTTGGAGTTCGTATGGGTAAAATGGGTTTAATTGAAAATGGAAGGATGTCAAAAGTGCGTAAAATGACATTTTAACACGTGGGAACCGGTTCTGTATGGGTAGGAACCGGTTGCTCTTTGAAAATTTATAAAATTGAAAATACACGTGGAACCGGTTCTGTATGTCGGAACCGGTTCCTATTTTTCCAAGCGAGGTTTTGAAGCTTTTAGGAACCGGTTCATATGTAGGAACCGGTTCCACTCCAAATTTTGAAAATGCCAAACTTTGAAAATTCGTAACTTTCAAACCGTAAGTCCGTTTTGAGCGCCGTTTTGGACGTTATTTCCTAAATTTAATGCTCTATTTTATGAACTGAAAATATTTTCCAAAACTTGAAGTTATTTTGAAAATGAGCCAATTTCTGAGATAAGTGACTTTTGACTGACGCATAGTTAATGGTGTGTAGTGGATCCCGTGTTGATGGATGTACTGATAATGTATAGATGTATTGGCATGTTTACACTGATGTTAGATGTATGCATGATGGATTGATATATCATGTTGATTGGTTTGCATGTTTATGCTGATGTTGATTGTATGCATGATTGGTTGAGATATCATGTTGGATGGTTGTTTCGCTTATGTTGAATTGATGTATTACATAGACTGATTAATGTTGCATGCTATTGATGTGCGTGCATATGCATTGTTTTGGTGAAGTTAATTCCCATTGTGCGGAATTTGGCTTGGATTGCCGATAACCGATACTCGAGTGAGGATGGGTGGTTAGCCGGATTCGTGTCCGAGTGGTTATGGACGAATCGATGGTACCGTATCCGGTTGATGATGGATCGTGTTGGTGACTGGTCACGAGTCGGTACCGCATACATCGAGTCTCATTATATTTGTATGAAGTGGTAACATGTTAGGATGTCTTCCGTTACTCTTCGTTGATTGTTATGATTAAGCATGATGAATATGGTTGTGTGTGAATCAATTTATGTTAAGTGGGTGAAATAATATGCTTGTGATATATTATTAATTGAAAGACTTATAATATGCTTTAATTATGAGAAGTCTCACCCTTACTTTACCATTTCAGATTAAATTAGCAGCTGAGGAGTCGGTGAGGATGGCTCTAGAGCTTATCTTTTAGTCCGTGTGTCAGTGTCATGCTCTGATTAGATTGTAACACTGGGGAACGCTTAGTTAAGAGAATCATTACTGTTTAATTATTTTGGATTTGAATTCCTTGATGACCTTGATGTCTTATTAATTTTAATTTTGATATTTCCGCTGTGTAAGACATGGTTTTACAATTATTGAATTGTTGGATGATGATCCTCAGTGTAGCATGGCTACTGTTTGAATGAAGTTTATTTTGATTATTAATTGTGACATCCCTTATTATACCGTGTTAAACTCTGATTAAAGATGATTTAGATATTAATTTAATTAATATATTCGGGGTTTTTAGATGGGGTGTTACAATAGTGGTATCAGAGCATAGTCGGTCTTGTCTTGTGTCGTTACCCCTTTAGTATGCGACTAGTGTGAAGTAACACCATCGATACTTGTGTACTGATGTAGATTGTTTTGTTATGTTAGAAGAACAATGGCCGGAAGAGGTAACGGAAGGAATGATGATGCCATTGCTGAGGCTTTGGGAATGTTGGTTGGAGTGCTCGGAGGGAACCAGCGATTGGTGCCGAACAATTGGGGAATTTTCGAGGAATAATCCTCCATTGTTCAAGGGCACGCATGATCCCGGCGCTAAGTGGTTGAAGGAGATCGAGAGGATCTTGAGTGATTGATCGCGGAGAAGGTGAGATATGGAACTCACATGTTGGTGAGGAGGATGATGGTGGGTTGCTACAGTGAATCGAAGAAGATGGTGTTGCATTGAATTGGGCGTGTTCGGAGAGCTTTTCGAGGAGGTACTTTCGAGGACGCCGAGGTAAAAGGAGATTGAGTTTTGAACTCAAGGTAACAAGATCGTGAGTATGCTTCAAGTTTTCGAGTTAGCAAAGTATTATGCTCATTACCCTAACGATGCATGGAGAATTTTCCAAATGTATTAAGTTTGAGAATGGTCTTCGTGATTAAGGATTCGAGAAGGTTTTCCGATCCGTTGATTGTAGTAGGATTCTTGAGGAGGATCTTGCTAACACTAAGTCGAATGCTCGAGGTATGTTGATAGGAAAGGTAAGCAATGATGGATCGTGGTAAGCCTTATGATAGGAATAATCGAGATCCGAGGTTGGAAGAAGTCCGTGGAGGAGATTCTAGTTCTTCCGCTAGGTGCTATAAGTGTGGTGAGACAGACATCGTATGGTGGACCGTAAGAGCAATGATAAGAAGTGTTTCAAGTGTGGAAAGTTCGCCATGTGGCCAATGACCGCAGAGTGAAAGTGGTGACTTGCTATAACTGGTGAAGAGGGTCATACTGTCCTAGTGCACAAAACCCAAGAAAGAGCAAGTTGGTGGTAAAGTGTTTGCATTGTTTGGATCGAAACTAAACCGATGATCGGCCGATTAAAGGTACATGTTTTATTAATGGCATACCTTTGATTGCGATTATTGATCGAGCTACGATTCTTTTATTGCGTTAGATTGTGCTAAGAGATTGAATTTGGAAATTTCTAATATGGATGGAAGTATGGTTATTGATACTCCGCCGGTTCATACTATATGTTTGTAGGAATTGTCCTTGTGATTTTTGATAGGGTTTCGTATGGATTTAGTGTGCCTACCGCTAGAACAACTTGATATCATCCTTGAATGAATGGTTGGAATTCAACCAGTTCATATCAACTGCTTTGAGAAGACGGTCATTTTTCCAAGAGGTTAAGATCGAAAATGAGATTATGTCGCTTAAGGATGAACCTAGTGAAGGTGTTGTGGTGTTTATGTTGTATTCCGCGAAGGAAAAAGAAAGATGGATTGCCTGGTGAATGAATTTCCGAGGTGTTCCAAGACGTTAGTGAATTGCCACCGAGAGAGAGAATTTACTATAGATTTGATTCTCGAACTAGTCCGGTGTGGGCCCTCGCATGTCGGCATCCAACTAGCCAAGAAGCTTAGAAGAATTGCTTGAGAAGAAGTTTATTCGTCCGAGTGTGTCGCCGTGGGTGCTCCGTTATTGGTTAAGAAGAAGGAAGGTTCAATGAGGTTATGTGTTGACTACCGTTGAATAAAGTTACAATCAAGAATCGGTATCCTTTGCCGAGGATTGATGATTTGATGGATCAACTCGTTGGAGCTTGTGTATTTAGTAAGATTGATCCGAGATCCGGATATCATCGATTCGTGTAAACTCGAGGATATTCGAAACCGCATTCGTAACGAGGTATGGACATTATGAATATTCTTATGCCGCTTGGAGTTACTAATGCACCGGTGTTTTCATGGAGTATATGAAGGATATTTCATCCGTATCTCGACAAGTTTGTAGTAGTGTTCATTGATGATATTCGATTTATTCGAAAAGCGATGAAGTTGTTGGAATTGTCAAGGAAAGGAAACTTTATGCGAAGTTGTCCAAGTGTGAATTCGTTAGGGGTGAGTTTTCTTGGTCATGTGATTTCCAAGAATGGAATTGTGGATCCTACGAAAGTAGAAGCGGTGTCTCAAAAGAACGCTTGAGATCCGTAGTTTCGGTCTTGCAGTTACTATCGGAAGTTTATTGAGGGTTTTCCAAACTAGCGTTACCATTGACTAAGTTGACCGAAGGGTCGTGTTTGTTGGGATGTTGAATGTGAAAAAGGATTTCAAGAGTCAAGAGACTCGATCTTGATTTTGCCGATCCGACTAAGTCTTTTGTGGTGTATTGTGACGCATCATTAATGGGATTAGGTGGTGTGTTGATGCAAGATAAGCAGGTTGTGGCTTATGCTTCACGACAATTGAAAGTGCATGAAAGGAATTATCCGACTCATGATTTGGAGTTGGCAGCTGTCGTATTTGTTTTGAAATTGTGGAGACACTATTTATATGGTTCTTGGTTTGAGGTATTCAGTGATCATAAGAGTCTGAGGTATCTCTTTGATCAGAAAGAGTTGAACATGAGGCAGAGAAGATGGTTAGAATTCTTAAAGGATTACGATTTCGGTTTGAATTACCATCTTGGTAAAGCAAACGTAGTTGCGGATGCTTTGAGTAGGAAGTCCTTGCATATGTCGATGTTGATGGTTCGTGAGTTAGATTTGGTTGAGCAGTTTAGAGACCTAAGTTTGGTTTGTGAAACTACTCAGAATAGTGTGAAATTGGGCATGTTGAAACTGACTAGTGGTATTCTGGAAGAGATTAGAAATGGACAGAAATCTGATGTTGGTTTAGTTGATAAGTTGACATTGATCAACCAAGGTCAAGGAGGCGAGTTCCGAATTGACGAGAATGGTGTTATGAGATTTGGGATCGGGTGTGTGTTCCGGATGTTGCCGAAATTAGGAAGAGCATTTTGGAAGAAGGGCATCGTAGCGGGTTAAGTATTCATCCCGGTGCTACTAAAATGTACCATGATTTGAAGAAGTTGTTTTGGTGGCCGGGAATGAAAAAGGAAATTGCTGAGTTTGTGTATGCTTGTTTGGTTTGTCAGAAGTCGAAAATCGAACATCAGAAACCATCAGGGTTGATGGAGCCGTTATTTGTTCCAGAATGGAAGTGGGATGGAATCTCTATGGATTTTGTGTCTGGTTTGCCAAGAACAGCAAAGAACTGTGACTCTATCTGGGTTATTGTGGATAGGTTGACAAAATCTGCTCACTTCATTCCGATAAGAATGGATTATCCGATGGAGAGATTAGCGTGTATGTCGAAAAGATTGTGAGTTTGCATGGTATTCCGTCTAGCATTGTGTCGGATCGAGATCCGAGGTTTACATCTAAGTTCTGGACAGGGTTGCAAGAAGCTTTGGGTACCAAGTTGCGTTTGAGTTCCGCTTATCATCCGCATGATGGTCGACGGAAAGAACGATTCACCGTTGGAAGATTTGAGCTTGTGTGTTAGAGAATGGTGGAGCTTGGGATAGCTATCTGCCATTGATTGAGTTTACCTACAACAATAGCTTTCACTCGAGTATTGGTATGGCTCCGTTTGAGGCATTGCATGGTAGGAGGTGTCGGACATCATTGTGTTGGTATGAAACTGGAGAGAGTGTTGTGATTGGACCGGAAATTGTTCAACAAACTTCGGAAAAGATTAAGATGATCCAGGAGAAGATGAGGACTTCTCAGAGTCGTCAGAAAAGTTATCATGATAAGAGGAGGAAAGACCTTGAGTTCAGTGAAGGAGAGCATGTGTTTATGCGAGTTACTCCGATGACTGGTATTGGTCGAGCCTTGAAGTCAAGGAAGTTGACTCCACGATTTATTGGTCCTTTTCAGATTACCAAAAGAGTTGGGAAGGTTGCATATCGATTGCCTTGCCGCCACTTGCGAACTGCATGATGTTTTCATGTGTCTCATTGAGGAAGTACATTGATCCGTCTCATGAGATTCGGGTAGATGACATACCGGAGAATTTGATGTGGGCGGTACCGTGAGGATAGAGGATCGAAACAAGGCAAAGAGATTGCATTGGTAAGAGTGGCTTGGGAGGACCAATGATGGAAATGTCACTGGGAGCCGAGATGAAGGACTCGTATCCCGAATTGTTCGTTCGAGGTATGTTTTCGAGGACGAAAACTCTTTAAGTTGGGGAGTTGTGACACCCGAAAATAATTCGTAATTAAATAATTATGATTTTAATTATTAAATTAATTGAGAGCATAGTTTATTTAATATATTGAATTATTGAGATTAATTATGGATTTATTGGATGTATGTGGAGTAAGGTGGGGTATGAGGAGTAAAAGACTCTACTCACATTTATTGATTTATTTAATTTATGTTAAAAAGGAATAAAAGGAATTAAATAAGAAAAGAGGGAAAAAAGGAATCATTTTGGAGAAAACAAGATACGTGAAGTGAGAAGAGAAGGAAAGAAGGAAAAGACCTAGGAGCCGAAATCAAGAACCCACAAGGTAAGGGTGATTTCGGTTATTGCTTATTATAGGTTTTGATGTTAATATTATAGACCATGGCATGTTAGGAATCTATGTTTAGGAAATTCTAGGTTTCCATGGATGTATACCTAATAGTGTCTTGGTGTCGATTGAGTCCGATTGTGTCGAATATGTACTAATATGATTAGAGTGTCGAGATGAAAATAGATGATGGAAATATGTTGTTTGATGAGATAGATGATGCCAAATGATGTATTTTAGTGTTTCTCATGTTGGAGTTCGTATGGGTAAAATGGGTTTAATTGAAAATGGAAGGATGTCAAAAGTGCGTAAAATGACATTTTAACACGTGGGAACCGGTTCTGTATGGGTAGGAACCGGTTGCTCTTTGAAAATTTATAAAATTGAAAATACACGTGGAACCGGTTCTGTATGTGTCGGAACCGGTTCCCATTTTTTTCCGAGCGAGGTTTTGAAGTTTTTAGGAACCGGTTCATATGTAGGAACCGGTTCCACTCCAAATTTTGAAAATGCCAAACTTTGAAAATTGTAACTTTCAAACCGTAAGTCCGCTTTGAGCGCCTTTTGGACGTTATTTCCTAAATTTAATGCTCTATTTTATGAACTGAAAATATTTTCCAAAACTTGAAGTTAATTTGAAAATGAGCCAATTTCGAGATAAGTGACTTTTGACGATAGTTAATGGTGTGTAGTGGAGATCCCGTGTTGATGGATGTACCGATAATGTATAGATGTATTGGCATGTTTACACCGATGTTAGATGTATGCATGATGGATTGATATATCATGTTGATTGGTTTGCATGTTTATGCCGATGTTGATTGTATGCATGATTGGTTGAGATATCATGTTGGATGGTTGTTTCGCTTATGTTGAATTGATGTATTACATAGATCGATTAATGTTGCATGCTATTGATGTGCGTGCATATGCATTGTTTTGGTGAAGTTAATTCCCATTGTGCGGAATTTGGCTTGATTGCCGATAATCGATACCGGTGAGGATGGGTGGTTAGCCGGATTCGTGTCCGAGTGGTTATGGACGAATCGATGGTACCGTATCCTTGATGATGGATCGTGTTGGGTGACTTGTCACGAGTCGGCCGCATACATTGAGTCCATTATATTTGTATGAAGTGGTAACATGTTAGGATGTCTTCCATGTTACTCTTCGTTGATTGTTATGATTAAGCATGATGAATATGGTTGTGTGTGAATCAATTTATGTTAAGTGGGTGAAATAATATGCTTGTGATATATTATTAATTGAAAGACTTATAATATGCTTTAATTATGAGAAGTCTCACCCTTACTTTACCATTTCGATTAAATTAGCATGAAGTCGGTGAGGATGGCTCTAGAGCTTATCTTTTAGTCCGTGTCGTTGTCATGCTCGATTAGATTGTAACGGGAACGCTTAGTTAAGAGAATCATTATTGCTTAATTATTTTGGATTTGAATTCCTTGATGACCTTGATGTCTTATTAATTTTAATTTTGGTATTTCCGCTGTGTAAGACATGGTTTTACAATTATTGAATTGTTGGATGATGATCCTCAGTGTAGCATGGCTACTGTTTGAATGAAGTTTATTTTGATTATTAATTGTGACATCCCTTATTATACCGTGTTAAACTCTGAT
The DNA here is from genome assembly GCA_021764765.1 of Vicia sativa. Lineage (NCBI taxonomy): Eukaryota > Viridiplantae > Streptophyta > Magnoliopsida > Fabales > Fabaceae > Vicia > Vicia sativa. The sequence goes on along the minus strand of CM038792.1, from coordinate 218,462,062 downwards.
TAAAGATGATTTAGATATTAATTTAATTAATATATTCGGGGTTTTTAGATGGGGTGTTACAAATGTCGCATGTGAGTAATGAATGTCGCATGTGGGCAAGGTTTGATGAGTTTGAATTGATTTTAATGTGGGACACAAGTATCAGACCATAAGCGTTCAACGGCTAATGCTTTAAGTACTCGGATGGAGGGGACATAATCATCATGACCATCTTTTTCATCCCAAAAGTTTTATTGAGAAAAGAGTGAGGTGAATCGGGGTTCACTTATTAAGATTCAATTGAGGAAGCCAAGTGTACGATCGAGGATCAAAAAATGACTAATGACCTTACACTTGGGAAGGGATAGAAGATTTTATTATGAAAATATTTTTGAGAAGAATCACTCGACGTTGGATCGAGGTTTGAGAATTTGATTATGAAAGTGGTGAGTGACAATGGGATTTAATTTAGGCTATGATTAACCAAAAAAGCTTGATTAATTTCGAGAGAATAGACAAGTGTCTACTCCCTACCATGAGGCCCTTTAGATGAGAACTTGGTATATGGACCAAGGCGCAATAATGGAAATGAAGCGAATAATTGTAAACATTCATGGATGAGAATAATTGATAAAAGCCCATACAAGGTGGCTCACACAAATGATAAGGCAATTGATATTGTGTAGGTGCATGCACGAAATAAATTTAATCAATTAATTAAACTAAGTTTAATTAAGTAATTAGATTAGTAAAATTAATTAGATGGACTAATCAATTCTAAATAACCTAATTAGATAATTAAATAATGTTTAACTAATCAACTAAAGTCTCATTGTAAGCCCAAGAGCAAGCGTGGTGTGTGTACAAAGGTGTGGTCGTTGCGATGCTTCTAAGCTTTGTCGACTCAAGGTAATAAAAAATGACTTATGATTGAGTATTAGTTTGAAAATATTTGATTTGTGTATTGTGATGAATGATTAACGAAATAAAACAATAAAGTATTTACTAAACTATTACATCTTACGGGGATGGGGATACATGTTTACAAATGGGGATGAATTAACTAATTACAAGTCTAATATAAATGTACAAGTGAGATAATCAATAAGAATTAAGTAATGCAAAGTTAAAATCTAAACTATACTTTTTTTTGTATTTTTATAATATTAGATAAAGGAAAAGAAATAGAGGTGAAAATTAAATTTGAACAAAATTACTATATATTATTTTCTAAAGTTAGTTAAAAAGAAATAGAAATAATAGTAAAAAGTAATAAAAATGAGTTGGGCTAAGAAGTGTGAATCTGAATGGGGGTATATAAAGTAACTAGGTCAAGTGCAATATAAGTTATAGACACTTTTACTATTTTTTTTAATTAGACAAGAGTAAATCCCTTCAAAAATAAATAAAAATCTAAATTAAAAAAATATTACTTAATTAAAATAAAATCCAAAAGATAATTAATAATAATTGAAGATTAAATTAAATAATGAAAAAGAAATTCTAATTCAACTAAAAAAATGTAAATACAACTAAAATTTTGATGTAAAATTGACTAATACAAATTTAGTTATAAGAAATGCAAAAATCGAACGCAAATTCAAGAAAATAATGCAAAATGTGATATGCACATGTAAATGCATGATTATCAGAAATATTGAATTGTATTCCTTATGCAAATGATGTGGATAAATTAATGAAAATTTTAGGGCGAAATTTAGGGTGTGACATCGAGCTTCGTTCTTCTCACCCTCCTCACTCCTGGTTCATCGCTTGGTCCAGAGCCACTTCCTCTTCCCCTTCATCCATACAACTTCTCAATAATTCTCCGAATTCCTTTCGTTATTGATTCAATATCCAGTTCAAGTTAAAGTCGCCTCTAATGTCCCCCACACTTCTTCCGTCTCGTTAGAGCCAGACACATAAGATGATTGGGAGATTCTAGAACTTAATTCTGAACAAGCAGAAGCTCAAATTCTCAATCAGGTTTGGAATTCGATTTTTCAAAAAATTAAAATCAATTAGTGATAGTGAAAAATAATGATGATTTGTTGCGAGTTAGGATTGTTCATGAAGGGGTGAGGTTTCCTTTGAGTTTGAATGGTCACACTATTATGACATTCCATGTAGCTTTTGTTTTTCCCAAGAATGCGGTGGGTAAGAATTATCACGCCTATCATTTATGTTAAGACAATTATTATTTATATCCATAATGAAATATTTGTCTAACACACAAAACTCTATCAGTATAACTCATGCCAGAAACTGAAGTCGATGTTGCTCCGAAAACACGCAATAGAAATTATGAATAAGGAGATTCACTTGTTGGTTCAAACAAAGATGTTGGTCCATTTACATGAACCAAATGATTTATGTCATACCAGTACTCATGTCAAAGGAGTCAAGCTTCATGTTGGGCTTACTCCAATTGCTTTAAGAAACTCCAAGTTCCTCCTTCAAACAACTAAAAGTCACTTTTTTCATTACTATCATTATGAGTATATCAACATACTTAGAATCAATAAATAATCCACACATCTTCTCCTTTAAAGTGTATATAGAATTGTTATACTTCTTTTTTGTTCAAATTTTAAAAAAATCTGAAATGGAATCAACTTTGTTAGGTCCCAATGCATCTCAATATTTTGTATCATTTTGAATGTCTTTTATTTTTCATTGAAGACATTTCAAGAATATTAAGAATGTCCATTAATTGCAGGTGTTGATCACTCCAAGTCATTTAGCAGTAGTGATTGAATATGTTGTTGGAAGAGAACTGTTTGAAAGAATATGTAGCAGATCAAATTGAAAATGAATAATCTTCTCTGTAAATTTATAAATAACTAAGGTAATTATATATGTTCTACAATACTGTTGGAGCCTCTTAATGAACAATTTTATCTTCCTGAAACATAATTGCACACTTGTCATAACATATGTGTTTATATTGATAGAAATGGATGAGATAAAGGGAAATATCATCAAACAGGGAGTTATTTTTAGTCTTTTAGATGTGGAGTAGAAAGAAACACGAGAAACAAAGTTGATATCACACGTTAATTATGATTGTCCCAACATTTGAAAAATCAAATATGATGCTAATCTTTCACAATAATTAATTTGGTTCTTTTCATGCTTTTCCTTCAACGAAGTTGGTTTTGTACGCAAAAGCAATGGAAAAGTTGTTTGTTGTTAATTGAGGCGGTGCCATGGCAGGTGGGCTGATTCCCAAATTATGTATGCAGTGATGGATTTAATTAATTGGAATAGACAAAAATTATATCATATTATATATTAAAGAATAATCAAGAACAATATGAACGGTGTACCTTGTAAGATTCTAGAGATTACCGATGTACCTTTTAGGATTATAGAGACTGTCGTATAAGAGTATGAGATGATTACTACCCTCATTGTCGTTTAGGGTTTCAGATAGTGTTAATCGTTTAATGGGGAACAAATTCTCAATCTGATAATTCATCAATAAGTGCTTAATAACAATAGACCATAATTTATAATTAATAATAATTTCCAATAATTGATTATTGTTAATCTATAATTGATTAATTAAATAAGTAATCCAACATTCTCCCACTTGGATGACAATGATCATTTATAAAATTATATAAATTTTAATACTAAAATTTTAATTATGGTTGAAGCACTTGTTCACAAAACAAAAATAAACTTTAACATTGTAGAAATGAATTCGATAGAGAAACATATCATGTAAGCCAAAAAAATACATTTTATATTTAAAAGAGAATTTAAAGAAACATATTTCATATGAGAAAAATATGTTATTAAACAATGGCCCAAGCATATGAAAATGCTATTGATATTTCATAAGAGTAATTGCATTTAATCATAAGTACCTTTATAACATAATATCGTACTCAATATAAGTGTTGATATTTACTTGTACTTTCATATTATGACCCGATTAAAGTGGACTATTTAAGATATAATAGCACAATATTATTGCATGCCAAAGAATTATTGTATCTTTTTAATATCGACAAACATTAAATGATGTTTCATGAGATTAAGAGAATAATATTTATCTCAGTATAATAGAATAAGACCCTTATAGTATATTTTGAAATCTTCTTAGAATATGTCATATTTTATAGTGCACACAAAAAATATATGACAATATGAGAATAATAATCTAAATTGTTTCAGAGTATATAATTTTGTACACATGCACGCTCGTTGATCCAACATGTATAAAGATTTTTCAGAGCCCACTGGTATTATATACTCTGATTATACAATGGGAGTCCACTAGTATTATATACTCTGATTATATAATGGGATACTAATTATATTTTCATTACAAAACAATATAGAGAAGTGGTTGTATACTATATCATCAACAGAGTTTTACAAAGTCAACCACATATTTTGCACATAAATAGAATATATCATTATTGATATAATTTCACATGAAAGAATATGATGGTCATATAAAAGAGGTTTACCATCATTTGAGTAAGATCAAATCCCTATAATTTTAAATATAGAATAAATTCATCTTAATAACTCACTCAAATCTCAAATGCTATAATTATAATTACACACACTTGAGAAACATATTATGTTTATATGCAGCAGAAAAATACGAGACTTAATTTTAACTATTATTGAGGATATAACATAAATAGTCATAAATTTTTATTACTAACATAAGACTATAATATCCTCAATATAAGTCTCTATAAAATAATATTATATTAAATACATAATATTAGTTTCTCATTTCTAATATAATTGACATGACAAATTCTCCCACTTGATAGATAATAATAGTTGAATTATTAATTCAAAAGTTTAAAAAATATTTTAAATATTTATTAAACTATTTTATCTATCATACAATTAACATGTCAAACACGTCATACCGATAGAGTATGTCAATCACTAACATAACACAAAGAGAACTGAAATTCATTTAAAAGAGTAGTAAAAATAAATGATTGAATTTCATAAAATATTACATGTCTTTAAAACAATTTCTTATTGCTCAAATAATAATTTCAACAATTCTAAATAAGAAATATAACAATGTACAAATATTATGGCACAAAATTCTAATACCAATAAAATACTTGAACAATAATTTACATAATCATAAATCTCAAGTACATCAAACAACACAAATTATATTAATAATAATATATCGATATGATATAACTACTATCAATATAATATTTATTTAACTTAAATAATTTAAATATTTTACTAAACAAAATGTGTATAACTTACCCACGATAGGTGAATTACAATCTTACGAATTAAGAATATTAATATTTTTATATAAAAAATAAGAAAATTTGTATAATTGTATTCACGATACGTGAGATTACAATTTTACAAATTAATAGTGATTACTTAATTTTTCAGGATAAAACTCTCAAAATACTAAGATTTATAATATACTCATAAAATTATATTTTTATTTATTTATTTGAGTATATAACAAGAAATCAATTTATTACGATAAATAAGAAGTTTTTAATTCAAAATAATTTGGAAAATAAATAATTTTTTATATATAAATCCACTTTTATAAATTTTCAAAAGAAAGTTGATAATATTATAAATAATTTTTTCTTATATAAAATTATATAATATAAGTCACAAGGTTTTAAAAATAATTAAATTATACTAATTTCGTACGATATAACATACATCCTTGCTCTTGATCCACTAGATTTTGATGACTTTAGAATATCATAATATCATCTCAAATGATTCATAAGTCAACAACAAATTATTATAACAAATAAAATATATATATATATATATATATATATATATATATATATATATATATATATATATATATATATATATATATATATATATATATATATATATATATATATATCAAATTACAAAGATGATATACTTTTTCAATTGCCTTAAGATTTATTCAAAATGACAAGACAATTTAGAATTTAATAATAATTTTAAAATTTAAAAACATAAAATATTTGGTGTATGAATCAATACAATTGAATTTAGTCTAAATAAATTTAAAATGTAACACTTTATTAAAATAATTCAGAATAGTGTTACTATCCAAAGAAATTTTACACAAAATATTTTATACTAAAATATTGAGAATATATTATATAAAATAATGCATAATTATCAATTTATTTAACATAGTACATTTACATAAATTTCACAAAGAAATCTTCAATCAGAAATTAAAAATCTAATATTAAAACAATCAAACATTCTTGTACTCATTATAGAAAAGTATTCTAGTTATAAAGAAAAATCATAATTTCATTCCATAAATAAAATAAAATATCAAATCAATTTATTATAGAGTCGAAATCAATCAATATTTATAATGACACATAATATCAAAATGTCACAATAAGATTAAATTTTTTTTACAAAATATTGGACACAGTTTATAGAATATGATATTAAAATAAAATTTATTCTCAAAATAAATTATTAATATAATATGTCCCCGAGTGTCAAAATAAAGAATATATTGTCCAATAACACACACACACACACATATATATATATATATATATATATATATCAAACTTTACTACTATTATTATGATCAATTATTATAACAATTAATATGATCAAGTTGTATTGAAAAATTCTACATTCTTTGTCGTTACGGAAAATCACAACAGTGTAAAAATATTGAAAGAATACGACATTGGGGTAATATGTAGGGGTGACAAGCAAGCATCCTCGCCTCATTTAGGCCCGCTCTGCGAAAGTCCGCAAAAAATGGGGCGGAGTGGAGCGGTCAAAGGATCGGACGCGGGATCATTTATTAGTCCCGTCCCGTTTAATGACGGGCATGCCCACTATTCTTTTAAATTTTTTTCTTCCACTAATGCTATAAATTGAAAACATACATCAATGTAGTTAAAAATTAAAACACACTTATAATAACCTACATTCAAATTCAATAATTAAATTCAACATAATTAAGTAGTTCAACATAAGTTCAAATTCAACATAAATAGTTCAACAAGCATTACATCAAAAAGCATTACATCAAAATAAACATGTAGAATTGTACAACAGCGTATAACAACTGCAGAATCTACAATAGACAACATGTAGCAGCCTATAACAGCAGTCTATAACAATATAATACAACAACAGCCTATAACAGCATACAGCGGCAACCTATAATAGCATAATACAACATTTTATAACAACATACATTGAACATATAACAACATTTTATAACAGCAACATCCTATAACAACATATATTTAACATTTAACAACAACATACCAAGTTAAAAATTTGAGCAATACAATTATGCTTGTGGGCTACCTGTGACTGCATCGTGCCCACCCTATTTTTTTGCGGCGTGGGGCGGGGCGGGCATAGTTATATATGCGGATTCAAAATTGAGGCTTGGCCAGCAAAAAATGAAGGGTTAAACGGGTTTTTCCCGCATGTCGGATCTGTTTTGCCATCCCTAGTAATATGTAATCCAAAAATAAAATCAAATCACCTTTTTTTATTAAAAAAAATGGTTTTGAATTTTCAACACAAACTACACATTAATCATATATCTTATTCACGTTTCATGTTAATGATAACAACGTACCAAGTGACTTGAATAAATCATGGAGATATATATTACGAGATTAACTTGAAATAATTTCATAGTAAATCAACCATTGAGCACAATAGTAAAACAACATAGTTTTGATCCTTGATCTCACGTTCATGTTCGTACGATTTTATATATTTTTAATAATATTGAGAATGATCAAAACTACCACTAACAATAGCCATAAAATTTATCCAAACAAGTTGTGATATCAATTAATGGATTTAATTAATTGGAATATACACAAATTATAACATATAATATATTAAAGAATAATTAAGAATAATATGAACGGTGTATCTTGTAAGATTCTAGAGATTGTCGATGTACCTTTTATGATTATAGAGATTGTCGTAGGAGAGTATGAGAGAATTACTACCCTCATTTTTGTTTAGAGTTTCAGATGGTGTTAATCGTTTAATTTGGTAACACTTGACTAGCTAAACGGTTAAGGGCAAAGACCTCTCATTGGGCTCAACTGAATGGTCCAACCCATCACAGTCCATTCAGGCACAAAAGCCTAATCTGATAATTCATCAATAAGTGCTTAATAACAATAGACCATAATCTATATTTATAATAATTTTCAATAATTGATTATTATTAATCCATAATTTATTAATTAAAAAATTAATCCAACATGCAGTTCCTACTATTGTGTTGCAATTTGCAGCTAAAATATATGTTTGAATGTTGCTATTTGTATATGTTGCTTCATTATGTTTTCCAGTAAACTATGTTTTGTATTTCATGTGTTTTCTACTAGACCATTCTCTTTAGATTAGTAAAAGTAATATATACACACACATCATGTTTTTGGTATTTCATATAGCATTTCCCTTTGATGTAATGGGGCTTCAAAAGGAAGAAAAAAAAGAGAGATAAGACTCAAACTCTACACCTTCCTAAAGAGATTAGGAGGATTGGAAAATTAAATTCAAAGAAATATAATAATAAAATTCTTAATTATATTGTTTCAAATATAATATTTAAGCTCTAAACCCAGATAAAACCTTAACCAGATTAACTATGTAGATTGTAGAACAAAATTTGCTATTTGCAGCACCAAGTAAGGCAATTTTGAAAAAAACGTCTTGCAAAAGCAAATTACTGTAAACCTATTATAGAAATATTCATGTGGATATGCACATGTTAAGATCAAGATCTCTTTATATTTTGAAGACATCCCGATTAAGATTAGAGCATTGAGTCTAGGTACTGATAATAATGTTTTATGGTGAACTCTAACAAGTTATCGTACATTCAATTAGCAACCCCAACAAACAGGGCCTTTGTGTCAGGGTTAAAAGATATACCATCAATCTCACCAAATATATCTATCTCTGATTGTGTGAATAACCAGATTGTGAATCGAAAATATGGCCGAAGTCAGCTGACTCAGCCATGGCCAAAAACATTCCATTTGATGTGAATTTTAAGCCTCTTATTACACCTATTCTTCCCGTTAATATTGCTAAGGACTTTGAAAGATTTCTTATGTCCCAAAACCTGCGTGTTCAAAAATACTTGTACCAAAAAGGAATTATTTCTCAATGCTCTTTTCGTTATACACCTCAACAAAATGGCATTGCTAAACAGAAAAGTCGACACTTGCTTGATATCACAAAAACATTACTACTTCAGCCTCTGTTCCATCATAATTTTGGGTTAAAGCTTTAGCCACTACTGCTTTCTTGATCAACCGTATTCCATCTCAAGTTCTAGATTTTGATACACCTTTCTTTCATTTTCTTAACACTCATCCCAATTATCGTGATCTTCACAGTTTATGTTGTGTATTTTTGTTCACTTACCGTCTTTTGGACGCCATAAGCTTGAGGCATAATCTGTCCAATGTGAATTTATGGGACATAATCTTAATTAAAAAAGATTTTTGTGTTATGATGCATTTTCACATCACATTTGTATTTCCCGCAATATGATTTTCTCCGATACTCGACGATATGTCACCGGTTAATGCATGTTCCTTGGTTCTGCAATAATTTCTTGGAAAAGTAAAAAACAAGCACGAGTCTCCAAGTCCTCCACCAAATCTAAATATTAGGCTATGTCAACAACCTGTTCAAAAATTATATGGCTTCATAAGCTTCTAGCTGAGCTTGGTTTCTCTCATCAAATAGTAACACCTCTTTATTCTTACAATACTAGTGCTATTCAAATTGTTGTCAATCTCGTTTTTCAAGAACGTATTAAGCATGTCGAGGTGGATTATCATTCTATCCGGATTTTTTTTGAGAATCACATTATATCTCTTCCGCATGTCACCTCACAACTTCAACTTGTTGATATATTCACCACAATTTTTCTTCGTCCTCGACATCAATTTCTCGTTAGCAAATTGATGTTGCTCGATCAACCGCATCAATTTGAGGGGGATGTCAATAAATTTGATATTATTAATTTCCTATTATAACTTAAGAAATTACTAATTGTATATAATTAAAATTCAAATCATAATATTTATAATTAATAGTGATAATTATGAAATTATTTGTAATTAATGAGATTATATTATTTATGGGAATTTCTTCACCCACCTAGTGGGTTTCTCCCACACTCCTGAAAAACCAAAAACAGCCTTCGCAAGTTAACCTGCGAATTCACCTTGTTGGGTGAATTTTTCGCAAGTTAACCTGCAAAGTGACCTTTCTGGGTGAATTCGCAGGTTAACTTGCGAATTCACCTTATTTTTTAAAAATTGTGGATTATTTTGTAAGTTAACTTACGAATTCACCTTACAAGGTGAATTCGTAAGTTAACCTGCGAAATGTTCCCTATGTTGTCTTTTTTAAATAATCATGCATAATTCGCAAGTTAACTTACGAATTCACCTGGTTTAGTGCATTTCGCAAGTTAACCTACGAATTATGCAGAAACAGAATCAAAACTCAATTTTGGTTGAAACTGGATTTTGTTTTGTGGTGTTTTTGACATTTAAAAAGTATTACATATAGATAAAAATAGAATATACATAAAACTTATATATACGCAAACCATGTAAATAATAATATGTTATAAATAATAAAGAAAAAAATGTCGGAAATATTATTACATAAATAATTTCGAATAAAATGCGATTATACAAAATCAAATAAAAAAATATAAAGGCTACTGGGTATGCCTAATCCTGACCCCCCGCGCTCTCCTCTGTCGGTGGTAACGCGCAACACGCTCTACCTCAGTAACCATCCTCTCCACCACGACAACTGCACTAGGTCCGCCCTCATCGATAATCTCGTCATCCAACGCCTCCTGTCCAATCCGGCGGATACTTTGACAGATGGGCAGTAGATCAATGGCATGATAATCCTCGACCTGCTCGTTTTTCAAGAGCTCCTCATGTGTTGGCCTCGGCGGACGTCCCTCAGTCTCTGGTGTCATGTAAGAGTGCGACACCAAATAGAACCACGTCGTGTACCCCTCCATAGAGTGCCACATACGCGATGCCCACATCAACTGAAACTCCTATGGCACAACATAATTCTCCCAATCATGAAAGATATCGTCTAGAGCCCTCAGTGTGATGGTATTGGGAGCATTCTATAAAGGAGATCGGGGTATGCTCTCCACATAGCCAAACTGGCGCATACACCGCTCGGGCAGATATCGAACCATCATGTTAGCCCCACAGGCTAGCCATCCGGAGTATAACGAAATGGTATCGAAGGGGACATCTTCTCGGTAGTCCTCAAACGAGGTCAAGATGATGTCGTCATGCTGGGTGCGATCAAGGAACACCCGGTAAGGAGTCACATTATCGTTGCCCCTGTTGAGAATAAACCTGGTAGCCTTGGGCATGAAGTCTTCATAGTCGGGATCCACGTAGTAACCATGGATCCGGTGAAAGTACGATAAAATCCAGATCTGCATCGAAAAAAATAATGTTAACATAATTAAAATCAATTAAAACTAATTAAAATTAATTTAAACTACTTAAAATTAATTAAAACAAATTAAAATTAATCGTTAAAATAAAAATGTACCGTGATGAGTGTGCACAAGCCGGTAAGCTCCCTAGCCCTCCGCCTAGAAGTTTCATTCAGCTTCTGCTAGAGGTAGGTAAGAACAACGACACCCTAGTTCCAGTCGTGAATTGTAGAAAGGTCCGTAAAATATCTCAGGTAAGCCACGTCGGTGTAGCGGTCACTCGTGTCCATAAAGACGGACGTGTCTACCAAGTACATCAAAAAACATCGGATGGCATAACCCCGGTGATACTGAACAAAAACATCCTCCGCAACAGGCTCCCCAGCTTCTTGTGCATCTCTTTTTGCACGAGCTTCTTGACGAAGGTGCTCCTCATATAACTCCTTCAGATAGGAGAATGTCACGTGTGCCCCGTTAGTGGAGTCGCAATCCACAATAGCTCTATATGGATTAGCTCCCAAATACTGAACCATCAAATCAACAGCCTCAACTCTGGTTATCTTTGAATGTTTGAGCAACCTACCTCTAATGGGTAGTCGGAGCAAGCATGCAACATCGTCGAGGGTGATCGTCAACTCCCCAACTGGAAAGTGGAAAGATGACGTCTCCTTATGGCATCTCTCAACAAAAGCACCCTGCATACCAGTGCTAATGGTCCTGTAACCAGTACTGTATAATCCGGCAAAACCAGATGTGACGATAGTAGTCTGGAACCACTGAGTCTTCAGAGTATAAAACTCAAAGATCTCGCGGGAGTGGTTAGAATGTTTCAACACCTTTCTTTCCTGAAACATAAGAATCAAACAAAAATAAATAAATAATTCAAACAACCAGTATACGAAAATAAATAAATAATACGAAATAGAACGAAAATAAAATAAATAATACGAAAATAAAATAAATAATACGAAAATAAATAAATAATACAAAATAAAAATTATAATACCTTTTCGCCCCAGACATAGCGGGAAGCATGGTCCCCATAATAAATCATGAGGGATCTGTCATATGGCCCTCCTGAATAGCCAACATCCTCCGCCTCTATAGGCTCCTCAACATCGTTGTCCCGGGCATCCCGGGCCTCCTCCTCCGGTGACTCGACCTCTGATACTTGCATCTCTAGTACCTCCTTCTCATGTGCACGGGAGTAAGACGCCTCATGGAGACGACTCCCCCGTCACGGTACGAAAGGTGATGTTATAGCAAGTTGTCCCATTTCTTCCCTTTGTGCCTTGCCCTTTGCTCGCGCTCTCGACGAGCCGACGTTGTCTGGCTTTGTCTGCCCTGTCTCAAACATGTCATCTGATTATCCTGATCGACCATTTTACTGAAATAAAATACAACCAAATTAAATTCAAAAATAATACAGCCAAAATTTGTAGGTTAACTTCAGAACTTTCCATTCAGACCAAAATTCGCAAGTTAACATGCGAAGTCTCCTCTAGTACACTTCGCAAGTTAACTTGCGAAATCCCCTTCGTCCAGATTTTTCAAAAACTAGAATTTCAGACCCAAAACCTCCAAAATCCTATTTTTTTCCCACTACATTATCCTACTACTACTGCTACTTCATACACTACTACATTTCTACAACCTAAACCTTATAATCTAATAAAAATCAGAAATTTAAATAGTGAAGAAAACTTACAAAATTGGTTGAGTTTAAACTTTGGAGGAGTTGAAATGTGTTGGTGGAAATGATGAGAGTGACTTGGAGTGACTTGAAACGTATTTGCACTAGTTAGGGTTTAGAGTAGTTTGGGAAGATTTTGAGTAGAGTTTGAAATGAATAGGAAATGGGGAAATTTCAAATTTTCTAAAATTATACGCAGACTTCGCAAGTTAACTTGCGAATTTCCTAAATAAGGTGAATTCGCAAGTTAACTTGCGAATTCATCTTTTTTTTAAAATTTTTAAAACATAGATTATTTCGTAAGTTAACTTATAAATTCATCTTATTTAAAAATTTTGTAAGTTTAACTTACGAAATTTAAAAATATTTTTGTATTTTCATCAGGTGAAGGAAAACTCTACTAGGTGAAAAAAAAATTCCTATTATTTATAGAGAAGTACATAATAAAATAAACATCAAACCAGATTTAATTTTTGACAAAAATGAACGTCTAAAATATCATCTATGAATATTACACTATCACGACTCATGATATTAAAACATTAATACTAATTAAATTTATAAAATAAATAAATTAAACAAATTTTAAAATCAGTAATAAATAAAATGTAATTATATACATTGATCTTGGATATTTTCGACTTCCTAGACAAATGAACTAGGAAAGTACGTTGAAATTTCTAGATAAGTTGTAACTTACTAGTTTCAATGGGTTTTCTTACCCATCAAATTCAAATACCACTTTCACTTACATTGCCAACTGTACACAACAAAACACTCTTTCTGATTCAGCAGCATCCCCGCGTATCTTTCTCTCTCTAACATTTTCTCTCTCCTATTTACTTTTATTTTTGTTTTTGTTTTTACTCTTTTAAGTTATTCTAAGTCTTTTGATCAGACAACAATTCTGATTCTGTTTGAAACGAGAGAGACTGTCACAAACCTCCGACAAAAATAAAATAAAATAAAAATACTATGATGTTCTTCCATTTCCTTAAACATTGTCCATGCATTCTTCTATTCCTTCTGTTTACTGTCTTTTACACTTCAACAGGTTTTTTTTATTCTTCTGACTTTTTTTTAATTAAAGTTTTGAACTTTTTAATCTTTAGGTGTTTCTGTTTCATGGGTTGTCCTGTTTTATTTTGTTTCGGTACTAAAATTGCTTCCTCTTTTTGTTTGCATGATTGCATTTCTGTGTTTTGTTTTGATGTTATGAATGTGAAACGTTACTGTTTGTTTTAGATTGATGGAAAGTTATGTTCTTTCGAGCTGTTCAAAAAGGTGGTGTAAAAGGGTTTTTAGAAAAGGGTTAATTGTGTGATTGGGATGTAATGGTTTTTGATGTCTATGTGATGGGACCATGGTTAGAGATGATGGCCCATATGTATGTTTTTTTTTATTTTTATGTCTCCATGATACTAAGGTATCAGCCTATCAGGGTTTTATATACCGGCTGCCTCGGAATCTTCGATATTGAGGAGAATTGCCCTCAAATGTGGCTGAGTTGTGGGTTTGCCTTGAAAAACTGTTATATTGCGGCCCCAATTGAGGTTGCCGACCTTTATTTAAAGCCGGCCTAATGTTACATTGATTAGGAATGTATTAGCATAATTTATAGACGATTCTCTGAAGTAGTTTAGTATCAAGGAACACGAACGTGACTGAACCGCGACTGTGATTTAAAACCTAGCTGGTGATTCTTAGGAAAAAGTTGGATATTTTTCCTTTTATTAACATCTGACACCATTGTGTTGATTCAATGTTTTTAGGATGAAACATGATGTTTTGTACTTTATTCTTGCTTTTTCAATTTGTTGTTGTTGTTGTTGTTGTTTTTTCAGAAGCTTATGATCCACTTGACCCGAACGGAAACATCACGGTAAAATGGGATATTATAAACTGGACACCAGATGGTTATGTTGTGAGTACATTCTTTTACTCTTTTTTTGGTCTAGTAGCCTACTGGTGAGAGTTTCACCCCTTAATGGTGAATAAGTGGCGTGTTGTGGGTTTTGTGTTGGAACCCGCAATCTTGCAGTATGATGTCTTTGCATAGCTACCAATTGAGCTGACTTATCGAGACAATATATTCTTTTACTTTATCGTCTATTAGAAATTTCAATGGCCATTTAGAATGGATTGAATTTGTTTGTTGCTTATGTTGATGTCTAAGAAACAATGTGAATGCACAGGCAGTCGTTACATTGAACAACTTCCAACTGTTTCGTCATATACCAGCACCTGGATGGTCATTAGGATGGACATGGGCAAAGAAAGAGGTAATATGGGCCATGGTGGGAGGGCAGACAACTGAACAAGGAGATTGTTCAAAATTTAAGGGAGAAATCCCGCATTGCTGTAAAAGAAATCCAACGGTCGTAGATTTATTTCCCGGAGTGCCTTTTAGTCAACAAATTGCTAATTGCTGCAAAGGCGGTGTACTCACCTCATGGTCTCAGGATCCAGCAAACGCTGTTTCGGCATTTCAACTCAGCGTTGGTAGAGCTGGCAGCTCTAAAAAAACCGTCAGATTGCCGCAGAATTTCACCTTGAATACACCTGGACCAGGATATACATGCGGGCCAGCGAAACTCGTGAAACCTACTAGATTCATATCACCGGACAAAAAGAGAGTGACTCAAGCACTTAGTAAGTTAATCATCGTTAATGTTCAATTCCTAAGCACTTAGCAAGATATTATGATTTTCTTAAACCTTATCATTACTCCGATTTTTTCGCAGTGACATGGAATGTGACATGCACGTATTCACAGTTTCTTGCTCAGAAAACTCCCACTTGCTGTGTCGCTCTTTCATCTTTCTATAACGATACTATTGTACCGTGCCCGACATGTTCCTGCGGCTGCCAAGGGAACTCAGCCCAAACGGGAAGCTGCGTAGAGTAAGATTTCATTTCTCCCGACACTATGATTTCATTCTAACCGAAATTAATACTATACACTCACATTTTCTTTTTCTGCGTGGTTACAGTCCAAGTGCATCAGCGTCACATTTGGCCTCGGTTGTTTCCAGCCACGGAAATAATACACCTTTGGTTCGATGTACTAGTCATATGTGTCCGATCCGAGTTCACTGGCACATTAAGCTCAACTACAAGCTGTATTGGCGTGTAAAGGTCACTATTACTAATTTCAATTACAAGACGAATCACTCTAATTGGAACTTGGTTGTTCAACATCCAAACTTCGACAATCTTACTCAAATTTTCAGTTTCAACTACAAATCCATAAATCCCTACGGCTCAATAAGTAAGTTTGTGTATACCTGACAACTATTCTTATGTCTTGTTTGGATAAACAACTTAATTAAGCATTTCAGGCATAAGTGGTTATCAATGAAGTACTTATGTATAACCTACTTATATACTCAGATAAAATAATCGAACCGTTTTTATATATGCTATAAGCAGTTTTCATAAGTCATTCTAAAGAGCTTATGAGCAAGGCATAAGTTGTTTTTCATAAACTCTCCCAAACAGTCTTGCAAGTGCTTATATCAGTAGATAAGCTCAAATAAGTCAATCTAAAAAACCTCTTAAAATTCTGAAAAGGTTTTAAAATTTTTTGAGCAGTAAATTTATGCAATATTCCATTTTTAACCATAGAACCGAAAAAACTCATCGGCACAACTTATTATGTCTCTTTGAACAGATGATACAGCCTTGCTTTATGGAGTTAAATTCTACAATGATTTTCTCATGCAAGCTGGTCCAGTCGGTAATGTACAATCCGAGCTACTTTTCCAAAAGAATCTTTCAACTTTTACTTTCGAAAAAGGTTGGGCGTTTCCTCGGAGAATCTATTTCAACGGCGACAACTGTGTGATGCCACCACCTGACGCATATCCATGGTTACCTAATGCCGGTTCCAAACAAGAGGTTTCCTTCCTTGCTTTGATAATGGTATCCTTGGTGGCAATAGTACTTCATGCAAATTCTTAAAGTTTGTATCCATCTGGAACTCTCAACTTCGTCGTCTAAAATTTGCATTCGGATCAGTTTTGACTCGTTTTTGGGATGCCACTTCGGAACTCGAACCAAATCAGAGTATGAGATTCATTGACAGTTCAAGAATTATCTATTTTTAGTTACTTACGCGTGTTCTAACTTCGAAAGTAATGATGTATTTTTTCGGTTTTATATCATTAGTGTATTTTGTGCTGTAATTATAAGAAATATACACAAGAACACAAACAGAATATCATCTTCAATGTTAAACATGAATTATCAATTATGGCATTGCAATAACATCTTGATTGATTTCGTGTTTCAGACAAAATTATTGTTGAGATTCACCCCTAACATCCATTTAGTGTTGAGTACAAAAAAATCACTGCCCTTGAGTCTCGTGTAGTGTTTTCAATGAATGATTCGCATTTTCATATCTATCAACACGCTATCTTTAGATATTCATGGCTTCAAAATGTTCTACCAAACTGCTAGGAGTAAAAGTAATGAGAAGATGAGAGCCTTGAAGGTAACTATGGTTGCAGGTGAAGAATTAGGGAGGAAAGGGTATGTATCAGGTGGAGGAAGCATGCATTCATCACCATTGAAGTAAACCTTATGAGGAAATGCCCATCCTTGTTTGAATGTGAATTTATTGTCTTTCTGAAGTAATACTTCTGATTGAATGTTTCCCTTTGGTCCAGCTTCCATTAGTAGATCATTGAAGTATTTCATTCCATAGAACATTCCTGTGTCATCTGCATGGAAAATAATCGCGTCATGCTTAAATAATTATCTCTGCAGCACCGACACCTCTAAAAAAAAGTGCGTCTGTGTCATACTGATACTTTATTTTTTTAATTATTACTGACGTCGAAATGTCAGTGTCAATGTCGTGTTTCTGGTGTCTGTGTTTTATAGATAGTTAATACTTTATTTTTTTAATTATTACTGACGTCGAAATGTCAGTGTCATTGTCGTGTTTCAGGTGTCCGTGTTTCATAGATAGTTAGTGAGTCATAGTAAAAACTTTGATATCTATATGTTGATACTCACTTATGGATTCATAGGGAAGAAGTGGCTTGTAATTGAAGCTGAAAACTTGTGTGACATTGTTGAGATTTGGATGTTGAATAGCAAGACTCCAGAGAGTGTAATTCATCCTGTAATTGAAATTCGTTACTGCGATTTTGACGCGCCAATAGTCTTTATAGTTAGTCTTCACGTGCCAATGAACCCTAATGGGACACATATGATGAGTGCATTGCATCAATGGTTCATTGTCTTTCTTTGGAGTGTGAGCTCCAACCATGCTCAGAATTTTTGAGTCACTCCTGCATAACGAATCGTTAGCGGCGATGCAATCAATTGAAATTTGATATTCTTTTCTTTGAATTTGTAAGACTTACTTTACACAGTTCTTCTTGTTTTGGCAGCCACATGCACACGAGGGACAAGGTGTGATTGTTTCATTGTAGAAGGATGATAAAGATACACAACAGCTTGGATTCTTTCTCGCTAGAAATTGTGAATATGTGCAGGTAACATTCCATGTCACTGCATAATAATAAACAATAACAAAAGGTAAATCTGATAATTGTCTATGACGAAATCGGTATCTAGCCCTAGAACCGACTAATTCAGATGACCAGTCCCACCGCCTACTTGCGAGGGTCTCAATACATAAATTGTTAGCACACAGTGGAATTCGAACCTGATATCTTGACTAACAACAAGCCAGCAAGTTCACTCTAAAACCTGTATTCTATAGTGTATCCATCGCCGCTATCTGACAACACTACTACAAAATGTGTCAAATTGCGGCTATAGCAGCGCTATAGAGCTATTGCATAGCGAAATTTGAGCGAATCGTTAATTTTTGTGATTTGCGATTGACAACAACTTGAGATTGTATAGTTAGAGAACTTACTCAACGCCTGAGTCTTGCGGCGCTTATCAGTCGTAAGAAAAACTGTGGAAGGAACAACCTTTGCAGGGCCACAAGTATAACCAGGTCCAGGAGCCAAAAGAGTGAAATTCTTTGGAAGTTTAACCGTTTTATTCGACGTTCCACCTTGTCCAACACTAACTTGAAAAGCCGATATAGATTGCGAAGGATCTTGTCCCCAAGCCGCAACAACTCCACCTTTACAACAGTTTGAAAACTGTTGGTTGTAAGGTACACCAGGTAGAAGGTCTACAACTGTAGGAATTTTCTTGCAACAATGAGGTATGTTGCCTTTGAATTTAGAACAATCTCCTTGTTCTGTTGTTTGAGCTCCTACCATTGACCATATAACTTCTTTCTTAGCCCATGTCCACCCTAAAGTCCATCCCGGATTCATTATGTGTCGAAACATTTGGAAATTGTTGACTGTAACCGTCGCCTGATCATAAAAAACATACAAACACAAACACTCATCAGTCGCATGATCATAAAAAGCGTACAAACACAAAAACTAGTCGCCTGATCATGAAAAATGTACAAACACACACTCGACAGACTGTTTAAGAGAACTTATGAAAACAAGTTGAAATGCAGCCCTTACCACGTAACCATCTGGTGTCCAAGACATAACATCCCATTTGATTGTTATATTTCCATTTGGATCCAAAGGATCATAAGCAACTATGACAGAGAAAAAAACATCAAAAATTAAAAAAACTAGTTGAACAATGAACAATATATTGAAAAACAATCAATTAAATAAACTTTATATCTCACCAGCATAAGAGACTAACACAAGAACACAAAGAATTGAGATAAGAAACCTCATTGTTGAACAATGTGTTGATATTATCAATCTTAAGCTCAATGAAAAAGATATACACAATGAATGCGTTGTATTGTAGAGAGAAAAAAAATGACTTGTAGGGAATTCTAGATATGTCTTCACTTACCTAATGGTGGTTAGAAATTTGGAAATTTTTGTTGCTATATATCACTTTCTAATAGTTAAGATTTCAGTTCAAGTTTCCACATCTTAAAGCAACAGCTAGAGACTAGAGCAGAAGGGATGTGTAAGAGTGAATGTAACACTTCAACTGTTGTGTTTGAAGGAGAAGAAAAGTTGTCTGAAAAATAAAAAAGAACTATGCAATGTTCTTTTTTTCTTTCTTTTGAACAGAAGTTAAGGATGTTCATAAAAGATTGAAATTTTCAGGTTTATTTGAATAATGGAAGGTAGAGTTGGTTTGGTTTCAAAAAAATGTGTTTTTGGTTTTAAAGTTTTAATCATAAAAATATATATTTTTAAGTAATTTATATTTTAATAATTTTTTCGATGTTTTTATAAGTTCTCTTATTTGAGGTAATTTTGCTCAATCCTGAAATACTTAACCTCAATAAAGTTACAATCACAATTATGAGGGTCATGTTCGAACTTTGGTGTAAATTAGACATGGCAACAAAATTCGTAGATGCAGATATCCGCTCATTCACTTCGAATTTGACGGAAAAAAAACCACTTTGATTGGTTTAGGATTTAAGTTTGAATTTTCTCCGATTTCAAGATATATGTATGAGACGAGTAATGAGAAAATTAGTATCCATCCAAAACAATTCTCTATTTTGTTGATAATTTAAAATATTAATTATTTAATTAATACACTATACTTGATTATACTTTGTTTTGGTTTGTAATTTATTATTTGAAATATAATTTAAAATATTTAAAATGTATATTTGAAAATTTTCAAAAGAATTTTAAATTATTATTTTTAATATTTATTAATTGAAGAAATTATCTACTTCAATAAAAAAAATTGATTTTTATGCGGGATGAGACGGGGTGGAAATATTTGAACTTATTTAAAACGAATTTTTGTCTAAATCTCGTATAAGTTTAGAGAGGAGAACATATATTTAACTTAGATTTGAGTTTGAATGAGGAAAAGTTAAAAATTCATTTCCGTCTCATCTCATTGTCATGTCTAAAAATAATTTAACAATATTGATTTTTATCTATTAAATTAGGATTTGAAAAAAAAATTAATTAAATGAAATGATCTTAATTATATGATGAAATAACCACTATAAAAATTATAGAGCTTATGCATCTCAAAAGTGATTAATACCTCAAAATATGGAATAATTATTAGTCACGTGACAACAACATGGTCTATCATGTACAACATTTAGTCTTTTCTGAAACTTACCAAACAATTAGGCAATGTGAATTTTATGGTTTTGCTTGCTTTTTGTCTATTGAAAAGAGTTTAAAAGAAGCAAGCAACGTAGGGACAGGTAGTGAGTTCTTATCTGATGAAAAAATGACACACTAACAGCTTCAAAATTGAATGCTTCAATAGGAAATTTTCTCAAGTACCTAATAACTTCTAGTCATTTGCCAGTTGTTCTATCATCTATGGCATTTGGTACCAATGTGTGGCTGCTTCAAGTGGTAAGAGGTGTCACTATGAATATTTGGCCCAGAGTTTGAATTCTGTATTGAAAAAAAAACTTGTTTTAGAAGAAAGATGAGATAGCTCAATTTGTTTGAATTAATTAATTTTTTTTACTCAGAATTAATTAGATTGAGAGTTAAAGAAATGGGAGGTTATGAGTTGAATCGTCGACAAAAGAGAGAAAAAATATTAGCTAATTATAATTTATCATTAAAAAATGAACATACTATATTTTGTATGCCTAACAATAATTCTCTCTTAGTGATCAGTTGTTAAGTATTAGAGAATTTCTTAATCCATCCCATAATTTTCTTAGACATTACGTGAAATTTCATAAATATTTTTTTAAATCAGAAGTATATTTTCAGACCGCACACTATATTATGCAAATCACGTTGAAACGGTTGGATGCAAATCGAAAATATACTTCTGATTTTAAACCAGATCCTTTGGTACCAGACTTTCAACCCAATTTCTTTGGTACTAATTTTTTCAGAGAATCCAAATCAAATTGAAAAAGAACTTGTCGAACTTAACAAGAAGTATAATGCAACACTTGTAAGAACAAAGCAGAAGGGAAGACTGCAATTATTGATAATAATTTTGCCTGATTTTAAGAGTAAAATATACGATAAGTTTTTTATCTGTCTAAATCAAATGTTCATGTTTGGTTTTATTTTTCTAAATCAAATTGTTTTGTTTTGCAGATGGAATAAAGTGTGTATGTGAGACTGAATTGAGAATAATTATCCAATGTTTTGTTATTTAGAAGCCTTCTAGTACTATTTTTTTCATTCAGTTATGCGAGGTGTATTCGATATGTGTCAATAGGTTTGTTACTCTGATTTCCTTTGCTTGTTTTCTTGTATGCTATACAAAATTTAAATTTAACTAAAATGTTATCTTGTATGCAATTCCTTCTGCTTATTATGCACACTTGTTAGATTTCCGTGCTAGATACTACATCGGCGAAGTTGAAAATTCTAATTCTGGTTCTGCAAGTGGTAATATGAGTACCACCAACTTTGTGACAACCCTGCCATCTATCTTGGATAACGTCAAAAATTGTTTTACTATTGATCTTGGTTTGTCGTACAAGCTTTGAGGATAGGTTTGAGAATTCAGATATTTGCCTTGCTTTTTCTGGACATATAACTTATGCTGTCTTTTTTTTGTTGGTTGGGCCTTATTTTGTTTGAATATAGGTTAGAATTACTAGACAAGCTTTTGCTTACATGTTTGCCACCATGGGTGGAGTGACCTTATTTTTGTTTGAATATTGATTAGAAACTAGACAACTTTTGGATGCAGAACATGTTGCCACCATGGGTGTTCATAAATATTTTCTAGTTATTTTTATAACATGTCTGCCAGATCTTACTCTCACTAGTTGTGAGTTTAGATAAACAGTATTAAATTATATACAAAAATTAGAGAACCTTAATTTTATATATTGTGTACTAAACTATTTACCTTAGTTTAGCTCACTTTTCTGCTTGTCTTAGAATCGAAAATATACTTCCGATTTTAGAGGACATTTTAGGAAATGCATAGGATTTAATTTTCTCCCATGGGGTGGATTAAGAAATTCTCAAATATTATTAGAATGTGAGACACTTTTAGTGAGAGGGGAAAAAGAGAAAATAGAGAAAATAAGAATTTTGTTATTGACTTGAATTGTTACAAATAATGCTACAAACTATGACTATTTATATACCTCTAACTTATATACTAAGTAGATTAACAAACTCTAATTAGATTTGGACTTAGGTTACATAACTTGTATTAGGTCTAATATCTCAACATACCCCATATAATCCAACTTGTCGAACATACTCTAAAAATAGACAATCTGAACTATTCATGATTTTTTTCTCAAATTCAGGAATCTGTCGTTTTTTAATCCTTTTGTGAAAATGTCAGTCAACTGTGCTTCACTGGAGCAGTGCCTAATTTCATGTTCACCTCAATTTACATTTTTTCTCAAGAAGTGAAATATAGCTTCAATATGCTTACTTCTTCCATGTAAAATTGGATTCTTCGCCAGATTTATGGCTGACTTGTTGTCGATTTGCAACAGAAGAGGTTTCTTCACTTCGATCAACGTGTCTTCAAGTACCGATCTGATCCAAATTGCTTGACATGTATCATAAGATCCTACTATATATTGAGCTTCACACGATGATAATGCTACCACAAGTTGCTTTTTCGAGCACCATGAGATTGAGGCACCAAAGATTTGAAAGAAATATTCAATTGTGCTTATTCAATCTTAATTATCTCCACACCAATCAACATCTGAAAAACAATTAATTATTGCTTCTTTGCCTTCAGAGTCTCGTCGAAATAGAATTTCACAGTCATCGATCCTTTTAAGTATCTCAGAATTCTTCTTGCAGCCTTCATGTGAGATACTCTTGGTTCACTCATGTATATGCTCATTAATCCGACTGCAAAACCTATATTGGGTAGAATGTTATACACATACCTTAGAAATCCCATAATTTGCTTGAACAAAGTTACATTGACATTTTCTTCCTCTCCATTCTTCTCCAACTTCACATTTGGTTCGACAAGAGAAGATGCTGGAGTCAAATTATCCATCCTCTCTTGAGTATCTCTGTGACATACTTCCTTTGATGTAGCACCATACCTTGATTCGACATTTGAAATTCCATGCCTTGTAAATTAGACAATATTCCCATATCTGACATTTCAAATTTCCTCTTCATCAACTCTTTGAACTTCGACAAATTCTCCAAGCTATTTCTAGTTACCAGCAAGCCATCGATATATAAGCAGATGATTGTTATATCTTGTGCCACAACCTAAACATAGACACTGTAACACAGTGGGAGAACTGACTTGTTTATTTTGCGTTTTATCGTAAATGTTGCGGATAGCAAGAGTCGTCACCGACTTTTCTTTTGTCCAATAAAGGGAAGGTGAAAAGAACAGGAAAAGACCTTCGTTAGATTATGAGTAAGGGAGGTAATTATGAAAAAGGAAGATATTAGCACCCTTTCCATCCGTAGTTATCTATGTGCTCTTGATTGCTTTAGCTCACTTTTGAAAACTTGCTTTTTGTGTGTATATGAGTTGAAAAGTATTTTTGAAAAGTATTTTGCTTTGACTTTGTAATGATTCTCGATGGAATGTATACGAAGTGTTTGGAAATATTTGTTTGAAAAAATGTAACTTTGTAATGATTCTCGCTGGAATGTATACAAAGTGTTTGTTTGAAAGTATTTTTGAAAATAAGTGTGAGGTGTGAAAAGTATTTGTTGATTGGAGCAAGCAATAGAGTCTTATTTACCTACTCAGATTGGTCGTTTCCTGTTATTTTTCCTTCTTCTTTAGAATAAGGCTATCCATACCATTAGTTGGTAGGTAACTTTATTCGTTGGATGTGAAGGGACAGGTGTAGGGTCATCGTATGGTCATAGAAGGCAACATTGTAAGGATACCTTAGCAATTCGAAGGGACGACCATCACTCATTTGTAGGCAACAATCGAGGGACAAAATCATATATTTGTAGGCAACATCGAGGGTCATCGATGGACTATGATCTCTATGATGATTTTGAATCGATGGACTTTTTCTAATGGTACCCCTACGTTTGAGGGACATGACCATTGTATTCGTAAGACAACAAGAGAGGATACCCTAAGGGGGAGCATGTGTGAAAGAGTGTGTTGAATTCAGATATAATTAATCTTGAATGAGGGTGTTCTAAGATTGATTTTAATCTTGCCATACAATCCCTAGTTACTAGCAGTTAAATATATACAAGAAAATAAAGTGCGGAAAGCAAATGCGGAAAATAAATGTCCTACGATATTACATGGCTTTGAGGCAGTTACATAATAGAGGTGCGGAAAGTAAATTGCGAGAAAAGTAAATCTACGTTATTACAAAAATAACCTTGCAACCTATACATTGATTTCTAGAATTTAAATGCAAAATAAAGTAAATAAATTGAGAGGAAAAAAATGTCTAAGGATAAGAGAGAACATCTAAACCCTAATTGTAAAAGAAAAATAATTTTTGATATTTTTTGAAATCGATTTTAGTTAATAAAACCTAATTTCTAAGTTAATTATTAATTAATTATGAAAAATAATTTAAATCATGAGAAAAATAAATTATTTTTATGTCAAAAATTAATTAAATGTTTAATTAACCTAGTTATGAAATTAAATTATTTTTGAAAATAGTTAAAATTAATTTTGAAAGAAAATTGAATTAAGTTAGAAATGCTCGATGGGGCCCAGGATGCGCAAACGAACCAATCGTAACATGCCACGCTTGCCTCCCTGGGGTCAAACAAAGTCAGAGGCTGGAGGGACGTCGAAACCCTAGCTCTGATCGTCTTCTATGGCGAGCTCCTTTCCTGAACCTGCAAAACAATGAAAATAAAAGCAAAAGGAGGACCCTATCCCCCTAATTCGAGGGCTGCGAATTCAATGGCGGCCTTGGTTTGGCCTGAAAGTTCCTGTAAATGGAGATACAAAGCTACATAAGGTTTATGCCCTAATTATGGCAAATCACGATTTGGCCACTAAACCTTGCGAGCGATGGTTCAAACCTGTTCTAATAAACCTCGAACACATTAGTGATGTTAGTTTGAATTAAAACACAATAGAATGCAAAATACGGTTAACACAAAAAGCATGAAAACTGAGTTCATGCATGGATCAATTTAGGGACCTTTGGCCATGGTTATGAGTGTATATTTACCCTACAATACCTCAGGATCAAGAATCAATGTTTGGAATTTCTTGAGAACGGCTGGAAACTGATATTTGATCTTGCCTCAAAGTTGGAAAATTTGAGAGCTTTTGTTAGGGTTCTTAGGGCATGCAATCCGTGTCCTTATGGTCTGAATGTGCCGAGTATTTATAGAGCAAGAGATTAGATCAAGAGTTAAGTGAAAAATATATTGTATTCAATGGAAAATATTTAATTGAAAAATCAAATGTAATATTTCCAAATTTGCTCAATCTTCATGCAATCAGCTCTTGCACGAATTTTCCAGCTAGCATGGGCTTCCTTGGTCCTCATGATACTGAAAACATAAGCCCAACACACGTTGCTTGTAATTTTTGTATTTTATTTAATTTAAATTGAATTATAATGTTTTAATTCAAAAATAAATCAAATAAATAGAAAATAGGCATGTAATTGGATTTAGGAGTCATGGATAATTTGGATCACAAAAACTCACGCCCATTTAGAAAAAATTGATTTTGCTAACTATTTCTCTTCATGCACTTCTTCAAAAATGTCAAACTTGCACAACTTGTATCTTGATCAATTTTCAACATTTTGAAGTGTTATTGGACTTTATAGAAAGCTCAAGATGACCTAGAAACACTATTTTTTGTTTCATCTTCATTGAAGCTTCCATGCTCATGTACACTTCTTTTAAAAAATATGACTTTTTGTTGACTTTTAGAAGGACCTATAATGTCTTGATCCATAACTCTCAAATGAAGCATCTTTGACCAAAGCTTGTGAGACACAAAGTTGTAGAGAATTAAATTCTCTTAAAAATGAGCTTTGCTGGAAAAATTTCTGATAAAGTATGTGAGAGTTATTCTTGGTCAAAGTTCTGTTGACTTTTGTTAAGAAACCCTAATTTAGAAACTTTGACTTTTGACCAAATCTTGAGTTTTCTTGATGAATCATGATCAACCCTTGATCAAATGATGAGTGTGTGTTCAAAATATTGATGTTGACCAAAAATGATGAAGTGACTGTATGTTAACCACAGTTGACTTTTTGTCCAATACAATTGACTTTCAACCATCTGAGCAATTGGCTGAGCAAACTTGAGCTGTGAGGCTTAAAACTTGACATGGTGATCCCTTGAGACATGTGAGGATACATGATGATCACTTGAGGCAATAGAAACCATCTTTGACTTGAGAGAATCAAAACCCTAGTTGTGGGTTGATTGCTTAGGAGAGGTTCATCTGGTCAACTCTCGAGAAATTCTTGAGTATGGAGATATGGACTGCCTTGAAAAATAGGAGGGAAAATTTTGGGGTATAACAGACACCATACTCGGATTTAAATTTTACAAATCCCAAGTTGACTAAGTATGAGTCGATTTTCTCGTTCCATACCCCAGGTGCATGCTTGAGGCCATAGAGCGCTTTGTGCAACTTATATACTTTACTCGCTTCCTTCTGAATCAAATACCCTGGAGGTTGTGTCACATTGACGTCTTCGTCTAAAATACCATTTAGAAATCATGATTTCATATCTAAATGAAATTTTGACCAACCTTGGTTGCATGTCAAGGCTACCACTATTCGAACAGTCTCCAATCTTGCTATTGGAGCAAATACTTCAGAGTAGTCGAGTCACGCTATTTTGAGAAAACCTTGAGCTACTAATCTTGTTTCATGCCTTACTATCAACCCATCAATATTGTATTTAAACTTGAACAGCCGCTTTACTTTGATAGCTTTTATATGTGCTGGAAATTTGACTCATTCTTATGTGTTGTTTCTTTCTATTGCCTGTAACTCTTAGACCATAGCAAACTTCTGCCGTTTAATCTTCAAAGCCTCACTATAGTTGATTGGTTCAACACATGTAAATGAAACAAAATGAACTAATTCTTCATTTGTTGTGACTCCATCATCACCAACCACTAATAATCATGAAGTCTTGGTGGAAGAACTCTAGTTATTTGAGGTTGTTTTGAATCTCGTTGTGAATTATGACAAGGTTCAATATCAATTTGCGAGGCATAAAATAATATCAACCAAAATAAATAATCTACAACAATAATAATCCGTACACAAATAATATAAAAAATAAGACGAGAAAAAAGACGAAGTGTTGTTTACCCAATTCGATCAAACGATCTACTCTGGGGAGAGAGCAACTCTCCAATTCACTATTCTCATAAAGTTGTTACAAGAGATTACAAATGAGTTACAAGAAAATATCATTTTTCTTCAAGTTTTCAAGAACAACCCTGAAGGCGCCCAAGAACAACCCTATTTTCTACCCAAGTGTTTCTCAACCTCTTCAAGCTTCAATATATGAATAACTCAAATCCAAGGTATAAACAAGTGTTTCCAAAATCCTCAATTCCCTTATATAGCTCCAAAGGTTTCTCAAAACCTTTGCCTTTCTAAGGTTTCCCTTGAGAATAGCCAAAACCATATGTTTTGTCTTTAAACTCTTGCTCTCCCTTGTTGTAAGCTCTAAGATTGTTACACATGCAAGCAAATGATATATACATATTTATAATAGCAAATACCCAACACCTAATCCCAAAATCACAATCCAGTCACACATGGATCCACGAACCGAATCGAAAAAGCCCGAAATACGTAAAACGAGAAATGTCGAAAAAGTTTGAAAAACCAAAAATCAATATTCACCTATGGACAATACTATTCACCGTAAGGACAACACCATTCACCGAACAATTTTTGCTGATTTCTTTTTTTCTGACTTTTCGTCTGACTTTCTAAAACTTCTGATTTTCGCGGTATATGCAATATCTAAAATATGTTTTCTTTCTCTTCATCAACAAAGGTTTTAATACATGCTACAACAATATCCACCTTGAATTTAAATCGTGTTGATACCAATAAAAACCATCAACAACATTGTTGCTCTCTACCATGTTGAAGCTCTAATCAATAACCTTGATCAAATTGAAACAACCTTTGAATATTGATCTCGCCACTTGCATCCACTTGTTTCCAATTAACTTTTTTCGTAGATAATTTAACAAGGCCACAAGTATGACTTTTCAACAAACCTTGACTCCACCTGTTTTCCAATGCCTCCCTGAAGGTTTTTCTTTTTGTATTTTGGAGTCCTTTAGCCACATTCAAAACATAATATCCAAGGCTATTGTAATTGTTCCTTTTAGATGCCATAATAACCCTTCTTACTTTATCATGAGTAAAATGATAATAAGAGATTTATGTGACCATTATCTCACTACTGCTAGCATCCATAGTAGAAAATTCCACCTCAAACTGAGTTTTCTCCATTATCATTTTTATCAAGTTTCTCCCTTGGTTTTCACTATTCTCCATCTTAAGAAATTATCTTCCAACCAACTAAGTTGTTTTATCCTCAACTCTTCCCTAAAAACTATGTTGTGAATCGGATGCCTTGTAACAAAATATAAACTTGTTGCTTAATGATCAAGAAGCAATTAGGATAGAAAAAAGAATGAAGAACACAATGAACACAAGGATTGGTTTTTAACTGCTATTCTTTCCTTACTCTTGAAATAAGATTCCAAGTATATAAGAATAAAAAATAACCCTCTCACCCTAAAATAGCATTTGCAATATGCAATGATGAGAGACTAGTATGTTATTTATAATAAACCTAACATACTAAACTAATGGGCTTTTATCACAAATACTCATTACAAGCTAACTTAGGGTACAAGTTAACTTAACCAATTAGACATAACAAACATGCCCAATTCGATGGTAACAATCCAGCATCCTTTGACACTACAAGCTAGAACACACTTCGACTACAACTTGTAACACTTCGACAACAACATGTGAGCAAACTTTGACTGCATGTTAAACTCTGTCGAACCGTCAAACCAAGATACTACCTTCGACCCAATAGAGTTCGATCTAATATCTCACAAATCTCCACCTTGGAGTAAACTCTATTATCAACTGACGAACTAGTTTTCTTCATGCAGCTATATAAACTGCACACAGTGGAAAAACTTGCAACTAGGCAATGTCATGGTGATCATATAAGCAGCATTATGATTTGTCGAAACCTTCAGCACTTGGACTTCTCCATGCTCGATTACCCCTTTGAAGAAATGCAACCTCACATCAATGTGCTTGGTTCGCTCATGATATGATGAATTCTTCGATAGGTGTATTGCACTTTGACTATCACATTTAACAGTGATAACTTCACCTCGAATTTTCAGCTCCTTAGAAAAACCTTCAAGCCATAATGCTTCTTTCACAACTTCAGTTAAAGCAATATATTCCGCTTCAGTGGTTGATAATGCAATAACCTTCTGAAGTGTTACTTTCCAACTAATTGTTGTACCAAAAAAAGTGAAAACATATCCAGAAATAGATTTTCTAGAATTCATACAGCCTGAATAATCAGAGTCGGCATACCCTTCGATTACTGCTTTACTATCTTCACCCAAGGCTCCACCATAAATTAAGACTCTGTTCAGAGACCCATTTATGCACCTTAGAATCCACTTCAATGCTTGCCAGTGAGCCTTTCCAGGACTCACCATGTACCTGCTCACACAACTTACTGCATATGTTATGTCAGGTCTAGTACAAACCATAGCATACATCAAAGAACCTACTATATTAACATATGGGATGTTATTCATATAAGTTCTTTCGACCTCAGTACTGGTACACTGATCAATACTCAACTTGAATTGAGGGTTTGTTGGTGTCACAACAGGATTTGAATTTGACATACCAAACCTTTAGAGAATCTTCCGTAAATATGCCTCTTGAGATAAACATAATTTTGACTGCTTTCTATCTCTTGGAATGTCAATCCCAAGAATCCTGGAATTTGCTCCTAGATCCTTCATTTTGAAATCCTTATTGAGTTCAGACTTCACCCTTAATACCTCTTCAACATTGTTACTTGCTATGAGAATATCATCAATATAAAGCAACAAAATAACAAATGAATTACCAGGACGAAATCTGAAGTAAACATAGTGGTCAAAATGACTTCTAACCAAACTTATGCGTGCCATGAATTTGTCGAATCTCCTATTCCACTGTCAAGGAGATTGTTTCAGCCCATATAAAGATTTATTCAACTTGCACACATAATCTTCCTTTCCCTTTTTGACATATCCTTCAGGTTGCCTCATCACGATTGTTTCATCTAGATCACCATACAAGAACGCAGTCTTCACATCCATCTATTCCAGTTCAAGATCGAACTGTGCCACCATGGCAAGCAACATTCGAATGGACCTATGATTCACAACAGGAGAAAACACATCATTGAAGTCTACACCTTCTTTATGAGTGAAACCCCTTGCAACCAACCTTGCCTTGTATCTTTTCGATGCCACTCATTCGATTTCTTCCTTAACTTTGAAAATCCATTTACAACTGACTAACCTGGCTCCAACAGGTTTCTTGATCATCATCCATGGCCTTCATCCATTCATCCTTATTTCGACTCCTCATAACTTCCTTATGGTCTCTTGGTTCTTCGTCTAGAACCTCACTTGCAGAGATTAAGGCACAAGCTATAAGATCTGCATACCCAAATATTTGAGGTGGTTTGATGACTTTTCGTGTCCTATCTCTTGCCAATAGACAATCATCAACAGTTTCCTCAACTTCATCATCATCCTCTACTTCTTCGACTTTATATGGGATATGCAATTCAGCATCAACATGCTCCACCTCAACAAGAATCTCTACCTGTTCTAGCTCTTCGTCAGACTCTTCTGCACTTCGACCAACATCATCCGTTTTCTTGAAAGCCATTTCAACTTCATTGAAAACAACATATCGACTGGTGATAATCCTTCTGTGACCTGACTCTATGAACCATAACCTATAAGCTTTGACTCCTTCAGGGTATCCCATGAATATGCATTTAAGGTCTCTAGGTTTGACCTTGTCTTGCCTAATGCGAGCATAGGCTACGCAGCCAAATACTCTCAGTTTTTCGAGATTTGGTGGATATCCTGACCAAACTTCTTTAGGTGTCTTCATTACTAATACAGTCGAAGGACATCTGTTTATCAGATATGCTGTTGTCGAAACAACCTCAGCCTAAAACACCTTCTTTAACCCAGCACTAGTCAACATGCATCTAACTCTCTCCAAGATGGTTCGATTAAACCTTTCAGCCAAACCATTTTGTTATGGAGTGCCTGCAGTAGTTTCGTGCCTTACAATACCAGAGGCAACACAAAAGTTGTCGAATGTCTCATTGCAAAATTCAAGACCATTGTCTGTTCTCAACCTCTTGACCTTTCTGCCAGTTTGATTTTCGACCAGAGTCTTCCAACCTTTGAAATTCTCAAAAGTTCCATCCTTAGTCTTCTGAACGAATACCCATAACTTTCTAGAATAATCATCTATTATGGATAGAAAATACTTTGCTCTTGAATATGATGGACACCTTGCAGACCCTCCAAAGTTCAACATGAATGTAATCAAGGGATCCATGTGTTCTTTGTTTGCCTTTGTAGAACTTCACTTTGCATGATTTTCCAAGTACACAGGGTTCACAAAAATTTAGCTTTTCGACTTTGTCTCCACCAAGAAAATTTTGTTTCCCCAATTCGACCATACCCCTTTCATTGACATGGCCTAATCTCATGTGCCAAAGTTTTGTCTTTGACAAAGGTTTTATGGATGCAACATTTGTCGAACCACTTATAACTTCATCCTCAAGGGTATACAAGCCTTGTTTCTTCACGCCTCTCAAGACTTCCTTCGACCCCTTTATGACTCTTAGGATACTTTTCTCTCCTTGAAAAACATATCCTTTCTTGTCGAATTCACCAAGAGAAATAAAATTTCTCTTCAAATCAGGTACCTACCTGACTTTAGTCAATAACCTTATTGACTCATCATGGAGTTTGAATCTCACAGATCCAACACCTGAAATCTTGCAAGATTTATTGTTTCCCAACAATACAGATCCACCATCTTGATCACATAATTCCTCGAACAAGGCTTTTTTTGGAGTCATGTGCGATGTGCACCCAGAATTCATAATCCACTCCTTCGACGAGTTGTTTCTCGAAACCACAAGAACATCAGATGAGTCAAAATAATCTTGAACAATAGATGCATTGCCATTATCCTTTCCTCCATGGTCTTTCAAGCGTTTTGGGCATACTTTTCATATGTGACCCTCCTTCTTACAATGATAACATCGAATACCAGATGCTTCACCACTGTATAACTTCTGCTGACTTTTACCTTTCTTCTTGTCGAACTTATTATCCTTTCACAAGAATTTTCCTTTAACGGCCAAACCTTCACCAACCGTCAAAGGTTTATGCTCCTTTCGTTCGTTCAAGTCCTTCGATTACAAGGCTGATTGAACGTCTTCAAAGGTCAGGGACTCCCTTCCATACAAGAAAGTTTCTTTGAAGTGAGCATGTGATATGGGAAATGCGCACAACAGAAACAACGCCTGATCTTCATCATCGATCTTCACATCAATATTTTCAAGATCAAAAATTAGCTTGTTGAACATATCCAACTGCTCAACCAACACTTTGTCTTCAATCATCTTAAATGAATACAAAGCTTGCTTCAGGTAGAGTCGATTCACCAATGATTTGGTTATGTACAAACTTTCAAGTTTCACCCATAACCCTATCATCGTCGTCGTCTCCTTTGATACCTATCTAAGAACCTTATCACCAAGGCTCAACAAAATTGTGTTGTGGGCCATCTCTATCATTGCCATCTTCTCAGTTGCCGTTAACGCTTCGTCCATGGTCGATTCTCCCTTCAATGCTTCCAAAAAACCCTGTTGAACTAGTAGGGCTTTCATCTTCAAGCACCACAGACCAAAACTGTTCACTCCGGTGAACTTTTCAATCTCATACTTTGTCGAAGGCATCTTCTCATGGTCACCGCACCAATTTGTTGTGAATCGGATGCCTTGTAACAAAATATAATCTTGTTGCTTAAGGATCAAAAAATAATTAGGGTAGGAAAAAGAATGAAGAACACGATGAACACAATGATTGGTTATTAAATGATATTATTTCCTTACTCTTGAAAGAAGATTATAAGTATACAAGAATAACAAATAACCCTCTCACCCTAAAATAGGATTTGCAGTATGCAATGATGAGAGACTAGATGCTATTTATAATAAACCTAACATACTAAACTAATGGGCTTTTATCACAAATACCCATTACAAACTAACTTAGGGTACAAGCTAACTTAACCAATTGGACATAACAAACAGGCTCAATTGATGCTAACAATCCTAGCATCCTTCGACACTACAAGCTAGAACACACTTTGACTACAACTTGTAATGTGACACCCCAAATTAATTCAAGTATTAAATAATTAGGAATTTAATTATTAATTTAATTAAAGAATTAATTATTAATATTTTTGGATTAAATGGATTTAATTATTTAATTAATTAAAAGGAAGGTTGGGGTGTAGGGTTGAATTGGAGGTATGTGGAGTAAAAAGCTCTATTAAATCCTAATTTAGTTATTTCTATTATTTGCCAAATAAAAAGAAATAAATAAAGGAAATAAAGGAAAAAGTGGGAAGAAGGAAAATAAGGATTTGCATTCTACGTAAAGTTGGAAAAGAAAAGAGAAAGAGGAGAAAAGCCAATTCGTTGGAATTTCGAAGGTTCATCGCGAGGTAAGGGGGGATTGAATCTGGTTTTTATGCCTTATGGATTTTGATAATCATTAGAACGAATTGAATCGTTAGGAATCTCGAATTGGAATGATTGAATATGCCCTAATATTGTAATCCGACGTAAAATTATGATTTGGAACGGTTATGAACGATTAATCTATGAAGGATGAATATAGGTTAATTAGAAAACAAATTTTGTGATCAATTGGGTGTAAAATTGCAGTAACTAATTCTGTTTTATGATGATTATTAGGATGGTGATGATTAGAATTAATGGGAATGGTAATAGTGAAGGAAAAACTGGTTTTTGGGTGAAAATAAGTTGTATGGGTCGACACATGACCTTTTGGATCGATGCATGTAGAAGACGATTTGAAAACCATAAGCTGGAATGCAGCTTGTATCGACCCAAAACTCCTTGTATCAATCCATAAGGAAATTCTAGGAGCTATGTATTGATGCAAGATGCGTATGCATCGATACATAGGCAAAAAACAGGGCTATGCATCGATGCAAGTCTCGTATGTGTCGACACATACTAAACAAATTTTAAAAATGCAGAAAAAATAATGTTATGCATCGATTCATAACTATTTGAGGTCGATGCAAGCTGATTTGAGGTCGATGCATAGCATTATGCATCGATGCATACTGTATTGGAATGGACAGATTTTTCTGAAAATGGTTTTTATCATAACTTTTGAACCGTAACTCCGATTTAGGCATAGTTGGTATCGTCGGAAAGCTTAGGAAGAGTACTATCTAATAATAATA
The DNA here is from genome assembly GCA_021764765.1 of Vicia sativa. Classification (NCBI taxonomy): domain Eukaryota; kingdom Viridiplantae; phylum Streptophyta; class Magnoliopsida; order Fabales; family Fabaceae; genus Vicia; species Vicia sativa. Next base: position 218,426,333 of record CM038792.1, on the reverse strand, counting down.
CTTTCAAAATCAGTAATTGAAATCTGGAAAAATTAATATAATTTCCGTAGTAAGAATACATTGTAATTTCGTGGTTATTCTTTGCGTATTCTTGTTGTTGTTAATTCTATGTATTGAGATTAACATGATGTTCATGATTTCATTTCTGGCATGTGTTATTGTTGCTGTATTGATCATGGATGAAATAATGTTGTATGTTCATACTATGTATTTGAATTGTTGCATGTTTCTGATGTGCATGCATAAGCATTGTTTATGGTTCATTCCCATTGTGCGGAATTGAGCTTGCAGGGCCAATAGACTTACCTAATGGACAGAGGTAGTGAGGCTAGATTCTTGACCCGGTGATATATGGGCGAATCATTGGATTGATGCTGTTTCCGAAATGTAAGCGGAACAGGGTGTGAACTTGGTTCACGATTGGTACCACATGCATCGAGTCTGCATTGCATATGTATTTGGAATATGTTAGGATGAATTCCAGTGTTCCAATTGCATCTATTTGCTGCTGTATGTATAATTGGATGTGTGAATTGTGTTGTGAAATCTTATGTTAATGCTATTAATGAGGGTGAATAATGAATTATTTGTTTTATTGTTTTGAGAAATGCATAATGCATCTTAATTTTGATGAAATCTCACCCTTACTTTAATGATTTCAGATTCGAAGTGCTTTAGCTGCTTTGGAAATTGGTGAAGACAACTTTTAGAGTTTTGCTACGTAGTTATTCCGCGTGTCAGTGTCATGCTCTGGTAGTTGTAACACTAGGGAACGATTGCTTGGATTTTATGAACTTAAGACTGGTTGTTTTGGTTATGCTTTGGTTATGTCTTGGTTATAATTTGGTTTACGTTTTGGAACAATCATTGATTGATGTATTCCGGAGTTTATGTTATATTTCCGCTGCTTAAACATAATTCATTTATTTTATTTAATACGTTCTTCAGGAAAGCATGTTCATTGTTTTGTGTCATATGAATTATTAAAATTGTGACGCCTCTTGTTTTGCGTTTAAAACTCTGATTAAATTATATAAATCGCGGGTAAATTAGAAGTGGTGTTACAATAGTGGTATCAGAGCATAGTCGGTCGTGTCTTAGAGTCTTTATCCCTTCCGTATGCGACTAGTGCAAGGTAACACTGTCGGTACTTGTGTGCTGATGTGATTGTTTTGTAATGTTACAGAACAATGGCTGGAAGAGGTAACGGAAGAGACGATGCTGCTATTGCTGAAGCCTTGGGAATGTTAGTGGTGTGCTTGGAGAATCACTAGGAGGAGGTGTGATAGGCAATTGAGAAACTTTCAGAGGAACAATCCTCCATTGTTCAAGGGCACTCATGATCCTGAAGGTGCTCAGAACTGGCTGAAGGAAATCGAAAGGATCTTTAGAGTGATTGACTGTGCGGAAGAGCTGAAGGTGAGGTATGGTACTCACATGTTGGCAGAGGAAGCTGATGACTGGTGGGTTGCTACCAGAACTAAAATGGAAGAAGATGGCATTGCATTGACTTGGACTGTGTTCAGGAGAGCTTTTTTGAGGAGATACTTTCCTAAAGACATTCGGGGTAAGAAGGAGATTGAGTTTCTGGAGCTCAAGCAAGGCAACAAGTCTGTGAGTGAGTATGCTTCGAAATTCACTGAGTTGGCGAAGTACTATGCTCATTACATTAATGATGTAGATGGAGAATTTTCCAAATGTATCAGGTTTGAGAATGGTCTTCGTGATGAGATCAAGCAGGGTACAGGTATCAGCGCATCAAGAGATTTTCTGATTTGGTAGACTGTAGTAGGATTCTAGAAGAGGATCTTGCTAGTACTAAGTCGAATGCTCAAGGATATATTGATCGTAAAGGAAAGAAGCAGATGGATCGTGGTAAACCCTATGATAAGAATAATAAGAAATCTGGTGGTTGGAAGAAGCCTAGTGGGGGAGACTCTGGTTCTTCCATTAAGTGTTACAGGTGTGGTGAAATGGGGCATCGAGCTAATGAGTTCAAGAATGATGCAAAGAAGTGCAACAACTGTGGGAGATTTGGTCATGTAGCTGCTGAGTGCAGAGCCAGAAAGATAACTTGTTACAAGCGAAGAGGACATACTCAGTAGTGTACTAAGCCAAAGAAAGAGCAAGTGGGAAAGTGTTCGCTTTCGATCGAGACTAAGCGATGGTCGGTTGATTAAAGGTACATGGTTTTTTAATGGCATACCTTTAATTGCGATTATTGATACTGGAGCGACACATTCTTTTATTGCTTTGGATTGTGCTAAGAGATTGAACTTGGATATTTCTAATATGGATGGAAGTATGGTCATTGACACTCTGCGTCGGGTTCTGACTACTTCATATGTTTGTAGGAATTGTCCTATTGTAATTTTTGGTAGAGGTTTCGTATGGATTTAGTGTGCCTACCGTTAGAACAACTTCATATCATCCTTGAATGAACGGTTGGTATTCAACCAGTTCATATCAATTGTTTTGAGAAGATTATTTTAGAAGCTAAAGTTGAAGATGTGACTATGATTAGACGATGAATTCAAAAAGATGGTGTAGTGTTTATGTTGTATTCTTCGACGGAGGTGAAAGGAAAAGCTAAGAGTGGTGAATTGCCTATTGTGAATGGATTTCCAGAGGTGTTTCCGGAAGATGTTAGTGAGCTGCCACCTGAGAGAGAAGTGGAGTTTGCTATAGATTTAATTCCTGGAACTAGTCCGGTGTCGATGGCGCCTTATCGCATGTCGACATCTGAATTATCCGAATTAAAGAAGCAATTGGAGAAATTGCTTGAGAAGAAGTTTATTTGTCCTAGTGTTTCGTCGTGGGGTGCTCCAGTGTTGTTGGTTAAGAAGAAGGAAGGTATGATGAGACTGTGTGTTGATTGCAGGCAGTTGAATAAAGTGACAATTAAGAATCAGTATCCATTGCCGATGATTGATGAATTGATGGATCAGTTAGTTGGAGCTTGTGTATTCAGCAAGATTGATCTGAGATCTGGATATCATCAGATTTGTGTGAAGACGGAAGATATTCAGAAAACTGCATTTAGAACGAGGTATGGACATTATGAGTATTCTATTATGTTGTTTGGAGTTACTAATGCACCTGGTGTTTTCATGGAGTATATGAACAGAATATTTCATCCGTATCTTGATAAATTCGTTGTGGTGTTTATTGATGACATTCTGATCTATTCAAAGAATGATGAAGAGCATGCAGGACATCTTATAATTGTGTTGGAATTGTTGAAAGAAAAGAAGTTGTATGCGAAGTTGTCTAAGTGTGAGTTCTGGTTAAGTGAAGTAAGTTTTCTTGGTCACGTGATTTCCAAGAATGGCATTACTGTTGATCCTACGAAGGTAGAAGCGGTATCTCAGTGGGAAGCACCGAATAATGCTTCTGAAATCCGTAGTTTTCTCGGTCTTGCAGGTTACTACAGAAAGTTCATTGAAGGATTTTCGAAGTTAGCTTTGCCGTTGACTAAGTTGACAAGAAAGGGTCAAGCGTTTGTATGGGATTCGGAATGTGAGAAAGGATTCCAAGAGTTGAAGAAGAGGTTGACTAGTGCTCCAATTCTGATTTTGCTGAATCCGACATAATCTTTTGTTTTGTATTGTGATGCATCTTTGATGGGATTAGGTGGTGTTTTGATGCAAGATAAGCAGGTTGTGGCTTATGCTTCAAGACAATTGAAGGTTCATGAAAGGAATTATCCGACTCATGATTTAGAATTGGCAGCAGTAGTATTTGTTTTGAAATTGTGGAGGCATTACTTGTATGGTTCTCGATTCGAGGTATTCAGTGATCATAAGAGTTTGAAGTATCTCTTCGATCAGAAAGAGTTGAATATGAGACAAAGGAGATGGTTGGAATTTCTCAAGGATTATGATTTTGGTTTGAATTACCATCCTGGTAAGGCAAACATAGTCGCAGATGCATTGAGTAGGAAGTCCTTTCATATGTCTATGTTGATGGTGCGTGAACTAGAATTGGTTGAACAGTTTAGAGATTTGAGTTTGGTATGCGAGACTACTTCTGATAGTGTTAAATTGGGAATGTTGAAGTTGACTAGTGGTATTCTTGAGGAAATTCGAACTGGGCAGAAATCTGATATTGTTTTGGTGGATAAGTTGACATTGATCAACCAAGGTCAAGGAGGTGAATTCAGAATTGACGAGAATGGTGTTATGAGATTTGGTGACAGAGTGTGTGTTTCGGATATTGCAGAACTTAGGAAGAGCATTTTGGAAGAAGGACATCGTAGTGGATTGAGTATTCATCCCGGTGCTACTAAGATGTATCATGACTTGAAAAAGTTATTTTGGTGACCTGGAATGAAAAAGGAAATTGCTTGCTGAGTTTGTTTATTCTTGTTTGGTTTGTCAGAAGTCAAAGATTGAACATCAGAAACTGTCAGGGTTGATGGAACCGTTGTTTGTTCCAGAATGGAAATGGGATGGCATTTCTATGGATTTTATATCTGGTCTGCCACAGACAGCGAAGAATTGTGATTTTATTTGGGTTATTGTTGATCGGTTGACAAAATCTGCTCACTTTATTCCGATAAGAATGGATTATCCAATGGAGAGGTTGGCAGAATTGTATGTTGAGAAGATTGTAAGTTTGCATGGTATCCCTTCTAGTATTGTATCGGATAGAGATCCAAGGTTCACGTCTAAGTTTTGGACGGGGCTGCAAGAAGCTTTGGGTACTAAGTTGAGGTTGAGTTCTGCTTATCATCCGCAGACAGATGGTCAGACGGAGAGAACGATTCAGTCGTTGGAGGATTTGTTGAGAGCTTGTGTGTTGAAGAAAAGTGGAGCTTGGGATAACTATCTACCATTGATTGAGTTTACCTACAACAATAGTTTTCATTCGAGTATTGGTATGGCTCCGTTTGAAGCATTGTATGGTATGAGGTGTCGTACACCGTTGTGTTGGTACGAATCTGGAGAAAGTGCTGTGATTGGACCAGAAATTGTCCAACAGACTTCAGAGAAGATTAAGATGATTCATGATAAGATGAGAGCTTCTCAGAGTCGTCAGAAAAGTTATCATGATAAGAGGAGGAAGGATCTTGAGTTTAGTGAAGGAGATCATATGTTTATGCGGGTTACTCCGATGACTGGTATTGGTCGAGCTTTGAAGTCAAAGAAGTTGACTCCGCGTTTTATTGGTCCGTATCAGATTACCAAGAAGGTTGGAAGAGTTTCTTACCAAATTGCTTTACCGCTGTCGCTTGCAAATTTGCATGATGTATTCCATGTATCTCAGTTGAGGAAGTACATTCCTGATCCGTCTCATGAGATTCAGGTAGATGATATACAGGTGCGAGATAATCTGACTGTTGAGACATTACCTGTGAGAATTGAGAATTGGAAGGTGAAGCAGTTGCGTGGTAAAGAGATAGCATTGGTGAAAGTAGCTTGGGGAGGACCAGCAGGTAGAAATGTAACTTGGGAACTGGAGAGCCAGATGAAAGACTCGTATCACGAACTTTTCGTCTAAGGTATGTTTTTGAGGACGAAAACTCTTTTAGTAGGGGAGAGTTGTGACACCCCAAATTAATTCAAGTATTAAATAATTAGGAATTTAATTATTAATTTAATTAAAGGCTTAATTATTAATATTTTTGGATTAAATGGATTTAATTATTTAATTAATTAAAAGGAAGGTTGGGGGTGTAGGGTTGAATTGGAGGTATATGGAGTAAAAAGCTCTATTAAATCCCAATTTAGTTATTTCTATTATTTGGCAAATAAAAAGGAATAAATAAAGGAAATAAAGGAAAAAGTGGGAAGAAGGAAAATAAGGATTTGCATTCTACGTAAAGTTGGAAAAGAGAAGAGAAAGAGGAGAAAAGCCAATTCGTCAGAATTTTGAAGATTCATCACGAGGTAAGGGGGGATTGAATCTGGTTTTTATGTCTTATGGGTTTTGATGATCATTAGAACGAATCGAATCGTTAGGAATCTCGAATTGGAATGATTGAATATGCCCTAATGTTGTAATCCGACGTAAAATTATGATTTGGAACGGTTATGAACGATTAATCTATGAAGGGTGAATATAGGTTAATTAGAAAACAAATTCTGTGATCAATTGGGTGTAAAATTGCAGTAACTAATTCTGTTTTATGATGATTATGAGGTTGATGTTGATTAGAATTAATGGGAATGGTAACAGTGAAGGAAAAACTGGTTTTTGGGTGAAAATAAGTTGTATGGGTCGACACATGACCTTTTGGATCGATGCATGTAGAAGAAGATTTGAAAACCAGAAGCTGGAACATAGCTTATATCGACCCAAAACTCCTTGTATCGATCCATAAGGAAATTCTGGGAGTTATGCATCGATGCAAGATGCGTATGCATCCATACATAGGCCAAAAACAGGGCTATACATCAATGCAAGTCTCACATGTGTCGACACATACTGAACAAATTTTAAAAATGCAGAAAAAATAATGTTATGCATCGATGCATAAATATTTGAGGTCGATGCAAGCTGATTTGAGGTCGATGCATAGCATTATGCATCGATGCATACTGTATTGGAATGGACAAATTTTTCTGAAAATGGTTTTTATCATAACTTTTGAACCGTAACTCTGATTTAGGCATAGTTGGTATCGTTGGAAAGCTTAGGACGAGTACTATCTAATAATAATACTTTAAAAATCAGTAATTGAAATCTGGAAGAATTAATATAATTTTCGTAGTAAGAATACATTGTAATTTCGTGGTTATTCTTTGCGTATTCTTGTTGTTGTTAATTCTATGTATTGAGATTAACATGATGTTCATGATTTCATTTCTGGCATGTGTTATTTTTGCTGTATTGATCATGGATGAAATAATGTTGTATGTTCATACTATGTATTTGAATTGTTGCATGCTTCTGATGTGCATGCATAAGCATTGTTTATGGTTCATTCCTATTGTGCGGAATTGAGCTTGCAGGGCCAATAGACTTACCTAATGGATAGAGGTAGTGAGGCTAGATTCTTGACCCGGTGATATATGGGCGAATCATTGGATTGATGCTGTTTCCGAAGTGTAAGCGGAACAGGGTGTGAACTTGGTTCACGATTGGTACCACATGCATCGAGTCTGCATTGCATATGTATTTGGAATATGTTAGGATGAATTCCAGTGTTCCAATTGCATCTATTTGCTGCTGTATGTATAATTGGATGTGTGAATTGTGTTGTGAAATCTTATGTTAATGCTATTAATGAGGGTGAATAATGAATTATTTGTTTTATTGTTTTGAGAAATGCATAATGCATCTTAATTTTGATGAAATCTCACCCTTACTTTAATGATTTCAGATTCGAAGTGATTTAGCTGCTTTGGAAATGGGTGAGGACAGCTTTTAGAGTTGTGCTACGTAGTTATTCCGCTTGTCAGTGTCATGCTCTGGTAGTTGTAACACTGGGGAACGATTGCTTGGATTTTATGAACTTAAAACTGGCTGTTTTGGTTATGCTTTGGTTATGTCTTGGTTATAATTTGGTTTACGTTTTGGAACAATCATTGATTGATGTATTCCGGAGTTTATGTTATATTTCCGCTGCTTAAACATAATTCATTTATTTTATTTAATACGTTCTTCAGGAAAGCATGTTCACTGTTTTGTATCATTTGAATTATTAAAATTGTGACGCCTCTTGTTTTGCGTTTAAAACTCTGATTAAATTATATAAATCGCGGGTAAATTAGAATGGGTGTTACATGTAACACTTCGACAACAATATGTGAGCAAACTTCGGCTGTATGCTAAACTCTGTCTAATCGTCGAACCAAGATACTACCTTCGACCCAATATAGTTCGATCCAATATATCACAAACTCAACGACAACATGCGTTTTTATACTTCTCTGAAACTTTCTTAAGGTATTCATAATGCCTTAAACTCAAATCACATAGTTATTCCTTGTTATGAAAGACTCCACTAGTTAATGATCAACGAATAACAACATTTGAATCTTCTAAAATATATAGACCATATATTTCAGATCATTTAGCAATAATCGATTCATCATGTAAAATCTTCAACATTCTATGTTCAACTCCAGTACAATAGCCTAGATCATTAAACATACTTATAGATAAGAAATTTGTCAATCTCCTATCTACTAACCATGGTGCTCACTTATAAACAACACCATTTGCTCCATATTTACCGCACCACTTGTTTTGAATCTTATTGTGAATTATGACAAGGTTCAATCAATTTATGAGGCAAATAATAGTAGCAACCAAAATAAATGGTCTACAACAATAATAATTCGTACACAAATAATATAACAGAATAAGGCAAGAAAAAAGACGAAGATTTGTTTACTCGATTTGATCATACGATATACCCTGGGGAGAGACAAGCTCTCCAATTCACTATACTAAAAAATTTGTTACAAGAGATTACAAATGAGTTACAATAAAATATCCTTTGCCTTTAGGTTTCCAAGAAAAATCCTGAAGGCGCCCAAGAACAACCCTGTTTTTTACCCAAGTGTTTTCATCCTCTTCAATATTCAATATATGAATAACCCAAACTCAAGGTATAAACACGTGTTTCCCAATTCCCCAATTTCGTTAGATAACTCCAAAGGTTTCTCAAAAGTCTTACCTTTCTAAGGTTTCCCTTGAGAATAGCCAAAACCATATGCTATGTCTTTAAACTTTTGCTCTTCCTTATTGTTGTAAGCTCTAAGATTGTCACACCATCAAGTATATGAGATATACATATTTATAATAGAAATTACCCAACAAATAAAGTCCAAAATCACAATCTAATCACACATGGATCTATAGACCGAATCGAAAGAGCCCGAAACATGCAAAACGAAAAACTGCCGAAAAAGTCCGAAAAACCTGAAATCACTATTCAACATACAAACAACATTTTTTTTCTTAAGGACCTCACTATTCACCAATAAATTTATCCCGATTTCTATTTTTTTCTGACTTTTCGTTCGACTTTCTAAAACTTCTAATTTTCGCGGTATATGTAATCTCCAAATATGTTTTCTTTCTATTCATCAACAAATGTTTTAAGGCACACTACAACAAAGGTCTTTGGCTTGTGCTAGCCACACCCTCTTCGACTTCAACTGGAATATCAACAATTTCTTTGACTTCGACTTCATTAGTTTTTTTTTCCAAAACTATAGCTCATCAATGGCTTCCAATTCCAGGCAAAATTTTCATCAATCACAATATCTCGACTCAACACAATCTTCTATTTAATTGGATTGAATAGCTTGTATGTACCAGTCTTGCAATATCCTACCAAAATCATAGGTTAACTCTTATCATAAAGCTTTTTTCTTCTTGCATCAGGAACTTACTTGTAACACATAGAACCAAACACCTTCATATGACTCACTGGTGGTATTTTCCACTCTACACTTCTTCAGGAACCTTATTCTTCAACTTCTTGGTAGGGCACCTATTCTGAATATAAACTTGGTAGGGAATCCATTTATCTCATTTTTGTTTAAAACTCATTACAAACCTGGAAGTGAAAAACAATGTTATTACCCCAATCAAAGGGTTGAATGAATCTTGTATAAAGTTGTGTGGGTTGAACAATATAAGTTGTGATGTTTCAAGTGTTGATAGAAAAATAAATGAAAAATGAAAGAAAAATGGAAATAAAAAAAATAGAAAAAAATAAGGATGTAAATATTTATTCCTTCTAAAAAAAAGAATAAAAAGAGAACAAAAATGAGAAATAGTTGCAGTTTCTTTGTTTGAAGGAGAATGAAGTATTTTGTAATTCAACTCCCGCAGTTTCTCTCAGTTTTCCTTTCACCATTTGATTTTTAGCCTAGCACCCCCTTATGATTTATCTCACCCTTAACTTGGCCAAGTTACAACTCAAATAAAAGTCCTTTTGATCTTTGTGTTCATGTATGTAAATTATGGATGTTAGAGTCTTTTCAAGCTTATAGTAATCCTAAATTTTATCTTGTGCTTTGAGTGTAAACAGGCAACCTAAAAACACTTGAGAGTTGAGGGAAATTTATCCTTGAGGATCTTGCTGCTTATGATGTACTTTTTAGTATACTATTTTTCCTATTTGCTTTGAATGTCACAAAAGAGTTACTCACTACACCATATTCTTGAAGCTTAAACCTAGAACTGTACTTACACTTTTATCATCTTAAAAACCTTTGGAAGTGCATGCTCTGTTTTTGAAGTTATAATTTTGCTCAGAGTGCAGAAGTTCAAGTGTGGAGAAATTATACATCTAAATGTACCACTTCGAGTATGCAGGATGATCTCATTGGCATAGTCGAAACCAAAGAATTTACGGATTACTTTCCGACTAAACAACCTTCATAGAGTTTGTCAGACATCCCAAGACTTGGAATACCAATAACCATATATTGAGTAATCAGTTGATTGAGTGATCAAAATTTCAAATGTCCAAACCTCAAATGCCACAATACCTATCTTTATGGTCGATAACGGTTTTTAGACATTGTACTTCAATCAAACTGATCATAGTCTTAAATGTCATGTTCTTCAACGGAGGAGATTTCAAGACCAAATTGTTATGGGTGTCAAACAATTTTAAAGCTCCATCTTTCATGACAACCGAGAAACCTTTTTCGACCATTTGTCCAACACTTAAAATTGGTTGCACTTCATTCCATATACATATAGCACATCTTTGATCATAGCTTTTCCTCTATTTCTCATTTGAAAAACTATGTTGCCAGTACCTTCTGCTTGTTTTACCTTGCTCTTCTTGAACTCGTCGAAATCTGTCAACCACAACTTTAGTGAAAACATATTATTTGCATAAATAAATCTTGGATATAGAAATAAAATTTCATGAAAACATATTATTCACAAAAAGAAATAATTTGATGAGATTATTGACAATGAAGTTATATATCAAGCAATCATTTCATTCTAAAGTAATTTTGAACAATTTAAAATTGAGCAATGCTATATATCGCAAGAGTTAGATCACATGAATCTCACGAATGCGTTTATTTATCATGTCACATGATTTTTTTAAACAGTATGCAACCATCTACACTACATAAATCCTACCTATATACATGCAATATCCACTTTTAAATCAAGTCAATATCCTCAAAACCGTAAAAAAAAAACTTAGAAGATGAAGATTCATGACAAAAACCTGGACTTTGTCACTAAACTCTAAAAAATTGTAACAAAAGTATCTTAGAAGATGAAGATTCATGTCCAAAACCCATAATTCCTCATTGAAACCCTTAACCCTTCACTACAAGTATATTAGAAGATGAATATTCATGTCCAAAACCTAGAATCCGTGATTGCATACTAGAAACTGACACTAAAAGCATCTTGAAATATGAAGATTCATGTCCAAAACCCAGAATCTGTCAATGCGGACCAGAAATTGTCACTAAAAGTATATTTGAAGATGAACATTCATGTCCAAAACTCAGAATCTGCCGCTAAATACCATAAATCGTCACTAAAAGTATCTTTGAACGTTTTCCATAGTAGAAATAAGCAGTGTTCTAAAATCGGACGGACCAGGTCGGACTCGAAAGCCGTGTCGGTCTAGTTCAATTATTGGACCGGGGATGTCATTGAACCGACAAAAACCGGTAAGAACCTATGAAAATAGGGAAAATCGACGATTTTCTAAAACCGGTGGTTCAATTGCATTTTTTAATTTTTTATCTTTTATTTTTAATTTTTTTATTTTTTTATTCAATTTTTTTTTATATAAAAATCTGTAGTTTAATTTTTTTTATTCATTTTGATTATTTTATTAAAATATTATATTTAAATAAAAAATAAAAAAATCAATTATATTATTGACAGAGAAAATGTTGCAGATCCGATTGATTTTGTTACAAATAGTGTTGATATTGAAGAAGAATATCTCAATATTTAAATAATCTTTACTGAAACTAAATAATAGACAATAAAATTATTTTGTTATAAATTATTCAATTATACTATGTTGCAATTATATTTTGTAATTTTGTACTATTTTATTATATATGATACCTATATTTAAAATTTAAATTTAAATTATCAACTTGTAAAGTTATTTATGATATGATATTTTCAAAATGTTTAAAATTTAAATTTAAACCATTAAATTGTGAATTTATTTATGATATAATATTTTTAAAAAAAATTAAATTCTAGTTATATTTTATAAAGATTGAGTCATCCGGTTCAACAAGTTTTATATCTATATAATTTTGTTACAAAGACCAGTCTATTCAACCGAGTTATCCGATTTAATCTGATTTAGTCATGCGGTTCGATCAGTGACCTAGTGGTTCGACCAATAAACCAGTGACCCAATATTTTTACCGGTTTGATCTCCGATCTAATTTTTAAGACACTAAAAATAAGTAAGATTAAGAAAAAACTAATTTTAATGACAATTATTCGTTGTTCGTAAATAAAACTATTTTTAGTCATCAAAACTCTTTCACGTGACATGACACGTCAATTTCCGTTTAAAAAGTTAATGGAATGAACTAAAAATGTAGACAAAAAAGATTTATATTAATGACATCTATCCCATGAAGAGAGATACCACGCATTTCAACTTTTTTTTTTCTCGACATACGATGTTTTCCATTAAAATAGTGATATTTTTTATTTTCAATAGTATTGAAATATTAAAATTCATTAAGATTAAAAATTTAAAAGTGAATTGTTTTAATCTTGAAAAATCATTACAACATAATGAGAAAACAAATATTGATGGATTATATTTATTTATGAAACTATAAATTTTAAAAATAATAATAATAATAAAAAAATAATACATCAATTGATATACTTAATCATATAAACATATTTTACTTTATTTTACAAATGTATATAATATTTATAGAATAATAACAATTTCAATTGCATCAGTTGAGAGAAGTTTTTTAAAATTAAAATTAGTAAAGTCTTATTTAAGATCAACAATATCTCAACATAAATTAAATTAATTAATTTTATTATCAATTAAAAAATATTAAATAAAATTAATTATAATAATTTATAATGATTTTGCATTTCAAAAAACTCATAAAATAAAATTTTAAACAAAAATACTATCAACTTAAAATTAAAAAGACTTCAATTTAATATTAGTCTTGACCTGGGTTGAACCAAATCTGGTAACACCCAAACGCAACTAAACTGGACAAAGCTCTGCCTTCTACACATCCCTCCCTTGTAGTCAGGATTGGTATTCTCTCAGCACTTCTAGTGCTCTTTTTTTTTTTTTTAATGATTTTTTCTGTTCATTCCAATATATAATTCTTACTTTTTTATTATAAAAAAACTATCCTTGTTCTGTTTGAACTAATTCCTCAACATTATTTTCTTTCTCTTGTGACAAATAAGATCAATATCTTCCACAAACTTGTAAACATTCACATAGATGATCTGTTTTCAGATATATTGCTTCCTTCACCCTCCCTTGAAGCTGTCTGCTTCTATAAATTATGCTACACCGCCCAAAAGGAAATACTGCACCTACAGCCTTTTCTGAGCCCAAAACAGAAATCATATACCACTAGATACTCTTTCCACCTCATTATCTTCCAATACACCCTCAAGTAATAAGTATTAGGCATCTTGAAAATATGATTAATTCAATTATATATTTGAACTGAATTTGATTAAATCATAAAAAAACTGAATCACTTGAATAATTATTAAACTGAATTATTTAATCAAAATAATTTAAATTCAATTTTAAATTGATTTAAAATTAATTTTTATTATAAAATAATTTTATTATATAATTAATATATAATAAATAAATAAAGAAATTAACAAAAAAAATCAAATAAATATTTTTCTGAAAAATAAAAAAAATTATTTCAAAAAAACTGAAAGAAAAGTTTCCAAAAAGTTTTGAAAAAGAACTGATAATTTTTTTCGAAAAATAAAAAAATTTGGGAAAAAAATATATTTTTCAAAAATAAAAAAACTGAAAAAACAACTTTTTTTTCAGAAAAATAAAAAAAATGGAAAAAATATTAATTTTGGAAAAAAAAACTTTCAGTTTTAAAAACTGAAAATATTTTTTTTTCTGAAAAATAAAAAAAAAACTGGAAATTTTTCTTTTTTTGAAAAAAATAACTTTGTAAAATTAAAAAAACAGAATGTTTTTTCAAAATAATTAAAAAACTGAAAATGTATTAAACTGAGTTAAAATTATAAATTGGTTTAATAAATTAATCATTTTTTATTAAAATGATTGATTTAAGCCATTAATATATTTTAATTCAATTCAATTCATGAACTAAGCATATACTTAATTCACTTTCACCTATTTATTGTCCATATTTTGTTGAATTTTACAATTGTTTGCAAATTTGTCCTTACGTTTCTAATACTTTTCAAATTGGCGTTCAATTTCTCTGAGATTTTAAACTCTATTCATATTTTTTAATTTTTAACTTTGAAACTTTTAAAATTTATTAAGATATCCGCCTTTTGATAAACTAATAATTCATACAAATTTTGTTTTAAGTTGCATCTCTTAAAAGCTAGTAATTGATGTAACATACGTGGAGTATTATTATTTTGTATAGATAATTTAAAGTAGCTTTGCACATCTTATAGAAATTTAAATTGTTGGGATGAGATGATTAAAATTTTGTAAAGAATTTAAAATTTTTAAGTAATTTAAATAATTTAATTGAAATTTATTTATTTTATAAGAAAAAATGGTTTGAATAGAGTATTAAGATAAATCATTGTTAGATTTTTGAGTTTTTTATTTATAAATTTTAAAATTTTAAGGGAAAATTTTCAAGTTTTAAAATAAGGACTAATTTGAAAATTTTAAAATTTAAAGAGACTAATTTATAAATTTTGAAAATTATTAAGGTTAATTTCATATTTTTAGAAAATATAGGGATCCACCTGCAAAATTTGAAATAATAACATTAACTAATTTAATATTCAAATTTTATGGAGTATGAGAGGAATTTGAAAATTTTAATTTTAGGTATCATTTCAAAATCATAAAACTTATTTGGACAAATTACTTCATAAATTTTCACCATTTTGATAATTCTTTATATTTTTTATCTAAACATTAAATTTTGTCCAAATCATTTTAAATTCTCCACAAACATTACATTCTTTTATTAAAATATTTTATCCAAATACACTCTTATTCTTTATCAATAAAATTGGCTTATAAAAACAAAAACAAAATATAAAAACACAAAATTAGTAATTGAAGTTTAACTAAATTAACGGTTTACAGAAGTATCGCGAATAATAATGATAAATAAAAATAATTTAATTTTGTTTGTCTAGCTATTTTTTAAACTTATATCTTATAGCTTATAAGATTATATGACAATTAAAAATTTGTTTGCTAGTTGTCTTTTTTTCATGAACGTATAATTTATTTGACTAGTTTATAGATTAATTTTAAGCTCTATTTCAAATAGCATTTTAATTTATAGTTTATATATTTTCATTGCTTTCTTCCACTTTTGTCATTATTATTTAAAATTCATTGCTCCCCTTCATAATTTATTTTAATTTAAAATAAAAAATAAATATTGAATTTTTTTGTATCATTTTAATTTATCGATTAATTGAATTAATAATTTTAATAAATATTTCAACTAATTTATCAGTTATAAGTCATCAGTCATCAGTCATCAATTATAGACTATAAATTATCATTCATTAGTCATCAATCATAAACTATAAACTACTACTATCAGCTAACTTATTGACCAACCACTATTTTTACCAAAATTGAACCTTAAATTCTTTAAAATTCTAAATTTTTATGATTCCTTAATACTCAAACTTAAACAACACCGTGGATCTCTCCCGAACTTCATCCCCAATATTGTTTCAAAAATCACTTATTCAATGCACGACATACTTACTATATGCCACATAGGGATGTTCGTGGTACGGTTTGACCAGTTTTAATGTAAAAAATCATCTGAACCACAGGAGAAAAAAGTGTACAGTTCGGTTTGGTCCGATTTACTGTTAGAAATAAAATTGAATCTAACCAAACCAATGTGGTTTGGGTTAATTTGGTTGGTTCATTTTTTTACAAAAAATCTATTAAACCATACATACACATATAGATGACAATATACCTTTGTATTAAGGCATTTATGCGTTTTCAAATAACAACAAAATTCATCATATTCAGACAATAATTTTCCATTTAATATATAAAAATAAGATTAGAGAAAATTGGAATAAAAAACCTAATATAGTAGTATAAAACAATATAAAAAGCATTATAATGAAACAAAAAATCCTAGGTTAAATGAAGTTTGTGCTGTAACATAACACGATTTAGTTCGGTTTGTAAAATATAAACTGCAAACTGAATCAAACCGCGCGACTTTGTTAAAAAATGGTCCAAACAAATTTGAACCAAATGTGGTTTTTACGGTTTGGTTTAGTTTGTGGTTTTTTATTGAGTTGGTTTGGTTTTGAACACCCCTAAATTGCCACATCAACTGATATCTTGCCATGGTAATAAAACTTTGGGTTGTTGTAGAAATTTGACACCAATGCAATTTGATCATCTCTTCTCTGAATAAGACTATCAAACCTACAAAATAATAAACTATTACATTAACCTGAGGCTTGTAAGAACACCATCCTTAAGGATTTATCCGCCTCACAAGCGCAAATCCCCCAGGATTCAACAGGTTCTTTCCATATTTCTTAATATAAATATTAGGTATTAGAACAACAAGTGGCAGGAAGATGTAACCAGGAATCAAAGTAAGAAAGAAGAAAGATAAACAATTTGAATTTATCTATTCACATTTTTTCTCCTCAGTCCAAAAGTAGGAGAGTCATTTATATAAGAAAAAGACAAGTTTAATGACTTTGACTAAGTCAAGTCAATATTAAAATAATTATTACCTAATTAAATATTGTTATAAATTAAATAATGATACTAATTTTCATTAAAATATTTGTCACTTAAAAATTAAAAGTAAACTTATTTAAACCTTTTGAAATATAATAAAAATTTACAACAATCCCCCACATATTTCATAAGTTTAAAGGAAAAGTAAAAATAATTTCCTATATTAACATCATGAATGTGATGCATCAAACTAGTGTAGCAAGCTATATGAACTAGTCTTAGAGTGGTAGTACTTAACATATAGTGAGATTGGTGTAACAAGCTATATGAACCAATATCACTCAGCGTATGTTAGAGGTATATCACTCACATCACACTCCCACAATTCTTGTTATTGACGCAGTGGTGCGCTAATAGGCCGTGTGCGTGCCTGTTTATTTCATGAGTGCTATAGAGATTTCCCCAAAATCTCATACAAGCAGCCCCACTCAACACTCACATAGGTGATTTTTTTTGTGCTAGCAGAACTAACAAGTGACCTGTTCTTACCCATATGAACCTTTTCATGGGTTCTCCAATCACAAAGGTTGGATTCTCATCACTTGTTAATTTCAATTGGCTAAGTCCAATTTCCCCGATGTGTCACAAATTAATTTTTTCCTAGGACTTTGTCAAAGGATCGACTAGGATCACTTTGTTTTGATTCACACAAATAGAGGATATTACCTCATTATTTAGTAGCTACTTTACTCAAAAATAAGAAAAATACATATTTTCTCCCATAAATAAATATTGACTAAGACGTCTCTAAGTCAATCAATCTCATATACTCAAGCATATAACAATAAACTTGGTCTTTGCAATTAACTTTATACGGGTCTGCTTAGATATCTAAGCGACATCACTTCCAACGAAAATATTATCTCAATGGAGAAATAAAGAAATTCTCTTATGTATTTACTATACATGTATATTTGAATAATATTTAAATGACAATACTATAGATGATGATAAACATAAATCTATTATATAAATTTCTATTATACAGGTCTGCTTGAATGAGTTTCAAGCGACAACTTTTTATCAGATAAAAATATATAAATTTACTTATATATTTATTTTCATTAGAAGCTATCATAATCGATTGTCATCATTGTATTAATTTAATACAATGGTCCATCAACTCAAAATAATATATTATAATTCATATATTCTTTTCAAATATTTTATGTGATTAAAAATTATCATAAAAATATTTTCATATTACTCATGTCAAACACATAACTCATAAGCAAAACGTTCGATCAGTACCGCTTAATCGAAGCACGACCTACTATATTAATATGCCACATCGACTAAGATCTCGCCCTGGTAACAAATGTGCCCATACATCCATGACAAAAATAATCATATCCATGAATATGAAAATCAATTTAAAATTTAAATCATAATTTTTTTAATCATTAGCAAATTTTAAAAATTTATTTGATAATTTAATTAGAAGAAATGAGAGATATTTAAATCTTAACTCTGATAAAATTATCAGATAATCTAAAGTTTTATAGGTAGATAAGTAAAAATAAACATACAATTAGGGTTTATTGTTAATAATTAACGATGAAATATTGAACATGTAGATTTTTATTTTTGACCATTAGAAGAAAAAAAAGTTGATAGTAGGGTTTTGAATTTACTTCGTACAGGATACAATTTTTTATACTAAAAAAATATATTTTATAACTACTTATAGTTTGCAAATGATGTCGATGTCAAATAAAATTTCACTTTTCATAAAATATATTTCTCTTACACTATGTTGTGTTAAAATATCAAAAAAGCATTAAATATTTTCTTCTAACAATACTCTTACATATTGGAGATTTTCCAATACAATAATATATGAAAAAGAGATATTAATCAATGGTTAGTTGATCCAGTGGTGATTTGCATTGGACTTGATATGGATGACTAAAATTCAATCTCCCGCAACTCCTATCATTAGCAAATTTTAATCATTAGCAAATTTTAAAAATTTATTTGATAATTTAATTAGAAGAAATGAGAGATATTTAAATCTTAACTCTATGATAAAATTATCAGATAATCTAAAGTTTTATAGGTAGATAAGTAAAAATAAACATACAATTAGGGTTTATTGTTAATAATTAACGATAAAATATTGGACATGTAGATTTTTATTTTTGACCATTAGAAGAAAAAAAAAGTTGATAGTAGGGTTTTGAATTTACTTCGTACAGGATACAATTTTTTATACTAAAAAAATATATTTTATAACTACTTATAGTTTGCAAATGATGTCGATGTCAAATAAAATTTCACTTTTCATAAAATATATTTCTCTTACACTATGTTGTGTTAAAATATCAAAAAAGCATTAAATATTTTCTTCTAACAATACTCTTACATATTGGAGATTTTCCAATACAATAATATATGAAAAAGAGATATTAATCAATGGTTAGTTGATCCAGTGGTGATTTGCATTGGACTTGATATGGATGACTAAAATTCAATCTCCCGCAACTCCTATCGAGAGGAGACTTTTGATGACAGAAATATTTTCCAAATGCTTAGGCCATAAGAAACCTTATGAGAAATTAAAAGGTAACAAAGTAGAGGGTTTACTTGATACAAGTGCAACTGAAGTACAACTTCAGTACACAAAGTAGGTAAGTCAACACAAACATAATCAGGGGTTTTCTTAGCAATCTTTTCCAAATCAACCTGCAGATTAAAGATCATTCATTATTATTGAATCAAACTTTGTAATCGGGTAGGTTTTCTACAATTAGAAGAAAAATCGTGCATTCGACACAATCACGCCATTTGAAACAGACAAAATATTTAAGTTAGAGCGTACGGTGATGCTAATTTCTTTGCCTTGTTTGGTATGTGAGTGATATACCTTGTAGTCATTTGTAGATCTCTAAACTAAAGTAGAAAAATTATTTCTATTGAACTGCACGATGAGGCCGATTGTAGAGGATTTAAGTTCTGGTCCCTCACCACCATTAGAAAAACAAATTTGACATTGGTCGTTTAGTTAGTGTATGCTATTGTGATTATTAATGAACAGAAAAATATGATAAAAGAGATTAGTTAAATTTGAGTAGGATTGCTGTCTGAGTCCAAACATCATCAAGAGAAGGGCGTTTTCTATACTTATAACTTGTATTCATCATGAAACAATAAAATATATATTTAGTTAGACAAACAATAGAGAATTTAAAAACTCGTGAATCCAAACATTTCCTAAACAATATTAAAATATTTAGAAAAAAACGCATATATAAAACTCACAAAGTTTAGTATAATCAAGACAAATATAGTATTAATTAAGTGAAATTCTTAACCAATCCCATGAAAAACCTAAAATGCTCATGGAAATCAGAAATATACTTCTGGTATGCACTATATTTGGGTGAAAACGGAAATATATTTCCGGTTTCAAACTAAATAATATAATATTAAGAATTTATTCTAAATTTGGTCTCACATACACGCTTTATTTAAAAATTACATAGTTTAAAATCAGAAATATATTTTCGATTTACACCCAACCCTTTTCAACGTGAACCAGAAATATATTTATGGTTTTCAAGAATATTTTTGAAAATTTACGTGGTGCGTGAGAAGATTATTGAGTGGATTAAGAAATCCAAAAGATGAAGTGTTGAAAATGTAGATTTTTATTTATGAGCATTAGAAATAAAAAAAATAAGTTTGATAGTAGGGTTTTGAATTTACACATATTTAAATTAAAAGCTATGTATAAAAACGGTTTTCTATGTTGGTTACAGAATCTCGTACTCTCAAACTTCAACTGAAGCTAGTTCGTGCAGCAACTCGAATTGCCTCAAACCCCTTTTCTGTGTTCAACTCTCCCTGTTCTTCTTGCCCCGGAGAACCAGAAGAGGAGAAGGAGAAGAAAGAGGAACAAACAATGGCCTTCAATTTTGAAGATTTCAAAATTATTAAGGAAGGAGAAGCCGAGATTCTTATGCATAAGAAGAATACAGTCTTCTTTAACAAAGCTCAGGTAACGAAAAAGTTTGCTTTTTTAATTATTGTTTATGATGTTTTGCTTTGGAATTGCGGTTTTGATGAAAAACCCTAGTTGGGTTTTTTGTGTTTTTTTAATTGAATGTTTGGTTCATGGTGAAAGAAATGATGGGCTGTGAAAAAAATTGAAATTTGTGTAATGGGGTGGTGCTGAATTTGGGGGTTTTGTGAGTTTGTTGAGATGGGTTTTGTTGATGATTTGTGATTTGGGATTTGTCAATTGAATTGTTAAGGAGTTTTCTGGTTAGGTTTTATCATATACAGTCATTATTCACTTAGGATATGTTTGGAATCAATGTGAATTTTATCAGATTACCTTAGCAATGAATTTGGAATGATTTTGAGGTGTTTGGTTCTTCTAAAGTAGAATTGGTTATGTCTCCAAAATTGATTCTACTTGAAGCTATAATTTGCAGCTTTTGAGTTTAAATATGATTTTTACATTGAAATTTACGGTTCAACTTCTTCCTAAATTTATCCAAACATAAATTAGTTTACCTTCAAATCACTTTTAGCTAGAATTAGTTTTATAGAATCAATTCTTTCAAAATCATTTCTTTTCCAAAAGCACTTCCAATGCATGCACTTATTTTTGCCAGGTTTGTATGTAATTCATCTGTTTATTGTAAGTTTTTATGTCTGGAGAAAAATTCCACTTTTGTTTTGTGTATATTGATCTTATATTCTTTCTGGTTTTGTAATGATCAGGTTAATAATAGGGATTTATCCATTGCTGTTTTGAGGACATTTATATCGAAAAGGAAGCAAGAGCATGAAGCAAATTTGTTGAAGAGAGCAAAAGGGGCAAAGAAAGCATCTGAAAATGGTTCTTCTGAATCGGTTGTGGAGGAAGTAGATAACAAAGCTCCACCAGAGAATCATAAATTGAATGGCAAATCTGAATCAGTGGAAGAGGCTTCTCCCGAAGAATCATGCACTACCATGGAAGGTTCAGGCAAGATCGATGAAGAATGTGATGCTGATGAAGAGCAAGTCACTCACCCGGAAGTAAAAGGACCAAAGGAGCTGAAGCCACCGAGAGTTCTTGAGGCCTTGTCTGCTTCTGGGTTAAGGGCTCTCAGATATGCTCGTGAAGTAGAAGGAATTGGTCAAGTTGTTGCTTTGGACAATGATCCAGGTGCTTTAAGGGTTTTTAAGTTTGCATTATCTTCAAGTTTATTCCATGGAATCTGTTTTTTGTAACTTCGCATGAAAATCACTATGTTTTGATTAATCTGTTTCAAAAAGAGATTTTTATAAACTGGCACTTTTGTTTGAGATAAGTGCTTATTTGGATACTTATAATTGCTACTTTTGTTTGATGCAAGTGCTTCTTTGATTATTAAGCTTATGCATCTGCATGCTTATTCTTGAATTTTGCTTTCTTGCAGCATCTGTTGAAGCTTGCAGAAGGAACATTCAATTCAATGGCTCAGTTGCAATTTCAAAAGTGGAGTCTCATCTTGCTGATGCTCGCGTGTATATGCTAGCAAACCCTAAAGAGTTCGACGTGGTAAGTCCATGCTTGCTACTAATATGCACTTTTATTCACCTTTTCATCAATGTTCTTAATCGCGGATAGCGGAAAATAGCAGATTGTTAAGATGATGCTATAACAGTGTCATAGCGCCGCTATAGCAGCTATTTAACAAAAATGCTTTTATTATAACAAAAACACGTTTCATGTTCTTTATTTTTACCTTTTCTGTCTTCCAGGTTGATCTTGATCCATACGGTTCACCTTCTGTGTTTCTCGATTCAGCAGTTCAAGCTGTTGCTGATGGAGGTATACTGATGTGTACTGCAACAGATATGGCTGTACTCTGTGGAGGAAACGGGGAAGTCTGCTATTCAAAGTAATGTTATTGCTCTTATTCGCTATGAACTTCCATTGCACAATTGTTTGTTCGGTGGATTGGCTTTCTAACAACTGATTTTTATACTAGATATGGATCATACCCGACAAAAGGAAAATATTGCCATGAAATGGCCCTGAGAATTGTTCTTGCCTCCATTGAGGTATATATCTGAAGCTCTTCACATTAACTTGGATATCATTAATCTAGCAATAGCAATATTTTATTGTGTAAAATTTTTGATCTATTGAATATCTTTAAATTTTCAATATATTTATTTGTTCTTAATAATTAATATAATGCAGAGTCATGCTAATCGATACAAGCGGTATATTGTTCCTGTGCTATCTGTTCAAAAAGATTTCTATCTTCGTGTTTTTGTTCGCATTTACACGTAAGTCTTCTTAGTTTTGCAGTCATGTCATTTAGGAAATATTTTGTTTCAAATGGTAGTTCCATAATATTTCATAATCATATAGTTTTGTTTCTAACTGAAAGATGAAATTACATGGTTGCAGTTCTGCAAGTGCTATGAAAAGCACTCCGCTGAAGCTTTCATATGTTTATCAGTGCATTGGTTGTGATTCTTTCCACCTTCAACCTCTTGGAAGGGCCTCCACCAAGGTATCTATCATGTTCTAGTCTGTAAATTGGCACCATATTCGACTTATGACCTATTCAAGATAAACGCGATGCTTTACGTTTTTAATTAAGTTGCTTGTCCAAGCAGGGAGACACGTTTAAGTGTTGCTTTATTTTGATTGACTATAATATTTTCATTTAACTTTTTTTGTTTTTTCTGATTCTTTCAGAATGCTAGTGTCAGATATTTACCCGGATTCGGTCCCGTCGTTCCTCAAGATTGCACTGATTGTGGGAAGAAATTCATTATGGGAGGCCCTATATGGTCTGCTCCTATACATGACCAAGAATGGGTATCTTCTATTATAACAGACGTGAATCGCATGAAATCCAGCTATCCTGCTTACGAACACATATCTGCCATATTGAATACAATATCAGAGGTATGCGTGTTTTTATTCCTATCAGATGTGTTACGACTCATTGGGAATCAAATCTTCTAATATTTTCAATGCATTTTCTTTTTTGTAGGAATTGCCCGATGTTCCTCTATTTTTGAGTCTGCACAACCTTTGTGCAACCCTTAAATGCACATCTCCGTCGGCAGTTATTTTCCGCTCTGCCGTGATCAATGCTGGATATCGTATCTCTAGATCTCATGTTTGTGCAATAGGGCTTAAATCAGACGCACCTATGGATGTTATTTGGGACATTATGCGCTGCTGGGTAAGGGATTTAAAATTTCTCGTGTTTAAGGCTTGTTCATTTGTGTTCCGTCACCCCGTCACCGTCGGTGTCGGTTCCTATATAAAATAACGCTCCGCCCCTTTCATTGTAGGTTAAAAATCATCCCGTGAAAGGTCAGCCGGCAGATCAACCTGGAAGTATCATACTCGCAAAGGAACCTGTTCTTCAGGTATATTTAACCATCCCATCTTCGAGTATAGAAACAACTTATACATAAGTGCGTATCGAAGTAGTGCTTTATTCGATGTAGTAAAATTTTCTTTTCTTGTATGTGTTCTCTTTTTTCAGGCCAATTTTGCTCGAGCTGTAGCGTCTCTTAGCAAGGCGCAGGCAAAGAAAGTTTCGAGGTTTCTTCCAAATCCGGAAAGGCATTGGGGTCCAAAACTAAGGGCGGGACGAACAATCACTAGCAAGCATGTCTCTCTGATAGGTGAAGCAGCCCTTAATGCTCTCAACCATGAAGAAGACAATGAAGAACAAGAACCTAAAAGTAAGAAGCCAAAGACTGAAGAAGATAATAATGCCACATCTTAGCTCATAAAATAAGGCTCTTGAAATCAACTTTTCATGAAATTCCACATTTTTTTTGGTTACTAAAGAAAGCCTATTTGTTTTCACCAAAATTTTGCACATCAAAGTGAGCTGAGCTAAGTTATTTTTCTAGATTATGTGCCTTTTTGCTCAATGAAGATTTAAGTTAAATGTTGTGGCAAGAGATTTAGGCACTTAGCATCAAATTTGTTTTTTTTTGTTGTTTGGAAATTGTACTTTGTTGAATAATAATTGTTTTTTGATTTGGTGTTTTATATAATGACACATTTTTATGGCCTACAAATTTGAGCATGCAGGTTCTTCAAGACTGTTCAAAATTTGACCTTTTTTATTACTGTTTTGTAATGTTGTTTTAAATTTGGGACCATAGGATTTTAATTTTTTGAGGTGTCTCATACGATTATGTTGCTTGTGTCATAATTCTATTACCTTTTGAATTTAAGTGCCTATATGATGGATATGATGTACTAGTAAACATTTTTTGAATAAGTTCTTAGATAACTCACTTTTAGTAAGATCTAATGGAAAGATAACTTACTTTTACTAATATTTATTCACAAAAGCTTGTAATTTTTTTTACTAGTTCATGACTTATTTTAATAAGCTATTAATGAGATACCACTAGTAGTACTTTTGTGTCCCCTGAAAGAATCAGTGCTAGTGTCGGTGAGGGGGTAAAATAACTCACCAAATATGTTTTCCAAGAACACAGACAAGGGTACAAGAACTGGTCATTACCAATAATGCAGCAAACACAGTGTATGTGACACAAATCCAAATGTAATAGTAATTACCACTGCAACACATTCAGAGAGTTTAGTACTACATGACAGAAGCATACTACATGACAGAAGCAGTTACTAAGTCAAAAGGGTAAGAACAATAATGGTGTCCACCTAATTGAACCAAAATCACATCTAGCTTAGATCTTCCTCATGCATGCAGTTGTACCATTATTAAAAAGAATTCAATGCCACAAGTTTCTAAATCTTATAAGGACATAGATATTTTATACAGATCTTTGCTCTTATTCCCGCACTAGCAGATAATATAATTGATCTCTAAATTAGTCGATTTTGGGTCAAATGTCGATTTTTTTAAAAAAAAACTTAGAAAATTATAAGTCTTTACTGTTCTTTTTTCTGGTCGCTACCCTAGTAGATTCTAGGTCAAATGTCAAGTTTTCTTAAAAAAAACTTAGAAAATTATAAGTCTTTATTGTTCTTTTCTCTGGTCGCTACCCTAGTAGACAATATAATTGGTCTATGAATTAGTTGGTTCTAACGTCAAATGTCAATTTTTAAAAAAAAACTTCAAAAAAATATAGAATCATACATATCTTTTATCTTTGCTTTGATCTCACGCTAATAAACAATATAATTATTGATATAAGAATTACGTTGTTCTAGGGTCACATGTCGAGTTTTAAAAAAGAAACTTAGAAAAATGATGTGATGTAGTTTGAGCGGTGAATTAGTCAGTTCTAGGGTTGAAAGTCGAGTTTTTAAAATGAAATTTAGAAAAACGACGTGATATAGTTTGATTGGATCCATGTATAAAAATGGTTTACACAATGCATTACACTAATGATTCATACTTAAAAGGTTTAATGAAGACTAAATGAAGCATACATTAACATTCTTCCAATAACACATCTTTTCACATAAGAACACATTCATTCCAAAATGATATAAGGTCCAACAAACAAAAATCACATGAACTCACAAAACAAAACTCACAAGTAACAATGACCTAGATCATTGTACCTTATTGCTTCTAATCTCAAACCACAAAGCTTTAAATTTTAGAATTGCAGCTAACAATGCTGCAAATTCTAAGTCACAATAATATAAATAACAAAGCACTTTAGAAAATCACACAATATAAATAGCTCAAATTCAAGATCAACGGCTATGTTTGCACTTCACGAACTATCTCAAAAAGTTGAAACGGTGACAAAAATTTAGAGACGGAAAAAGACAAAATCCACCTCTAAGTGTTAGAGACGTCAGACTTCACGATCAATTTATCTTTTTCCGTCTCTTATTTTCGTCATAATTTCAACATTTTCTAGTTGTTTATGATTTGTGATTGGCTTAAGATGCTTTGGAAGGGTTAAGTTCATCCCAAGCTTCAATCCAAGTGACCATAGCATCTGCCAATTTGTCAAAATAAGGATCAATCTTTCCAAGTTTTTCTTTGACTTGCTTTGACATTTCAATGTAACACTTTTGAACAGTTGTGCATTCTTGTGGAAGAACAAGATTTTGGAAAAATGGAATGATGTCTTCCTGCCAGAATATCCCTTTGTACTCTTTCCTTAGGTTCACAAATGGATTACTTGCTTTGCTATGAAAGATGTAGGGGAGTCCAGTCTTGATTCCTAGCCCCAAATGATCACAAATGACCTGACCAAATCATAAATAAACAATGATTCTTAACAATGTCAACGTGTCAGTGGTAATGTGTCCTTGCTTCAAAGTTTCTAACTATTATGAATCACAAACTACGAACCACGGACACAACCCTGATACGAACAAAGGTGTCGGTGCTACAAATATCACAAACTCTCAAGAATAAGAAATGAAAAGAACCTTGCAGCACCAGCCAGCCCACATATCATCATATCGTCCAATAGGCTGACCATCTCCCATGAGACCAAAATACATAGCTGGTCCAATCAGATCACGATCAAAAGCCAAATTCATTCCACACATTGGAAACAATGTTCCTTTTGGTATAGTCAAAACAGTATCCACATACCTTATAACATCAACACAAACATACTCAAATAAAGTATTAAACTAAAAACACCTATACAATCTGGATTCAATGATCACTGATGTGCTGACTGCGTGAACGCAGAGATATTACATTATACATACCTAGTGTTCCTCTCAAGTGGCTTAACAAGCTGTGTAGGAGCATCATAATCAGGAATGTTGAGCCAAAGTCCATGAGAGATAGCTGTCGGAACACCTTCGCGGAGACTAAAAGGATATCCGCGAACAAAATCCGCACCTTCTCTAAAAGGATCATAGAGAGTATTGAAAAACAAAGGTGTTGAAGGACACAGAAGATTCTTAATATGCTGCTGAAGCGCATTGATTTGATTTCCAGATGGATCATTAGCAACCTAACACACACAAACACAAATACCAAACATATATAAAAAAGAAACTCCTCAAAAAGTAGAGAAAAATGATTGAAAGAAACTTACAAAACAATCATCATCAATGGTGAAGATGTATTTCTTCTTCGAAACCATGTAACCGAAGCAACGACATGCAGAGTCTTTGAACGAGATACAAGAAGCCCTAGGACCAAGAAGCTTGTTAATATCATTCCTGTTGTGAAGTTCATAATCAAAACCAGGTGGAACTTTGATAGTTTTTGTAGGATCACCATCTTGAACAATGATCAAATGATAAGGTTCAAAAAATGGCCTCCACATTTCTAAGAAATCTAGGTTTCTTATAGTAGGGATGACAATGTCAAGTTCATCTTTCAATGGAGGTGAAGTTGCTGCCATGGTTGTTGCAATGAGGAGGGAGTGAGAATTGTTGAGAGAAAGAGAGTGTGAGTTTGTGTTTTAAAGGAAAGAGGAGGAGTGTGTGAAGGGATATAAGGGGGTGTGAATAGTGATGGAACATGTGAAAGTTGCTGAGTTATCGGCATAAGTGTGGGATTAGTTCAAGGTTTCTGAATGTTTAAGGTAAGTTGTGACTTTTTCAAAGGTTGTGTGGTGTTGCCGTGAGATTTGGTCACTTTTGTGGATGGAAAAGAGACACTGATTTTCAGTTTTAGTTACTCCAATTTTTCTAAAATAAAATTGATTATTGCTGTCCCTTGGAAAACCACATGCAGAGGAACTTGGAAATTAAACGTATGGAATTAGCAAATGATGATCTATACCTTTGAGTAAAATATCATGATCATTATTCATATATAAATTTGGTTAATGAATCAATGAATTTTCTCCATATTCATAAATGAAAAGAAAATAATAATTTGATGAAGGGTTGGATATTGCCACAAAACTCGTATTCGAGGGTATCCGTTCGTTTCTACCACGAGTTTTACAGGGAAAATCTATTTCGACTTGGATTTTACTCAATTTTAAAAACGAGTAATGAAGATACTAGTAACTCGAATTTGCCCGGTTGATAATTTAAAATATTTTATTTTAATGATTTATAATATTAATTATTTGGTTAGTACATTGATATTTTGATTTATACTTTATTATTTGAAATAGTTGAAATGTATGTTAAAAAAATTTCACCACAATTTGAATTTATTATTCTAATGTTTGTTAGAGTTTCAGACAAATTATTGATATGAGAAAATTGATTAAAAAGCTGTTATGGTTTTAAATGGGCTAACGATAAACCAATAGTAAGATCTTCAAAGTTAGATGACACTACAACAAATAGTATATTTTATAGCGAAACTTTCATGTCCAACAAACTAAAACCGAGAGGATATGACCTGAGAGCGCTTTATTAATAAGATAAACAATATGTTATGTCAATGTTATAAAAAATCGAGGTAACTCAACTGTAAATTAGCGCCTTTTATAATTCTTAAGATAATAATAAACAAGTTATCTCGATTTTAAATTAGAACCGAGACAATATAGCTATAAAGAACCTCACTTTGAATCCTCATTTTCGTATTTAATACCCTTTTTCAACGATTTATCACAAGAATAGACAATAATAGTAAAAGAAAATATTTCATTGAAAATAAAAAAACAACATAACAAAAAAAACTAATGTACTGATAAGTGCAAAGTGTAACTATTTTTGCATATATTTTTTGTTGCACTTATCTACTCTTTGTTTTTAATATCAGTCGAATAAACCCGACTTTTATGTAAACACGCTTAGTTTGTATATACTTGTGTTTTTATGTACATAGTGTATCGTTTGATAGTTTTGTATTCATTTTTTGTAGGTATTTGAGCATTGTTGGAGCAAGAGAAATAAAAGCTTCAAGATGCAGTTTTGATCAATAAAGGAATAAGGCAAAATAAGAAGCCATTTGAAGTTGTGCAGAGAAAGCAACAAAAGTTGTTGTTCTAGCGTGCTTCATCGGGTGGTGGTGTTTGGGCGCCGGGTGAGCATGGAGCGAGATGAGGAATCAAGTGTTGAAAGACCACGTATGAAAATAGAATCCCCAGATGATAGGGGCTCGAGAATTGAACGATGTTAGCGCAAATGGCTTAAATTAAAAGGCAGGTAGCATTCGATAAACAGGCATGTTTGGGAAACTGATTATTTTTTCCAGTAGCTTCAGCCTTGCTTCGCTGCTGTGTCGTTAGGCGAGGAATAAAGGTGTCACCGGGTGAATTTTCCCCCAGTTTCCTACGTGGCACAGGCCGGGCCATGTAAATAAGAGCTGTCGTCGGGCAACACATTTGGAGCGACGAACGATGCTTGTAGATCATATTTAGTTTATATTTTCCTTTTCATTTCATTTGTTATGTTACAGTTTTGGGGGTGGTTTTTATTCTCCCAATTCCGTCAATCACATTTTTGTAGTGGATTAACTTAGATATCAACTATGGAGCTTGCATACGGATGATTCAAGGTAGATTTCTCATCGATCGACACTGATAAACTGATAGATTTGTGGTTCATTTATATTTTTCTTTGTGTATTATTAATTAGTTGGGTTTATATATCTATTTACTTTGAACTCAAGTATATTTTCTGCCCTTAACATTGTATAAAAATCGCTTTACAAATCATTGTCGATTATTGTCCTGGATTCTTACTCTGTGTTGAGATTTAGGTTGCTATAGATATATACTGATTGAATTCTTATCTAGGATGGTTGTCTAATAGTGTCTAGATTATAGAGATAGATTTAGTGCTATTGTTCACTTGGGTATATGTGATTAATGCCTTTGTGTTGGTTATGTCATTATGAGAAATCACCGACGCGAGTAGCACGATTGACTTCTGTGTTGTTGAGGTTGGTTGAGAGATCACCGCCGAGATGGTATAGTGGGTGTTGTGTTTGACACATGATGACATTGGTGAGTATTGTAGGTTGAGTATAACTGGTCGATAGGTTTACATTTTTGACGAGTGGATTATATGCATGCCTGATAAGTTATTCTGTTTCCTTTTTATACATTTACTTTCCGTTGATAACTTTTACCCTTTCCATTCAACCCCTAAACTCATTAAAAAAATCCTTGTCAAACGACAACTCAATATCAATAATCTCTATAGATACGATACAAGATAACCTATATATCACCGGTAAAATAATACTTTACTTTTTGCTTGCCGCTTCCCCGACAATGACGCCACATTTTACTTTTTACTTTTCTGGTGTCTTCTTCTTCTTCTTCTTCTTCTTCTTTGAAGTGTAAGTCTTCATCAATCTCTCAATGCTTGATGTGGACTATTTTTTCTCTTAGGGTGATAAGGTTAATCATATGATTGCCTGGATATTATATTTCACTAATTGTGTCAATATTAAATATGGTGAGAAGTTTTGTGATTAGTGGACTGTAGGGTAGTCTGTTAGACGGTGTGGTAAGTGATCGAGAGGGGGGAGAGGGTTGAATAGATCACCTCTTTATTATTACGGATTAAAAATTATTTATTAGAGTTAATGATAAAACTTGCAGAAAGCGACAAACGGTCCTAAATTGGCTTCCGTCTATTCTGAACCGGCTACTAGAAAATCGGACATGCGATAGTTTGCTGGATTTTAATTGAGATGAGAAAGATGAATTAACAAAGAACTTATGTTGAATTAATGCACTTATCACTATAACACTATTTCCAATGAATAAAATCAAGCTAGCACTTTTGTCAAACAATTGGATTATGCATGTTCAATGATCAATGGCAATGGAGTTTTGATAAAGAGTTTCTTCCAGCCTTGTATCAATGAACCGAAAATTGCACACCAATTGAATCACAAACGTATTGCAAAAGTAGAGAGAGAGAGAGAGAGAGAGAGAGAGAGAGAAAGAATACGATACGCAAAGTAGTTTGGTAATGAAGTTCCCCATGTTTGTCCTCGCGTGTGGGTACGTCTCCCTCTCAATTTCCAAATTGGAATTGAGAACTTTCTATATCAATATGCTGAAAATTATTTACAAGGTTGCAATATAAAGACAGAAAAACAAATCCCACATATCTTCTTCTTCTTGTATGAACCTTCTCTTGATATGAGCTGATCAAGAATACACCTGCAAGATTTACAGACAATTCACCACTTCCACGACCTGTTTGCGAAATCATCCGATCTCCAAACCCTACGCTATAGCTGAATCTGCTCTGTGCAATCGCGACTAACAAATCCTCAAGAACACATCCGTTCTTTCTGGAAAAACCTTATGGTCTTTCCTCGAAACCGTGTTCGAATCTTCAACTCATCTAGATCACCGATCGTACCACTGAACGTTATCTCTTTGATCCCTTGATCCAACAAGCAATGATGATTATGTGTTAATGTTCCTGAACCAAGGTGATTGAGAAGATGATGAAGATGAAGTTTCTTTCAGGTTTTTATGTGCTCAGAAAATGGATGCTCATCAATTGTATTTGTGACACCTTATCTAACTAAACTGCCAAACTTTCTTTTATATTGAAACCAGAAACATGTTAGAAGCAAAACAGAGCTATGAGTCAACACAAACTTCGTATGAGTCGACACAAGTCACTCAATGTATTGATACGAGTGATTTTGTATCGATACATACTGTATTAAAACTGTTTCTAGAGAGTTGAGTTACATATGAGTCTGTTATACCCCAAAATTTGCCCTCCCACTTCTCAGGACAATTCACATATCCATACTCAAGGATTTCACAAGGGTGGACCAGACAAACCCTCTCCTAAGCAATCAACCCAAACTAGGGTTTGTCCATTCTCAAGTCAAGATGGACTTCCACTTCTTCAAGTGGCCATCATACCTCATCATATGCTTCAAAGAATCACCATGTCAAGTTTCAAGCCTTACAAGTCAAGATTGCTCATTCAATTACTCAAATGGTTGAAAATCAGCTGTATTGGACAAAAGATCAACTGTGGTCAACATACAGTCAAACTTCATAATTTTTGGTCAACACCAATATTTTAAAGTAATATTCATCATTTGATCAAGGGTTGATCATGATTTCTCAAGAAAAGTCAAGATCTGATCAAAAGTCAAAGTTTCTAAATTAGGGTTTTTTCAGACAAAAGTCAACAGAACTTTGACCAAGCATAAATTTCACATACTTTATCAGAAATTTTTCCACCAAAGCTCATTTTGAAGAGAATTCAATTCTCTACAACTTCATGTCTCACAAGCTTGGGCAGAAAATGCTTCATTTGGAAGTTATGGATAAAAACATTACAGGTCCTTTTAAAAGTCAACAAAAGTTATCTTTTTGCAAAGAAGTGTTCATGAGCATGGAAACTTCAATGAATATGAAACCAAAAGGGCTGTTTATAAGACATCTTTAGCTTTCTAAAAAGTCCAAGAACACCCAAAAATGTTAAAAATTGAGCAAGATACACATTGTGCAAGTTGAGCATTTTTGAGGAGGTGCATAAAGGAGAATACTTGACAAATGCAAATATTTTTCAAATGGGCTTATAATTTTATGATCCAAACTGGATCTTAACATTATCCATGGTCTGTATACACCTTGCCACGCCTCCTTCCTAATTTATTTGATTTATTTTGGAATTAAAGCATTTAAATCCAATTTTAATTAAATAAAATACAAAAGCAAGGTATAAGACAAGTTGGGCTTGATTTCTACCTATCTTGAGGACCAAGGAAGCCCAAATAATATGCCAAATTCGTGCAAGATGCTACAAGGAAGGAAAAATGCATTTTTGGAAAGGGAATATTTTTGCATTCAAGGCAATATATTTTCTCATTATTTCTGATCAAATCTGATGCTCTATATATACATGATACACTCACAAGCACAAGGGACGAAATCCTTGCCTCCAAGAGGAGCCCTAAAAATCATAAAATTTCAAGAAAACTTGCAAATTCATAACAGGGTTCCCAACCTCTTGCAACAAATTCCAAGCACACAAACGTGCTCCTGAGGTAATATTGAGTAAGTACACATCAAAATCCATGGTCAAACATGCTTGAATCGTGCAAATCATGAACATCCGTTTACATTTTTTTTTATGAATTTGTGTTTCTCTTTTTATTGCGTTTTAGTTCCAACTAACGTTACTAATGTGTTCTTGAGGGTTAATGAGACAAATCTGGGCCATTATATGCAAGGGTTAACGTCCAAATTGCAAGCTACCATTGTTAGGGCTTCAAGCGTATGAAGCTTCGGATCTAGAGATACAAGCAGTTCTAGGCTGAAATAATACCACCACTGAATTCATAACATCTTAAAGACACGATCTGGGTTTTTATTTCTTCCTAAATGATGCATTCTTGCAGGTTTTAGAAAAAACACGTAGCCGGAGAAGACAACCGGAAGTCAGGTCCGGTGCTTCTGGCTTCAACCAGCGAGGAAAGAATCAGAACACATATTAATCCATGTAACTTAATTCATGGATGTATCACCGCCCCAACGGTTGACCTTGCACGGACTAAGACATTACTTTCCAAGGGCACGGGTTCGAACCTTGCCTTTTGCCAGAACTCCTAATATTTTTTATGTTTCAGGTTCCAGAAGCAACACGTCCAGAAGCTCCAGCTTTTGGACCTCTAGAGGCAGAATCCCCTCCAGAAGCTCCAGCTTCTAGACCTCCAAAGGCAGGATCATGTCCAGAAGCTCCAGCTTCTGGACTCCCCTCAGAAGCCACATGTCCAGAAGCTCCAACTTCTGGATCCCATCATAAGGCGCCACGCCCAGAAGCTCCAGCTTCTGGATCCACTTCCAGCAGAAAGCCCCAGAAGTTCCAACTTCTGGGCACCTCCAGAGCAGAAAACCCTAGAAGTGCCTACTTCTGGACACCTCTAGAGCAGAAAACCCCAGAAGTGCCTACTTCTGGGTACCTCCAGCGCAGAAACCCCAGAAGTTCCAACTTCTGGGTGCCTCCAACAAAGGATTTCCAAGCTCCACACGGATGGCTTCTTCCGAAGCGTTCAAAGATTTTCATTATTTTTCATTATTTTTCCATATTTTTATTATTTTTGCTTATTTCATAAATTAATCAAAATTAGTAATTAGGTTAATAATTAAGATTAATTAGACAACTTCCACTAATTTTTTTCTCTCATTTTAATTAATTAATTTAGGGTTAGAATTAACTAATATATTATTTAAAATTAATTAAAATCAATTAGACTTAGGATTATTCTCCACAATTTCGAAACAAAAATCCAAAAAATATTAGGGTTAGTTTTCTATTCAGTTATTTATTTTCTCGCATTCTTTTTTCCAATATTATGTAACTGCTCATGGGATGTAATAGTTTAATTAGGATTTACTTTCCGCACTCCTCAATTATGTAACTGCCCCAAAGCCATGTAATAGCGTAGGATTTATTTTCCGCACTTTATATTTTCACAATTTACTTTCTGCACCCATATAAACTGCTAGTAAATTAGGCGTGTATGGCAAAATAAAATCAACATAGCTAACTCTAATCACAAGATAACATATCTGAATTCAACACACTTTCTTCACACATGCACCCCCTAGGGTATTCTCTCTCGTTGTTTTTCGAATAAATGGTCAAGTCCCTTGAACGTAGGGGTATCTTAGCACCGTTTCCTACAAACATATCATCATAGTCCCTTCGAATCAAAGATCATAGTCCCTCAATGACCCTCGATGTTGCCTCCGAATACATGATCTAGTCCCTCGATTGTTGCCTACGAAAAGTGATGATCGTCCCTACGAATGTGCTAGGATACTCCTACAAGTTGCCTTCTATGACCATCCGATGTCCCTTCGAATGTCCCTTTACATCCAACGAATAGGGTTACCTACCAACTAATGGTATGGATAACGCTATTCTAAAGGAAAGTAAAATAACACAGAAACGACCGTTCTGAGTAGGTAATAGACTCTTAATTGCTTGCTCTATCAAAACATCCTTTTTACACCTCACACTTTTACAAAGTTAAAACACTTTTCCAAAATGAAACATTTCCGAACACTTCGTATACATTCCAGCGTGAATCATTACGAAGTCAAAGCGAAATGTCTTTTCAAAAACATTTTCAAACACACACACAGAAAGCAAATTTTAAAGTGAGCTAAAGCAATTAAGATCCCATAGATAACTGCGGATGGAAAGGGTGCTAATACCTTCCCTTTTCATAATCACCTCCTTACTCAGAATCTAACGAAGGTCTTTTCCTGTTCTTTTCACCTTCCCTTAGTTGGATAAAAGAAAAGTCGGTGGCGACTCTTGCTATCCGCAACATTTGCGATCAAACGCAAAATAATCCAAAGTTAGTTTTCCCACCGTATTACAGAGTCGATACAAACAATTATGTATCAATACATACTGTTATTAAAATGATTTCCCGAAAGCAAATTAAAGTATGAGTCGATGCATAACACACATGGGTCGATGCAAGTGAAATTATGTATTGATGCAAAAGCTTATGTATTGATGCAAAACTACGTCATGCAATAATCTAGAATCTGAGTTCACGTTTGTATCGATGCAAAACGCGTATGCGTCGATGCATACTGTATCAGATTTATTTCTAAAATTAGGGAACTCATATGGATCGATACAAAAGTGCTTGTATTGATACAAATAACAAACAAAACTGAATTTCCAATTTATGATGTTCGTATGTATCGATGCAAAGCATTATGTGTCGATACAAAGCTTTTGCCTTTGAGCCATAAAACTGACTTGGATCGATACAAAAATCGTATGAGTCGACTCATACTGAAGAGAAATTGTTTTTATGAGCTCAGTCAAGTTTATGTATCGATGCATGACTTTTTGTATCTACCCAAAAGGTTTGTTCATGAGTAAAATCATTTTTTAAACATTCTTTATGCATGTGACCAAGTTTAGACATTCAGACACATATATTTACAATCATACAAAAACTATCAAGCATATATTATGTAAATGGTCTCACAAACTACCCATTTTTGATGATGATAAATTTTGCGAGATGTGTGTTGATTGATAACTGGTGAATGATACTCAATGCTCCCCCTGAGTTTGTGCATTGTTGTGATAGGTTTCCTTTGTTGTTTACATCTGCGTTTTCTCCCACTTTGTCAGCATCAAAAAGTGGAAAAAGGACAATATTGATCAAATAGCAGTAAATATGATGGCACACGCAGCAGTATTGATTAGGAAGCTGTCATTCACAGAGTGACAGGTTCGGGTAATCGCATGGTTGTCACTCATAAAGAGTGTCAGAAATAAAGCACGTGGCAAGTAAACAAGCATAAACATTTGACAATGAAATAGGGAAATAAAATAAAAACAATATCAAAGAGAGTATAAATGTTGAAATAGAATTACATAGAGGCGAATACAATGATTATGCAATAGAATATAATGATATGATATGAAATGATGTAGTATGGAAAGGGCAGAATGTGGAATTTCTAGAGATTAAAGGAATTTCTGGGTAAGAATGAATTCTGGAACCTTCATGAGTCAATACAAAATGCGTATGTATCGATACATACTGAAACAATTTTGAAAAACAGAAAATATCAGAGTTTTGGATCGATGCATACGATCTATGTGTCGACCGGGAAGTCTTTTGTATCGATACAAGATGTTTTGCATCGATCCAAACCCGTTGAAAGTAAAATTTTAACAGATTTATTTTTACAAGTTAGCCATACATGAAATGAATGTTAGCCCTATATGAGTTAGTCTTGAAAGTGAATAATGTGAGTGCTAAAACAATTTATGTAAATCTAAACATATAGATGAAATTTAAGGAAAATATCACTTATACTCCACATCAATGAATTTTGTAAAGTGTATGGAGAGGAACAATATTACCTTGGTAGATGAAATTTTAATAAGCACGTACAGGAACTAGACCACATCCTAATAACATGGTGAGATATATGTATATATATATAAGGGACATGCATACTTAAGACATCAAGTGAGAAAAATCCAAGATCCCTAGCTCACGACGAATGTTAAAAAAGGACTCTGTTGCTAATGGTTTGGTGAAAATATTAGCAAGTTGACTTTTAGTATCAATATGCTTAAACACAACGTCTTCTTTTTCAACAGAATGCCAGAACACTGCCAGAACATGCTCAAACACAGCGTTCTGGCATTCTGTTGAAGTCTGGTTGTTACTGGTCTTCTTTTGTTGCTATTTGCAATTTAAACAATGACACAAACACTTTATGTGCGAAGAAATCAACTCATGGATGTGCAATGTTCATCAATTTCACACCTCGACACAATTGAGTTCAAGAATCAAGCCATAATCATACAATTTCAATTAAATTAATCAAGATATGAATCAATTAATGTATCGACAAGCCATTCCTAAATTCAATTTCAAGAATAAGAAATTTTGAAAAATAACTTAAAATAAACACTTATTCAAGAATCAATTAATTGAAATAAGCACTTAAATCAACTAAAAGAATTAGAAACTAACAGGAATTGAATCGGAGAATTGAAGAAGGAAGGAGGAGAAGACCGGAAAAGCAAAGATAAAGGGAAGACCAATTGAGAGAAGAAGAGCGATCGAAGAGGAGGATCTCGCCGTAACCGATAAAGGAAAGGCAGTGAAGTGAGGAGGCCGGTTGGCTGGCCGGTCCAGTGAGAGAGGAAGATTAGACGGTGCGAGAGAGAGGGATCAGATCGGTCCGGTGAGAAGAGATGAAGGGTGCTCGGTTGGAAAGAGAGGTCAGATCAGAGGGAGAAAGGAGGTGCATAGTAGATCAGAGGAAGGGAAGGTGGCCGGTCGATTTCTGGCGAAGGAGAGCGGTGGCTGAACGGTAGAGGAGGGGTTTCGGTCGACCTTGGCTTTGGAGGGAAGATGGAGCTTTTTGATTTTTGAGCTTTTTGACCTTTGTGAATTGAGAGAAAAGAGTGATTTTGAAGTGTAAATTTAACAAATGAATCTCCCTCCTTGAATTATGAGAGTGAAATTTGATTTATATGTGGAGTTTTTGGGCTTGGAGTGCCTTGGATTCAAGATTAGGCCCAAATCGCCTTTATCCGACAAAATTTCGTGAGCAGTTCAAAACTTCGAGAACCGTATCGAATTTGAAATTGATCACAACACGAAAAAATTCCCAACATGCAGAAAAAAATGAATTTTTGAAGTTTCAGCTCACTTTTTGGGCATCTGACACATGCAAAATTTTAATAGCGTCACCTGAGGAAAACGCTTCGAACGGGGATCTTCTGATCAAAATCCAAACTCAGGATGTGCACGAAGATTGAAGCCGACGAAATTTGTGAAATTTTTACACCAGCCCCGTCATGTTTCGATAAAAATTAAGCGAGATTTTATTTTTGAACGTTGCGCATCAGATGAAATAATGCTCGGTTCGACTCAAATACACCTTCAAAGAATAAAATTATGGTATTGATCCATAAGGAATTAGCACTCTGCCCAAACACGAAAGTTGAAGAGGACGTCGAGACAGGGTTTTAGACACCAGAACCGCTAAATTTCGACATTTCAGTAAGGTGTTATGAATTTTTTAGTGTACCATAAACACGGTTCAGCCATAAAACTCAGATTATTCCACTTGAAAGATTAATTTTTCTGGAGGCTTTCCTCACACAATTAGCTTACGACCCGAGAATGAAAGTTGGAGATAATATCGAGAGGGACTCTCCAGTTGAAACTCGGCCGAAAATACCAAACTAGACGAGAGTTATGAATTCTGGAGCATCCGAAACACACAATAAACTAAATTTTGCTTTATTAAGAAATGGACTATCAAAGTCCTTCCTTGACAAAATGGCCTTCAATATGAACAGATAAATTGGAGAACATATTGGAATGGTTCCAAAGTTTATAAAACAATCCGAGATGACCTTCTGACAAGAAGATCATGAATCAAGCATACGAACCGAAAACTATCAATTTCTGGTTTAAAATAGTTCGAATTGGCCGAAACACACAGTTTCTTCCATAACCTGAGTTTTTCTTAGCCTTATAACCATGGTATCAATGATATGCATGTATGTTTATGATAATAGAACTATAAGCCAAAATGTTAAAATGAAGAGGGTAAATTTTGGGGTACAACAAATCCTAACCTAATGTAATTTAAGTTTTCAACACTTGTAAAATTAGGGGAAGCATAAGTCTTAGGTTTTGAGAGTCTCTTGTGTAGTTTGTGAGTAACCCACATATTTTTTGATATTATGTGGTAGACTGTTTGTTACTTC
The DNA here is from genome assembly GCA_021764765.1 of Vicia sativa. Lineage (NCBI taxonomy): Eukaryota > Viridiplantae > Streptophyta > Magnoliopsida > Fabales > Fabaceae > Vicia > Vicia sativa. The sequence continues at coordinate 218,386,335 of CM038792.1, read as the reverse complement.
ACTATTAGTCAAGTTATTGTTCTGTTTACTGTGGAAAATGGTAAACAACCGTTGGTCCTTGTTGCACCCCAAAATTTGCCCTCCTATCTCGATTTTATCTGACTTAAGCTTCACATTCACCTTTATATGCTTCCATTAGGTCATTGACATTAAACAGTCATTTATCCATTGCATATTCATCATACTAAGCTAATATTACTATCCCAAATTTGATTCATTCAAATTTCATAAGCCAAGATTACAGGTAAACTTGTATTTGCTCAAGATTCGAAGCTTTATTTTATTTGTAGGTTTCTATTTTTGTTTAGTTAAGGGATAAACAATTTCAAAGGTGGAAAATTCATTACTTTAAGGTTTCTTAAAGTCCATCATTTATAGAATTCATCTAAAGATTCTTGTTTTAAATCAAAGTTACTTAAGAGTTTTTACTAGGACAAAATTCAATTCTTGCTTTAAGGTTCATCCAAAATATTTATCTTACATCAAGAAATTATTCAAAATTTCATTCATGTTTCATTCAAGGTTACGACGCAAGCTTTATAGTCTAAATCCTTAAGTTTCCAAGAACATGAATCATCAATTGGAAAATAAACTCATACATGATAACTTTGTACATTTACAAAAGAACTCAAAACTTTTAAATATAACAACCATGCCATTACCATTTGATTGAAGTTTTTTTATAAGATACAAAGAAATGTTCAAATAACTATGTTTTACTTTTCAAGTTACACTACAAGCAATTCTCATATTAACTACAACATCAAAAAACTACAAGCATGGAATGTTATGTTACAAGGTCCCTATTGAATACTAGTATGTTCTAAACTATTCATGAATTTTTCAAGCTTCAAGATCTTCATAGCTATTGCATCGACTTCATTTTGAATTTTCCCTCCAACATGCTTATAAGCTTCATCTTAAGCCACGGGTATCTCCTCTCCAATTCTCCATGCCATTGGATCATCGAGTTCATGTCATAAAACGAAAAAAACATAATTAGATATCAAATATTGAACAAGAGGGTAAGAACATGTATTTTCAAGCAAGCATTACAAGTTCATCATTAGGAAATTCTAGCAAGAATCAGGGAATTAGGGTTATGTTCAGATCATGTTCAAGCGACAACAAGCCTCATACAATTCACTATGAAATCTTAGTAATAACCTCCATTGCAAATCACAAACCCTTTTATTGGTTTGGTTCACAAAAAGGGGGAGGGTTAACTCAGGAAAAGCATCATTGTTACAGCTGCAGTAAAAGAGAAAAGGCAGTAAATTTCATATATCAGCCCAAAACAGCAGATGCAAGTACAAACTTGGCCAGAACATTACCACAAACAGCAGGTCATAGTTGTTAAGCCTATAATCAGAATTAAAATTAGAAATAATATTAAAGCCCTGTTATACCCCAAAATTTGCCCTCCCACTTCTCAAGACATTTCACATGTCCATACTCAAGGATTTCACAAGGGTTGATCAGACAAACCCTCTCCTAAGCAATTAACCCAAACTAGGGAATTTCCATTCTCAAGTCAAGATGGACATCCAATATTTCAAGTAGTCATCATACCTCATTATATGCTTAAGAGAATCTCCATGTCAAGTTTCAAGCCTTACAAGTCAAGTTTGCTCAGACAATTGCTCAGATGGTTGAAAATTAGTTGTTTGGGACAAAAAAGTCAACTGTGGTCAACATACGGTCAAATTTCATAATTTTTTGTCAACACCGATATTTCGAGGTAATATTCATCGTTTGATCAAGGGTTGACCATGATCCATCAAAATAAGTCAAGAATTGATCAAAACTCAAAATTGCTAAATTAGGCTTTCTTAGACAAAAGTCAACAGAACTTTGACCAAGCATAACTTTCACATACTTTATCAGAAATTTTTTCGACCACGGCTCATTTTGAAGAGAATTAAATTCTCTACAACTTCATGTCTCACAAGCTTGGGCGGAAAATGCTTCATTTGGAAGTTATGGGTCAAAACATTACAGGTCATCTTAAAAAACAACAAAAAGTCATCTTTTTGCAAAAAAGTGTTCATGAGAATGGAAACTTTAATGAAGATGAAACCAAAAAGGTTGTTTAGAAGACATTTTGAGATTTCTAAAAAGTCCAAGAACACCCAAAAATGTTAAAAATTGAGCAAGATACACCTTGTCCAAGTTGAGCATTTTTGAGGAGGTGCATAAAGAGAAATACTTGAGAAAATCAAAAGATTTCCAAATGGGCCTAACTTTTCTTGATTCAAACATGTTCCTAGCTGAATTGGAACCTCCAATACCAAGGCCACAAATTTATCTTTTATTTTTTTTTATTTATTTTGGATTTTTAATCATTTAAAACCAATTTAATTAAAACAAAAGATAGAAAATAAAAAATTAATTGCAAGATGGATTTTCTCTCATCCTTAAGGTCCAAGCAAGCCATTTAATCTGATTATTTCGAAATAATCATGATTGGTAATTTTATTTGATTGAAATTGGCTCAAAAAGGAAATATTTGGTTTGATTCCAAATCAAATAATTTCTCAGTGATTGGCTTGATTTTTTCTTACAATACTTGACCTAATTCATTACAATATAAATACATGATGATACTACATGCAAAGGAGATGAAATTCTGACCAAAAAGAACCCTAAAAAAGCTTCAAAAACTGTGGCATTCAAGCAACCTAGCAGCCATAGTTTCAGTCCAATTCAAAGCGTTCCAAGCCTTGCAATCAATTCCTGGAGGCCCTCTGATCGTTTCTAGATACTCACAAGCAAGCAAACCGTGCAGAATCACAACATCCAAGTCACGGTTTACTCACTTCTAACTCAAAATTGATTTTTGTTTTTCATGCATATTTAACATATTTTGGTTGTTTGTTTGTGTTTAGAATGATATTTGCAAGCTATCTGGATGGTTTGATTTGAGTTTTGATGCAAGAACCGAGTTTCACCATTGTAGGGTTCCTAAGCTCGAATTAGGGATTCCCAAAATAAGAAAAAATTGGACCAATCTAAGGACATATTCATGTTCAGGGGACAATTTGCAATCGATCTATGGCTTTACATTTAATTTATATTGCATATTGCTTGAGTTATGAATTTGCAGGTCCTATAGCTACAGAAGCAGAAACCGTGGCTATAGGTTTGAATATTTGAATGGAGAAGATGACCTCCTGCGCGCGCTTTCTAGTCCAATGGTTCCCAGAAACCCTTTCCCTTTGTATTTTTTTTCATGTTGTTAACAGATAGTCCACTCAGCTCAGATGGCAAGGCAACGCGTGTTTGTTCAAGAGGACATGAGTTCAAACCTTGTCTTTTTACTTAACATTTTGATATTTCAGGTTTCCAGAAGACGCAACGTCCAGAAGCTCCAGCTTCTGGACTCCTTCAGAGGCAACATGCCCAAGCTCCACCGCACTCATTACACGCCACGCCCAAGCTCCATGGCGCATCTCACAGAAAGCCCTGTGCTTACTTTTGCGCCCGTAAAAGCCCAAATTCCAATTCGGTCACCTCAACAATAATCCCCAAAAGTGTTTACTTCTGGGCACGGTCAACAAGAGGCTTCCCAGAAGCTCCAGCTTCTGGGAGTGTTTCATCCAGAAGCACTCTGACCCTTCCCCCTTATTTTTGTCCATTTTTCTTCATTTAATTTAATTTCTTTTCAAATATTTTTTCTAACACATTTAAAAATCACAAAAAAATATTATTTTTTTTGCATTTAGGTTAGAAAAATACTTATTTAATTTTTAGCATAAAAAATTATATTTTTGCATGCATATTTTAATTAATTGTTAATTAATCAGAAAATTGATTTTTAATTATTTTTCCTTAATAAAATCAATCCAGAAAATTCTCAAAAAAATATTTTCTCATCTAATTAGGTTTACTATCCCTAAAAACCTTTTTGCTAACTCAAAAATCTTTTTCACTAACATATTTGCTATTATTTGCAATTCGTTTTCTTTTTTCCGATTATTATGTGTCTGCTTTCAGGTTGTAATAGTTTTAGTTTAATTTTCTCGCATCTTTTTTTCAATATTATCTAACTGCTCATGGGATGTAATAGCTTAATTAGGATTTACTTTCCGCACTCCTATATTATGTAACTGCCCCAAAGCCATGTAATAGCGTAGGATTTACTTTCCGCACTTTACTTTCCACAATTTACTTTCCGCACCCATATAAACTGCTAGTAACTAGGCGTGTATGGCAAGATAAAAACGAACATAGATCACTTCTAATTTCAAGATAAATCATCTGAATTCAACACACTCTCTTCACACATGCACCCCCTAGAGTATTCTCTCTCGTTGCCTTTCGAATAAATGGTCAAGTCCCTCGAACGTAGAGGTATCCTAGCACCATTGCCTACAAACATATCATCATAGTCCCTTCGATACAAAGATCATAGTCCCTCGATGTTGCCTACGAATACATGATCTAGTCCCTCGATTGTTGCCTACGAAAAAGTGATGATCGTCCCTACGAATGTGCTAGGATACTCCTACAAGTTACCTTCTATGATCATCCGATGTCCCTTCGAATGTCCCTCTTACATCCAACGAACAAGGTTACCTACCAACTGATGGTATGGATAGCGCTATTCTAAAGGAAAGTAAAATAACACAGAAACGACCGTTCTGAGTAGGTAATAAGGCTCTTAATTGCTTGCTCTATCAAAACATCTTTTCACACCTCACACTTTTACAAAGTCAAAACACTTTTACAAAACGAAACATTTCCGAACACTTCATATACATTCCAGTGTGAATCATTACGAAGTCAAAGCAAAATGCATTTTTTAAAACATTTTCAAACACACACGCAGAAAGCAAATTTTTAAAGTGAGCTAAAGCAATAAGAGCCCGTAGATAACTACGGATGGAAAGGGTGCTAATACCTTCCCTTTTCATAACCAACTCCCTTACTCATAATCTAACGAAGGTCTTTTTCTGTTCTTTTCACCTTCCCTTAATTGGATAAAAGAAAAGTCGATGGCGACTCTTGCTATCCGCAACATTTGCGATCAAACGCAAAACAATCCAAAGTCAGTTCTCCCACCGTATTACAAGCCCATATCAGAAACAAAGCCACAAGGCCTGTTAAGCCAAATCAGAGTCCAGAACAATCATCAAACCCTAATTTCGAAAATGACTAAGTCTATAATCAGAAAACCCTAGTTCTGACAATATAAAGGCATTGAAGGCACATGAACCAAGGGAGCGTCACTGTTCAGAAAAACCCTAAAACGTTCGCAACATCTAAACCCTTACCCTACATCATCATTTTCCTACAACAGAATCCCTTCAGAAATCAAAGAGAGAAAAAGATTCAGAAAGGTAATATCGGGTTCTTGAAGGAAGAGGAGTAGGTTGCGAACCCCATGGCCGCCGTCCTTCTCTTTCTCTTTCGTTTCTTTCGTTTCCATGCATAACCGTCGCCGTCGGACACCCAAATAGCAATTAGGTTTTCTTTCCCCTTTCATATTTAGGGTTCACCTGTAGAAATCAGAGAAATCCAACCATAGATTAGTACATAACAGAAGAAGACGAACAGAAAAATGTAAAGAAACCATGTTTCTGTAATGCGCCGCCGCCGTCACCGCCACGAGGGCGATTCCCGGCGCGACTATCTTTCGTTCTCCGATGCAATCGTAAGAGACAAGAGACGAGAGAGCAATAGTAAGAGGCAAGAGACGAGAGAGCAATCATAAGAGGCGAGAGATGAGAGAGTAATCGTGAAAGAGGGAGGATGAGAGTTTCGGTTCCTTGGAGTTACGAAGAACACAGAGGTGTTCAACTTTTTTTTGTTAATTTTTTTTAAAAGCTAGGTTAATATAGGTTTTAGAAAATAATTAGTTTAAGTTTTGTTTGGTTGATCCAGGTGGCGACACTTGTCACCGTCTGTATGGTTTATTCTTGATCTGGTGCAGGTACATCCATGGTAGCAACTTTGCTCATTTCCTTATAACCGTTAGATCTTCGCAAGTCCAGATCCAATGTCCCAGAATGATGGCCCACACTATGCTTCCATGGAATCTCCCATACACGATCCAACGAATGTTATTGGGCTTGGGCTCTGCTTGCTTTTCACACCCCCAAATCTGACTACAATCACATGCCCATTTCTAAATTCACTCTTTTAATTATTTATTTATGCAAGTAATTTTAATTTGATGTATTAAATAATAATTAGCATATGATAGTTTTTATTTGATAATTTATCGATTAAATTATTAGTTGATTTTTTATCAAATAAAAAAAATTCATTCTAATAATTATTTAAATTTTAATTGTATTGTGTGATAATTATTTATCCGCCGTTTATCCGCTTGTACGATATATTCACGATTGCAAACTCCACACACAATTAATATAAATCGACTCCGATCTCTCATTTTGGTTCCCATACCAAATTCTTTAAGGGTCTCATAGTTGAGGATGGGCATGACCATCCTCACAAGATTAATCAAAGCCCTTGTTGCTTTAATTAATCATAACCCGAATAATTTTTGGTCCACATACCAATTATCCATGCACCAGAGTCTCATGGTTAGGGATAAGAGCACCTATCCTCACGAGGTTAATCAAGTCCATATACTTTGTTAATCATAACCCGAATCATTCAATCTTTTCTTGGTCCATATACCAAACTTCTTAAAACACTTTCAAAAATTAAATTAATTAATCAAATTCTCTTTCTAAAATGATTTTCATAAAAAAAAAATACTTGGATGAAGTTTTTTTAAATTATTAGATGATAGCCTAATGATTTAAGTGAAGTCGAAGTTTTTAGGTTGTTAGATGGTAGCCTAATAAATTAAAAACTTCTATCCATGCTAAAAAATGTTAGTGTGGTGGCATTCGGTTAAATTGTTGGGTGATAGCCCGACGGTTTAATTGAATTATAAATATTTGGATTGTTAGATAATAGCCTAATGATTTAAATATTTTATTTCATACACTTAATAACGTGAACCTCGTTTCACTTCACCGTTTTCACAATAAAGATTTTGGATGCGAGATGATAGCCTAATGTTTTGGTACTTGTCATCCACAACTTAAAATCAACTCAACCCATTCAATTCTTTTCGGTCATATGCGATCATCAAGAACATTTATTCTAAAATCAATACAACCGATTCAAACATTTTCAAGAAGAACTACAGAGTTTTGACTTTCCCATTGCACGAGGGAATACGTAGGCATGCGGTCTCGGGACCGTGTCAAACTCAAAATAATAAATAACAAACCTCTTTTTATTCTTTCTTATTCATAATTTAGAAATTAGAAAACATACACACAAACACTTAGAACTAAACGGGTCCCATCGAGTACGATGGACGTAAGGGGTGCTAATACCTTCCCCTTGCGTAGCCGACTCCCGAATCCATATCTTTTGGTTATGTAGACCGCCTTATCCGATGTCGTGGGTTTTATCTATATTTTCCCGTTCTTTTTTAGAACAAATAAAATTAGGTGGTGACTTCATTGTTTTTGAAAATAAATGATTTTGAAAAACCAGTTGCTTCAGTTGGCGACTTCACTGGGGATATATTTTAAAAGTCTTTTTGACTAAGCGAATCAACCCTAGTTTAGTTTCTTCGCATGTTTGTGTGTTTGTTTATCGCATTCTTCTTTATGCTTATTTATTGTTTATTGCTTATTATTCTCTTTACACTTTATATATATTATTCTGTTGATATATTATTGTGTTGGGAATTTATGGGTGTTGATACATAGATAAGCCCACTACCCAGGCTTCTAGGTAACCATTTTAGGAATAGAGGCGTTGCGTAGCCTAGGTCTCCCTGACTCCAATGTCTTGTGGACCGAAGCAAAGACTCCGGATTAGAGTTGGTTGTTTTAAGGAGGTTGTTGACCCACATGATAGTGCAGGACATCAATCTTTGGACAAATGACCTATAACTCTAAGTTTGTTCATGTTATCCAAGTCTAGACTGACCGCTCAAATATTAGATTTCGAGCATCCTATTAAGAGTCGTTTCTTGGAGTATACTTTTGCAAATATTATCACTATGTAGGTTGTACGCGTGTTGATAATGTTTGTAAAAGGGGATCTGAGACTCCAAGAAACATTTAGCAAAAAACTATACAACTAGCATTGCTCGGGGAATTGTTGGGTAGACATCGAAACCATGACCGACCAATCCTATGAACCAGCTTTATTTAATTTGCAACATGCATTACATACATTTGCACAAAACAACTTAGCATATAACTTTTATTTCCCGGGAACCTTGTAAGCTTTATTGGTGCAATAAGCAGAAAGGAAGAATGAATCCAACTGTGAAGAACGTTCCACATATCAAATTCAAAGAGCTGAAGCTAGGGAAGCTGATAACTCAAAGTGAGAGAATTCCACATGTCAGTAGAGCTTATTTAGGGAAAAGGTTTGGGAATATTTAGGATCTTTTGACTGCCAACATAGACATAGAAGCTTTAATTGCTTTGGAAAAATACTATGATCCTCCTCTTCGATGCTTCACATTCCAAGACTTTCAGCTTGTTCATACAATTGAGGAGTTTGAGAGAATTCTTGTTTGGCCTTTGGAGAATGGTATTCCCTTCATCAACATAGGAGAAGATTTGGATAAAGCCAATATAGCTGCTGCCTTGTCTCTCCCTGTTAGGGAAGTGGCACCTTGGGTTACAGACAAAGGTATTCTCAAACAGAACCTGGAAGATAAGCTATCAAGTTTGAGAGTTCAAGAGGATTGGCCGACTTTCAGTTCCATTCTGGCTTTGCTCATGTTCGGGGTAGTCATGTTTCCAACCAATGAAACTAGTTACGTGAGCCCGTCTGCTATTAGTATATTCATGTTAGAGAATCCTATTCCTGCATTATTGGCTGATGTTCTTTACCATCTCCATGAGAGAAATTTGAAAAGGCGAGGGGTGGTTCTGTCCTGTTCTCCGCTTTTGTATTTATGGTTGAAATCTCATATCCCGCAGAGTGAACCATGAGAGAAGATTTTGAGAAGTTTAACATGGTCTCAAAAATTGGCTTCGCTTACGGCTGGTGGTGTATTATGGCATTCTCCAGGTTGGGGATTTGTTGATGTTATCACTCAGTGTGGTGGATATTCTAATGTCCCTTTGATTGGGTCTGTGGGCTGTATCAACTATAACCCAAGGCTTGCAACAAGGCAGTTAGGGTATCCAATGGAAAATGAACCAAGAATTGAGCACTTAGAAAGCTTTATTATACATGAATTCGGCGAAAAGGATTGCAATGAAGTAAGAAAGATCCGAAGAGCTTGGACTCAAATTCGTAGGGAGAGCAGAGAGTTGATCAAGAGAGGTGGAATTGATGGAAGATCTTATCGCCAGTGGGTGATAGAAAGAGTACAGGAAATCAAGCTACCTTATTTTGTGGAAGTGCCTTTCGATCATCCAGAACATGTAATCACTCATGTTCCGATAGAAGAAAATATGAGGCTTCAAGAGATCATTAGGAAGATGGAGGAGGAGAGATTGGAACTACAAAGCTCAAATTCTCGCATTTCTCTCAAAGCGGAAAATCTGGAAGCTAATCTTAAGGAGGTAAAGGAAGAGTTGGCAGGAAGGAGAAAGCAAAATGAGGAAGATGAAGAGCGCATAATAAGATATTCTGAAGGCTTGAAAAGTGCTGCTAATGGGACGAGAGATCTTCGCCGACAGTTAAGAGCTGCTCAGCAACAAAGAGGGAAAGCTTATCAAGATGAAGAAAAGGCTGTTGAAGAAAAAGAAGCATTGAAAGCACATCTTGAAGCCAAAATTTTGGAGTTAGAAGCTTCTCTAGCACAGACTAATGATATGCTAGACAATGAGATAGATGCAAAGGAAGAAGTCTATATTGCCCGAGAGTTGGAGTCGGTTGAACTAGCTGAGAAAATTCAAGAGCTGAATATTACAAGAGAAGAAAGGGATAGTAACAGAGATGCCTATGAAGGCCTTAGAGAGTAATGTCAGGGTTGGATAGATGAGATTCATAATTTGAACCGTGTGTTGGATGAAAAAGATGAAATTGTACCCTTTCTAGAAGAGCAGAACAAACATTTCTATGGAAAATATCGTGGTATGGTGGACATGTGTAACCGCTTGATTGTTGATGTGCCCTGGAGACTTAGGTCGGCCTTAGAAGACCTTGAAGGCAATCAGATACCTCCTGCAGGGAGCGAATTCCTCTTTCTTTGTCAAGATGTGGTGAACCGGTTCAAGGCGGAAACCAGAGATTTGAAGCCTCCCCGTGGACAACATTTTTAGTAGACTAACAATTTATTTTAGTTGAATGTTTGAATTTATAATGATTAATGTAATGATTTAAATTTCGGTACGAATATTGTTGCTCTGTTTGAACTTGGTCAACAATGTGGTTACACCTGACATTTTGGTTTATATGCGATTTCAGTGATTTGCAGTTTAATCATTCTTTCCTCAAATGCTTACTATTAACTAATGAGTTATAAAGAGTCCCTGAAAATAAAATATACAAAAAAAATATAGCATGGGCATGCATGCATACCCCATAACATATCATACATAACAGGGTGTTGAGATCGGTCTTCTTACTTCTACCGTTGATTCTCTTCTACACAGAAGAGAGATTGAAGATTTCAACATTCACCGGTACGAGACTAGAAGCAACTAGAGAAGACTTATGGAGAAGATTGAAGCTGATGTGGCCGCCATAGGAGTAAGGATGGACGCTCGTGTGGGGCAGCTATTGGAGATAATACAAATTATGGCTATGCAGCAAGAGGAGTTGAGAGCTTTGGTTGTGAGACCTGTCGCAACTACTCTCGAAGGAATCGAGGTTGTTCCTCCCCCTCAAGGAAATGTTGTATCTGGAATTGGTTTGGGTGTTAACGCTAGTTTTGTTGATCTTACCGGAGAAAATCAGACTGCTCAAATGAATCACACTTTGGCGAATCCTCCTTCGCCTACTCCCCCACATCGTCAGAATCCAAAGCTTGGGGTGATTCCTCCACCAAGCAAGAAGAGTGTTCAGATCCCAATTCCTCAGCAGGAGGAAGAAAACTTTGAAGATTGGTTTTCCAATGCTGAAGAACCAACTGAAGTTGATCGTAAGTTGCGCATGCTTGAGGAGCGCATGGAGGCCTTTGAGAATCAGGGAGTTTTGGGATTTGACATGTCAAACTTGGGATTGGTGCAAGGAGTGAGAATTCCTCCCAAATTCAAAATCCATGAGCTTGCAAAGTACAAGGGCAACTCTTGTCCTAAAACTCACATGAGATACTACTTTAGAAGGATGTCTGCTTATACGAAAGATGAGAAACTCCTGATGCATTTCTTTCAGGATAGTTTGACTGATGGACCGCTAGATTGGTACATGGATCTTGATAGCTCGCATGTTCGAACTTGGAGAGAGCTGGTTGAAGCCTTTGTTCAACATTATGGCTTTAATACTGATATGGCACCTACAAGAACTCAACTGCAAAACTTATCCTAGAAGAAAAGTGAATCTTTCAAAGAGTACGCGCAAAGGTGGCGCGAGGTAGCCACTAAAGTTCAACCCCCCATGGTAGAACGCGAGATGGTAGAAATGTTTACCAGAACACTGGATGGGCCTTACTATTCCTCTTGCAGTCTGACTAGTACTTTTGCTGATATGGTGATGTTTGGAGAAAGGGTTGAGATGGGGATCAAGTTTGGCAAGATTCAGGATGTTAGTACTGATAAGAATCATGATAGTGGTGCCAAGAAGTCTTTTAGTGGTCACCAGAAGAAAAAGGAAGGCGAGTCAAGCGCGCTGTATGAACGAAAAGGGAAAGGGAAGTATCAAGAATTCAGTCGCCAAGTCGTCGCTGTGACTATTCCTACTGTTGTTCCAAAACGAGATGTTGTCCCTAGACAGCAACGACAGAGACCCCCAAGGAAGTTTGATCCTTTGCTTATGTCTTATGCTGGTGCATTTTCTCACTTGCAGAGCTTGAAGATGCTTGAACTGCGCACTATGAGGATAGACCCAGATAACCTACCAAGGAATTTTGATGCAAACGCCCGATGCCCTTACCACTCTAATGCACAAGGGCATTCTATTGAGAATTCTTATGCTTTCAAGTACAAGGTTCAGAACTTACTTGACACTGAGGCCATTAACTTTGGACCACCTCCTACTCCTAATGTCATTCAGCATCCCTTGCCCCCCATGGTGGAGGTGCTGTTAATGCAATTTTTAAGGAGGAAAGTTTGAATCTGGTAACGGATGTTGATGCTTTGACTACCCCGTTATGGTGGATAAAAGAGCAGTTGTTGTTGAAGGGAGACTTCCCCGGTTGTAATGATGGTTGTGAAGAATGTTTGATCCGAGCTGAAGGTTGTGATAACCTGAGAAATGGAGTTCAACATTTGATTACTGAATGGACTCTACAATTCATTCAGAAAGATGTCGATGTGCAAAATAATGAAGATGAGGTTGATGTGGTTATTATCCCCGTTACTTCCCGAAGGGTTCTTGTTACGATCCCTGTGCCGACCAAGAAGCCTCCTGTGACTATTACTCTTCCTGGACCGGTGCCTTACACTAGTGAAAAAGCCATTCCATGGAATTATGGATCTGAATACTACTGTAATAGGAAGAAACTGAGTGTGGAGATTTCTGAAGAGGAAAAGTCTGATGAAATAAAGATTGAAGGAAATGAGCCTACGGTTCATGATATTGTGGGGGAAAGTCGGATAACTCGAAGTGGGTGAATCTTCTCCTCACCCAATCTAGCTGAGAAAAGTATTGGGGATTTAGCCATGGCTAAAGCAAAAGGGAAAGGAATTATGATTGGAGATGAATCGACACCGAAGACCTCAGCACCCGCTCTGAGCCCAGAAGTGACTAAAGATGTTGAGGAGCTGATGAAGTACATAAAGAAAAGTGATTATAAAATAATTGACCAACTTAGCCAGACACCCGCCAAGATTTCCATTCTAGCCTTATTGAGAGATTTTGAACCTCACCGCAATGCTCTGATGCATTTGTTAGGGACGTCCTTTGTTCCCCAAGAGATCTTTGTCAACTAGTTTGGAGGCATTGTAAACAGCATTTCAGCAAGCAATGGTCTCGATTTTACTGATTTTGTTTTACCTCCCGAGGGGAGGAAGCATAACATGGCGCTGCATATTTCCGTGGAGATAGCAAGAACTACTTTATCCCGTGTGCTGGTTGACACAGGATCATCTCTTAATGTTCTGCCGAAGTCTACTCTTCTGAAATTGGACTATGAGGGGATTGTGCTGAGACCCAGTGATTTGGTGGTTAAGGCGTTTGATGGGTCCAAGAGGTCTGTGTTCGGCGAGGTGGATTTGCCTATTAAGATAGGCCCGCAGGTTTTTGATGCGACTTTTTTTTGTCATGGATATCAATCGCTCCTACTGTTCTTTGCTTGGACGCCCTTGGATTCACGGGGCTGGCGCTGTGACGTCTACCTTGCATCAAAAGTTGAAATTCCTAATTAATGAGAAGGTCGTTACCATTTATGCTGAAGAGGGATTATATTGTCATCCATTTGAGCAACTTTCGATATGTTGAAATTAAGGGAGAGATCCATGAAACTCCTTGTCAGACTTTTGAAACAGTATCAGTCGATAAGACTCCTTTGCAAAAGAGTGAGAAGCCGGAATTTTCCATGGCGTCCTATAGGCAAGCTCAAGCTGTAGTTGAGTCTGGACATCCTGAAGGATGGGGTAGAGTGCTAGAGCTTCATACTCAGACAGATAAGAGGGGTTTAGGCTTTGCTCCAGGAAAAAAGGTTCTAGTCACCGCCTCGATGAGCAAGGGGGTGTCTCCTCCTGTCAAGTTTGTCAAAGGTGGAGTCCAGATTGAGGATGTTGATGCAATTGATGGTGAAGCTGATAGTTACTGTGATGTGAACGATTGGATCTACCCAACTGTTCTAGGACGTGAGCTCTCAAATTGGTTTGTTGAAGTAGTTGTTGTGGTCACCCGTCTTGAAGAGTAATTTTCTGTTTTTATGTCATGCCATAATTCCTATGTTATGCCCAAAACGTAGTGATCATGCTATAGGGCCACAATGCTTTTATATTTCAAGTTTATCATTAATAAAGGATGTCCTTTTTTGCATTCAAATATTTCGCTCATTGTTTTTCTTTACTTATTCTTTAAAAAGGCGACAATATGAAATTTTTCTATATATTTATTACTTTCTATTTTTCTTTTCTTCAATCTAAAATAAATAAAAAATAAAATTACCAACCACGCAAATGCAATCCCCTGTTGATCCTGGATTTTGTCAATGACGATTTTGCTGTGGCTCATTATGACTTTGATAAGCCAATTTAACAAGCTGAAGAAGAAACCGAAGAGGACTGTGAATTACCTGAAGAATTAGCCAGGATGTTGAGGCGGGAAGAAAAGGTCATCCAGTCGCACCAAGAGATTCTAGAGGTGATCAATTTGGGAACCGAGGATGCTCGAAAGGAAGTCAAGATTGGGGCATCATTAGAGGATAGAGTCAATTAGAGACTGGTTGAAATGCTCCGTGAGTACGTAGACATCTTCGCTTGGTCTTATGAAGATATGCCCGGGTTGGATACGGACATCGTTGTGCACGAATTGCCCCTCAAAGAAGATTTCCCACCGGTAAAATAGAAGCTTCGCAGAACGCACCCAAAGATGTCACAGAAAATTAAAGAAGAGGTTCAGAAGCAGATGGAGGCTGGCTTCCTAAAAGTTGTTTCTTATCCCCCATGGGTTGCGAACATTGTGCTAGTGCCGAAGAAAGACGACAAGGTAAGAATGTGCGTTGATTATAGGGATCTGAACAGACCAAGGCCTAAAGATGATTTCCCTCTCCCGCACATCGATATTTTGGTTGACAATACTGCTCAAGGTAAAGTGTTCTCCTTCATGGATGTTTTCTCTGGCTACAACCAGATTAAGATGGCGCCAAATGATATGGAAAAGACTACTTTTATTACACCTTGGGGAACGTTCTACTACAAAGTGATGCCTTTTGGTTTAAAGAATGCAGGGTCAACATATCAACGTGTTATGGTTACTCTCTTTCATGATATGATGCATAAGGAGATTGAAGTTTATGTTGATGATATGATTGCTAAGTCCCAGACAGAATAAGAGCACCTTGTTCACTTGTTAAAATTATTCGAAAGATTAAGAAAGTTCAGACTGAGGTTAAACCCTAATAAGTGCACCTTTGGGGTAAGATCAGGGAAATTATTAGGCTTAATTGTAAGCGAGAAAGGGATCGAGGTTGACCTTACAAAAATAAAAGCGATACAGGAGATGCCGGAGCCGAGAACATAAAAGAAAGTGTGTGGCTTATTGGGAAGATTGAATTACATTGCTAGATTCATTTCTCATCTTACAGCTACTTGTGAACCCATTTTCAAGTTGTTAAGGAAAGATCCAACAGCTAGGTGGAACGAAAATTGTCAGATGGCATTCGACAGTATAAAAAAGTACCTGCAAGAGCCTCCAATTCTCTCACCCCCGGTGGAAGGCAGACCACTGATTATGTATTTGACTGTGTTGGAGAATTACATGGGTTGTGTACTCGGTCAGCATGATGAGACAGGCAGAAAAGAGCATGCCATATATTATTTGAGTAAGAAGTTCACTGATTGTTAATCGAGATACTCATTACTGGAAAAGACTTGTTGCGCACTCGCGTGAGTAGGAAAACGACTCAGACAGTACATGTTGACTCACACTACTCTCTTAATCTCCAAAATGGACCCGATAAAGTATATCTTTGAGAAACCGACTCTCACAGGAAGGGTAGCCCGTTGGCAAATGATCCTAACAGAATATGATATCTAATACACTACTCAAAAGGCCATCAAAGGTAGTGTGTTGGCAGATTATCTTGCTCAACAACCTTTAGAAGATGATTATCAGCCAATGAAGTTTGAGTTCCCTGATGAGGACATTATGTATATCAGGGATTGTAATATTCCTGGCCCTGAAGAGGGACCCGAACCAGGCTCAAGGTGGACGATGGCGTTTGATGGGGACTCTAACGCATTAGGAAATGGTGTTGGTGCTGTTATCACTTCTCCAGTAGGTTTTCATATTCCATTCACTGCTAGAATTTGCTTTGATTGCACTAATAATATGGCCGAGTACGAAGCTTGTATTTTTGAGATTGAAGCATCTATTGATATGAGAATCAAAATCTTAGCGGTATACGGAGATTCTGCTTTGGTAATTAGTCAAATCAATGGAAATTGGGAGACTCGCCACCCAAACTTAATTCCGTACCGAGAGCACATCTTGAAGTTGATCCCATATTTTGACGAAATTACTTTTGATCATATCCCGAGGGAAGAGAACAACTTGGCGGACGCTTTAGCTACACTGTCCTCCATGTTTAAAGTCAGGTGGGCAAATGCCCAATCTATCACCATTATGAGGCTGGATGAGCCCGTATTCTTCTATGAGGTAGAAGATGAGGCGGATGAAAAACCTTGGTTCTACGACATCAACAGGTATCTTGAGACGAAAGAGTACCCTGAAGTTGCTTCCGTCACTGATAAAAAAGCTCTGCGCGTAAGTACTTGGCTAAATTTTTTCTCAATGGGGGCGTTTTGTACAAGAGGAATTATGACTCTATTTTGCTCAAATGCGTGGATAGACACGAAGCAAATAAGATCATAGAAGAAATTCATGGAGGTTCCTTTGGGACGCATTCTAGCGGACACACCATGGCTAAGAAAATCCCGAGAGCGTGTTATTATTGGTCTACCATGGAGAATGATTGGTACAACCATGCCAGAACCTGCTATAAATGTCAAGTCTACGCAGATAAAATGCATGTGCCGCCTTCTCCGTTGAATGTTTTGACTTCTCCTTGGCCTTTCACAATGTGGGGTGTAACACCCCTTCTAAATTACCCCGCGAATTAATAATTAAATTAGAGTTAACATAAACGAAAGGGCATTACAATTTATTTTAAAATACAAAATCTCAATCAAACATGTCATGCTTCACTGAGGACTTTATTAAATATAATTCAAAATCCAATAATATGTTATACACAACGGAAAATAGCATAAAATCCGGAATAAATTCAATTCATAATTATTCCAACATAAACCAAAAGAAAACAAAGTTCCAAAACTATGACACTGACACATGGATAAACTAAATAGCACAACTCAAAGCTATCCTCACCAGCTCCCAAGCGGCTAACACTTCAATATGAAATCATCAAAGTAAGGGTGAGATTTCATCAACAATTAAAATGCATTATACGTTTCTAAAAACAATAAAATAGTTAATACATTATTTCACCCTCATTAGCAAAATCAGATTTCAGTTCACAAATACAATTCACACAGTTTATTATGCATATAACAACAATCAACAAAATTATAACACTGGAAACCATCATAACATGTTATAATTCCATATGCAATGCAGACTCAATGCATGTGGTATCAAACGTGAACTCAATTCACACTCTGTTCGATGCAAATGATTTTGTGTCGATACAAGCCTTATTCCAGCTTCTGTTTTCTTAAACCAACGCAGCTTGTATCGATGCAAAGGTCCTTGTGTCGACTCATGCTGCATTTTTCCACCAAAAACCAGTTTTGTTCCCACTGTTTGCAATCCCAATCAACCAGAAACTTTCCCACATACAAGGTACATCATATGCAGTAAAAATTATGCATTCTTACATCCAATTAACAGTAGGATTATATCCCTAATCAATCCACAACATAACTCCACACATAGTAACAATCATCACGTATTTCAATTGGGATTTTTACGTCGGATCATATCGTTAGGGCATAACCTAGAAAATCCTAATTCGAGATTCCTAACGTATTATTCTATCCTATTGATTATCAAAACCTATAAGGCATATTAACCAGACAAAATCACCCCTTACCTTGCGATGATTCTTCAAATTCCGATGCTTTGGCTTTTTCTCCTCTTTCTCTTCTCTTCTTCAATGTACGTAGAGTGAAAACCTCAATATTCTCTTTTCCTCTTTTTCTTTATTTATTCCTTTTTATTATTCCAAATAATAGAAATAAAACAATTAGAATAATTAGAGTGTTTTACTCCACACACCCTCCAATTCCACCTCACACCACCAATTCTTCCATTAATTAATTAATTAAATCCAATATTCCAAAAATACTAATAATTAAACTTTTAATTAAATTAATAATTAAAATTCTAATTATTTAATAATTGAATTATTTGGGGTGTCACAACTCTCCCCTATTAAAAGAGTTTTCGTCCTCGAAAACATACCTTAGACGAAAAGTTTGGGATAAGAATCCTTCATCCGACTCTCCAGCTCCCAAGTAACATTTCCACCTGCTGGTCCTCCCCAAGCTACTTTCACCAGTGCCATCTCTTTACCTCGCAACTGTTTCAACTTCCGATCCTCAATTCTCGCAGGTAATGCTTCAACAATCAGATTATCTCGCACATGTATATCATCTACCTGAATCTCATGAGACGGATCAACAATGTACTTCCTCAACTGAGACACATGGAATACATCATGGAAATTCGCAAGTGACGGCGGTAAAGAAATCTGATAAGCAAATTTTCCAACTTTCTTCGTAATCTGAAACAGACCAATAAAGCGCGAAGTTAACTTCTTTGACTTCAAAGCTCGACCAATACTAGTCATCGGAGTAACTCGCATAAACACATGATCTCCTTCACTAAACTCGAGATCCTTCCTCCTCTTATCATGATAACTCTTCTGACGACTCTGAGAAACTCTCATCTTCTCCTGAATCATCTTAATCTTTTCTGAAGTCTGTTGGACAATCTCCGACCCAATCACAACACTTTCTCCAGATTCGTACCAACACAACGGCGTCCGACACCTCCTACCATACAATGCCTCAAACGGAGCCATCCCAATACTCGAATGAAAACTATTGTTGTAGGTAAACTCAATAAATGGTAAGTAACTATCCCAAGCTCCACATTTCTCCAACGCACAAGCTCGCAACAAATCTTCTAACGACTGAATCGTCCTCTCCGTCTGACCATCTGTCTTCGGATGATAAGTAGAACTCAACCTCAACTTAGTGCCCAAAGCTTCCTGCAACCCCGTCCAGAACTTTGACGTAAACCTCGGATCTCTATCCGACACAATACTAGAAGGAATACCGTGCAAACTTACGATCCTCTCCATCGGATAATCCATTCTTATAGGTATAAAGTGAGCAGACTTCGTCAACCGATCGAAAATAACCCAGATAGAATCACAATTCTTCGCTGTCCTCGGTAAACCAGACACAAAATCCATAGAAATGCCATCCCATTTCAAATCCGGAAGAAACAACGGTTCCATCAATCCTGACGGTTTCTGATGTTCAATCTTCGATTTCTAACAAACCAAACAAGCATAAACAAACGCAGCAATTTCCTTTTTCATTCCAGGCCACCAAAATAACTTTTTCAAGTCATGATACACCTTAGTAGCACCAGGATGAATACTCAATCCACTACAATGTCCTTCTTCCAGAATACTCTTCCTAATCTCTGCAATATCCGAAACACACACCCTATCACCAAATCTAATAACACCATTATCATCAATTCGAAATTCACCTCCTTGACCTTGGTTGATTAGTGTCAATTTATCAACTAAACCGACATCAAATTTCTGTCCAATTCGAATCTCCTCCAGAATACCACTAGTCAACTTCAACATACCCAATTTAACACTTTCAGAAGTAGTCTCACATACCAAACTCAAGTCTCTAAATTGCTCAACTAAATCCAATTCACGCACCATCAATATAGACATATGCAACAACTTCCTACTCAATGCATCCGCAACAACGTTTTTTTTACCAGGATGGTAATTAAACCAAAATCATAATCTTTCAGGAATTCTAACCACCTTCTCTGCCTCATATTTAGCTCTTTCTAATCGAAGAGATACTTCAGACTCTTATGATAGCTGAATACTTCGAATCGAGAACCATATAAATTATGCCTCCACAATTTCAAAACAAATACCACAGCTGCCAGCTCTAAATCATGAGTCAGATAATTCCTTTCATGAATCTTCAGCTATCTTGAAGCATAAGCCACTACCTGCTTATCTTGCATCAAAACACCACCTAATCCCATCAATGAAGCATCATAGTACATAACAAAAGATTCCGCCGGATTCTGCAAAATCAGAATCGGAGCACTAGTCAAGCTCTTCTTCAGCTCTTGGAATCCTTTCTCACACTCAGAATCCCAAACAAACACTTGACCCTTTCTTGTCAGCTTAGTCAACGACAAAGCTAACTTCGAAAATCCCTTAATGAACTTCCTGTAGTAACCTACAAGACCCAGAAAACTACGGATTTCAGAAGCATTCTTCGGTGCTTCCCACTGAGATATCGCTTCTACCTTCGTAGGATCAACAACAATGTCATTCTTGGAAATCACATGACCAAGAAAGCTTACTTCACTCAACTAGAATTCACACTTGGACAACTTCGCATAAAGCTTCTTCTCCTTCAACAATTCCAACACAACTCTAAGATGTTATGCATGCTCTTTATCATTATTCGAATATATCAGAATGTCATCAATAAAGACTACCACAAATTTATCAAGATACGGATGAAATATCCTGTTCATATACTCCATGAAAACACCAGGTGCATTAGTAACTCCAAACGGCATAACAAAATACTCATAATGTCCATACCTCGTTCTAAATGCAGTTTTTTGAATATTTTCCGTCTTCACACGAATCTGATGATATCCATACCTCAAATCAATCTCACTGAATACACAAGTCCCAACCAGTTGATCCATCAAATCATCAATCCTCGGCAATGGATATCGATTCTTGATTGTAACTTTGTTCAACTGCCTGTAATCAACACACAGTCTCATCAAACCCTCTTTCTTCTTAACCAACAAGACAGGAGCACCCCACGGCGAAACACTCAGACGAATAAACTTCTTCTCAAGTAATTCTTCTAACTGCTTCTTCAATTCAGATAATTCAGATGTCGACATGCGATTTGTATGTGAATTGTATGGAAATTGGTGATCATGTTGCGATGTGTTGTTGCCATTGGTTTACAGCAGATTGGTGGTAACGGTAAGACATTGATGATGATTGAAACCTATGTATTATGTTGTTGAATTGAATGATTGTGTCTCATGCATTCATATTGCATTGTTGTTGTTGTTGGCTCAAATCTTAGATGAAGTGGATACGAGCGAGGTGAATATGATTATTCCCTTTTGTTAATGGCTCTGATCCTAGATGGAGTGGATTAGTAGTTAGGTGAACCACATGTATAGTGTCGATGTGGAGTTCATTGCATACTTTGTTGTTGACATTGTATTGCAATATTTGAGTGTGAATTCTAATCATTTGATTATTGATAATTATGTTGTAATGGAGTGATAGTTCAACACTGTTAATTATGCATGATAATCTCGTATATCTATAATTATATTATTTTTTATATTGTTGTGATATCTCACCCATTCTGTGTGAATATTGCCTCTACATGGGTAACATGCAGATATCAAGAAGTAGTTCGAGTTGTAGGAGTCGAAGATTCCTGATGGAGCATTATGAACTCCAGAATATTTGATTTGAATTTGTTTTGTTGGACTTGAAATATTTCTGCTATTTCAATGAAGTTGTTTGATTAAGAGTATATTATGTTTATTCCAATATGTGTTATGTATCTATTTGAATGAGCTATTGTCATTTTGATGATATGGCATCCTAAATGTGTTGAAAAAGAAAAATATTACTCTGATTTTATTATTATTATTCGCTGGGGAATTTAGGGTGTTACATCTCACATGTAAGCTCTCTCAACCCTTTTATAATTATAATTAAAAGAGTCGCATAGAAAGGAAAAGATGAGCAGTTGTGGGAGGCCAAAGAAAACTTTTTGTCTTTACTCGAAGAAAGGGCAATGTTGCTAAAGAAAGGAAACTTTCTCGAAAGGAAAAAACTCAAAACATTGAAGGCATGTTACAAAAGAGGCATTCCAATTATAGCAAGTTATTATCTCAATCCTGCAGTCAAGTTGGTGACCAAAGGTATTAATCTCGGAAAATATTTGGTGGATGGAAAATCTTTTTTTGGAGGATTGATCTTCTTCATTTTTGTGATTACTTGGTTTTCATGGATTGTGGAGCTTTTTTCGGTCCATGTAATTTAAACAAGGTACCTTGGAGTATGTCCCAATTTAGATTTATGTTTGACATATTAACTCTTTCTTTCGTATCATATGCTCTGCATTGATGCTTTTTGCGTATCGTCTTTAAGGACATCCCCAATCAAAGATACCCATGATCAACCCCTTTCTCCGCTTTAAAAATTTAGGAAATATGGTTCACTTCAGGAGGTTGTTCATCTTATTAGTCGCGAGCCAATCGAGCATGGTCCCCGAACTATAATAATGATAACACGAGCTTCTCCATTGTGTCCATCATTAATTTTTGTAGCCTAAGACCTACATGCAAACTAGGGATGTCAACAGGGCAGGGAATGTATGGAGGATACTCCCCTAATCTCCGCCCCATCGCTCAATGTCTTCCCCATCCCCAATCTTCAATCCCCGCCATAGGGGAATATTTCCCCCATCCCCATCTCCCCAGACCCCCACAGATATTCGGAGATCCACAAATATCAAATCTTATAAAAAATTTAAACTTTTTGTTCAAAACTATGACACTAGTATTTTGTTATTTGTTATTTATTTTAAGAAAATCATATCTTTTACATCTTTCTTTTTTGAAAAAGTAAAAATACATCTTGTATCAATAACAAAAAATGTAAAAACAGTTGTAATTACAAAAACATAACCACTAACTTACTAATTGAATGAAAAATAGGTTATTAATTGAAGTATAGTAAAGAGTAAGAGCAATTACCATAAGAGCAATGAATAAATAAGAGTGAGTGTTGTGATGATGATGAGAATAGGGGAGATGGAAAATGAAGGAGACTAAGAGAATTGAGGAAAAGAAGAAGAGGAGACGGTATGTATATTGTATGTAATGGCACTTTTTTAGAGTAGAGTACTTTTATAGTGAAACAATATATAATATAACAAAAGGAAACATTAAAATGATCCACTGATAAATCTTCATTTCCTAGTATACTAATTATTTTACTCTTAAAACATGCAAAATTATATAATATATTATGTATAATATTTAAACAATATGGTCGGGGTCGGGGAATCAGCGGGGCAGAGGGTATTTCCTTAATCCCCACTTTGAAGTGTCATCGGGGGAAACTTTTCCCTCCATCTCCATCCTCACGGAGGGAAAATCCCCGACTTCAGAGCTCCACACAGATAATTCCTACAGAGACCCCGTTAACAAATGCAAATTGACATTCTTAATACCAAAATCTACATATGTTGACATATGCTAAAATCTACATAGCACATATAACATATGCTAAAAGATGTAGAAAATTCCTAGATTTTTTTGATAATTTTAGTATATCAGATTTTTAACCTAGTGTGAAAAATCTGGTAGTTCAATTCCGCATGATATCCGTATGCACTTATAATGTCGATGGCTCCTCTACAAATTCTACCCAATTCTTCACCACTAGCTCTTTATGTTTTACTTGCATGTTTTGTTTTTATCTTATACAAATTTAATAGGCATTGGATATCTCTAGCATAAAATCATTCATTAATTATATGTTGTAAATGACAAATATTTTTCTTATGGTACAATGTGTTAGCATGTGCAAAGTCTATAAATAACATGGTATTATTATTGTTACTTTCTGTTCTAATACCGTAAATGGGCTCAAAAGGAGGAAAGATAAATTAATTCTGAAATGTGAGATATGAAGAAACTACAAGAACAATAATTTCACCTAAGGCAATTTTAGCATGAAATTTTAAAATGTTAATTTATGTTGAAATATGTGTCAAGTGGCAGCGGTTTAAAGGTGACAGTTAGGTGTGGTATTCATAATAATAAACTAGCTAAGAATTTAAATGTTCATGATATATTAGGACACTTAAAACATAATCAAAGACAATCTATAAATGAAATAAAAAAATACAATATGGCTCCCAGGTATATAGTTGTTGCTTTGAAACATAGAGATCCAAAAAACCTGGCGAGCGTTACACCTTTGTATTAGACAATATCTACATACAAGACAAGCAAGAGAGACACATTGACAAAAATGCAGCATTTGTTAAGTCTAATTCATGATGAGAAATACATTACTGCACCATAAACAATGACAAATCAAATGTTGTTGCTGATATCTTTTTGACATATCCTAATTTAGTGAAGTTGTTGAACATATTTTAGTTGGTGTTAATTTTTTATTGTACATACAAAACAAACAAGCACTGCCTTCCTCAAAAAAAGTAAATTTTCCTTTATCTGATTCTGGGAAGCCGTTGATTAAACTTTGTATTGTGTTGATTTTTGACTGCAGATACAAAACAAATAGGTATTGGCTCTCACTACTTGAGATTGTTGGTGTTATGTTAACGAAGTTGACATTTTTAGTTCAATTTTCCTATTTGAAACATGAAAGAGAGGAAAACTTTACATGGGTACTGGAGAAGCTGAAGAAGTTGTTCGCATTCGAGAAGTTGCTATCGAAGATTATGGTGATGATCCGGAAACTTGCATTGATGAATGCCATGGAAATTGTGTTCTAGTCCTTAATTAATCTATTGTGTGTGTTCTATATTTCAAAAAAATTAGTTTGAAGTGTATGAAGTATGTCGATTATAATAGGAAAAAACATGTTATAGATCTATGGAAAAAAATAATGTATTCAAATACGAAATCTGAGTTATTGGAAAACTTTAAGAATTTTGAGGTAGTATGTGTTTTTATTTCTTTATTTGTTCAATATATGCAACAAACATGGTGGACACCCTACAAAGAAAATTTTGTTGCTGCATTCACTAAGAAAGTCACTCATTTAGGAAACACAACAACGAACAAGTACTTCCCTGTGACTTTGATTTTATTACATCAATGTTTATCAATTTATAACATTTTTTTTTTGGTTTTTAGGATTAATTGTCTTATTGGATACTCAAAAATATGTTGACCACTAGCTTGGAAGATTTATGCAGAAGTTGGGATGATGTGAACACCAAGTTGAAGTTGCAACTAGCTAGGTGAAATCAGAGTATCATTTCAAAAAAGTATTACCAACATTTAACATTGGTATAAAACTTCATTTTACTTTCGATTTCACATATTTATATCAAGACAATGTATACATCACGTTGCAAAGGAGTTGGGAAAGGGTAAAATTGGTTGGTTTTGACAAAGATACACGTGGTTGCTTCATTAGAACAACACATGAATTACCTTGTGTGTGTGAGCTTTCATGTCTTCAAACACAAGGTGGTACAGTTATGTTAGAATCCATTGATGTTTTTGGAAGAAATTAAAGAATTTAAGAGGTATTTCAATATATTGGATATAGTTTACCATAGGGCAATGAAGAAAAGTTTGGAAACTAACATATTCATCCAAAACTTTCATGTATCCACCACTAGTGAAGTATAAGCCAAAAATGGGAAATAAGAAGAGTAAAATGGGTCAAGAAAGTGATATGCATCATGATCCCTTGTAGTGGGAGTATGCCGAGGCGTCGTAGGAAAGTCAGACGATGAAGATATCACGTGCAAAGCCAACTGTAAGTGATTCATCTAGCAAGTCTTATAAACATCTTTACCCATACCAGTTTCCTATTTTCTTACATGCGTACATTTAAGATATTATAGACGTGGAGCCTAATGGAAATTATGATTTATGCGTGATTGCAAATTTCCTTTGACCGGGTGAAGAGTCAAATGGTCCTTGGTTAGAACATAGTTAGGTAGTGAAGTTTATCTAAATCATTTGATGTATTTAAAGGTGTTTTCTGAAGTTAAGAATTTATTGCAAGTATCTAGCTATGATGTTGAAGATCATGCGAAGTGGATGATGATCTTTATCTATGTCTGCGAGTAAACATAATTTTATTGTAGTTAATTTTGTTAACAACAACCTTTGAGTTTAGGTGAAGTTGAAACTCGATTGTTCATTGCCTTCCGTCACCAACCGCTGGATACATAACTGTAGTGAAGGTGCAAGAACATGTGAAACAATATATGCGGGACGTATAAAACACTTGGCAGAAACTAATAAGTCAACATAATTTATTTTGTATTCATATGGTAGTATATTATCCACTAAATGTATATACTTTATCGTGTTAATTATGATTGTACAAATATTTTTGATCAAATATGTTAATATTGTCATACTAGTAAGTTTAAAAAATCAAAAACTTAGTTTAAAAAGCAAAACATATAAAAAAGTTCACTCCATATCCTTTTTTTTTTAAAATTAATTTTTTTTTGGAATGTATTAGATTTTTCAATATATTCGTTATCTAATTTAGGTTAGTGTTTTTTACAATTTGATAGTTATGCCAACATTTTTAAAATTTCGAAGAATAGTTTTCAAAATCAATTGGCCTATATCAGATTTTTAAAAAAACTGGTATTTCATCCTATATTTTTTAGAAATCCATAACCATTATCAAATTCAATGGATTTATATCGGCTTTTTTGAAAATATTCGACAAATCTGTTGGCGCAACAATCGGGGGAGGGTCGAGCGAGGAGCATTTTTAAATTCGGGACATTCCGTTTGAGCAACACACCTTTGTGGAAGACACACCACTTGTCCAACTAAAACCTTAAGGTGATAGGTGAATGGGTTCTCCCACTTATAAATGCTCAAGTCACCACATTTTTATCCAATGTGGGACTATTTCCCCACACTCACACTTGTAATATTTTCCAATACTCCCCTTCAAGTGTGAGTCTACCACAATGCTCCCCCTCACACTTGTACCACCACAATACTCCCCTCACACTTGTACCGTTGTTGACTCTCTTCAACGGGACACTTCTACCTACATGCGGGACTCTTACCCTTGCCCATGTGGAGATACTTTCGATACAAGCAAGTCGGGTCCCTTTCTCGAACCAAAGGCTCATGATACCAGTTGTTGGCGCAACAATCGGGGGAGGGTCGAGCGAGGAGCATTCTTAAATTTGGGACATTCCATTTGAGCAACACACCTTTGTGGAAGACACACCACTTGTCCACCTAAAACTTTAAGGTAATAGCTGACTGGGTTCTCCCACTTATAAATGCTCAAGTCACCACATTCTTATCCAATGTGGGACTATTTCTCCACACTCACACTTGCAATATTTTCCAATAAAATCTTCATAAAAATCGATAAAATCTAGTAAGCTTTATAAAAAGTTTGGTTTAAACTCACCAAATACCAAAAAAACTAAAAACTTGTAAAAAAAATCCTACATCCTAACATAAAAATCCAGGTACGTCACATAACCTTTAAAAATCATAAAAATTCATCAAAAGTATAAATGATAAAACCCAACTACATTAAAACAAAATCTCCAAACCCTACTTTTTATTTGTTTATGGGCTTACCCAAATTTAAGAACATAGTAAGGCTAGTATAAAAGGGAACAAGTTTTCATACCTCACATTTTCTTAATACACCTTTGCTTTTCTTATGAAAGAAAATATTTCGATGATTCAATTAGAGACCATGATCACCAAATTTAATTTTAGTATTAAGAAAGCACATATATTCTTCACTAAAATTAAAAAGTATTAATAAAGCAAAATCTAGTTGAAAAAGGGAGGTGTATAAATTACAATTTATTTAAGATTCCAAATTCCATATCCCAAGACTAAGCATGGGGCTCGAAATCTTAGCCCATAGTATTTCGGCCCGTGGGCCCAATCACTCTTTCTTTTCACCAAATAATATACCCATTGAGTTTAATAGTTTTTGTTTCCATCCTACTCACTTTTAACAAAACTTATTTAACATTTTCAATTATTTTATATATAACTCATATTTTTTTATAATAGTCTAGTTAAAATTTAACCAGATTCAAACCTGCACCTCTATGTCTGTATATAGTTATTAAATTAAGTGAGATAATTAGGTCTCTCATGAATAGAGAGAAGGTGAAGTTGATCATCTAAATTAATTATTTTTTAATTAATAATTGAATTCTTTTTCAAACAAAATTAGACCCAAGAGGAAAAAATATATTTATTCTATTATTTGTAAGAATAATTTCATACATTAATTCCCCTACAACCTTGTATATCTCACTACTGCACATAAAGTCTCTTCCTAGTCTCTTCCTAGTTATTATAAGATGAAAATTTCATGTGCAATCCATTTGGTGCTTGAACTCTAGGAAACTTCATTAGTTTATCTCCTCCTGTTTCTTCCCACCTACGATCAACATTAAAAGATGTTAAATAAAATATATAAATAGTTTTTCGAACTCTTCGAAAACTAAAAATCAGTTCGAAGTCAAAATCTTAATTAAATTGGAACAAGGAATTCTATAATTTTAAATTTGGATTTTAGATTAAAAATTCACCTGTATCTAGTTAGAAGATAGTGTAAAAAAGTTGAAATTTCTGTAATTCCTGCTTCTTTTCCTGGACAATGTCTAGTGCCACCTCCAAATATCAAGAAATAATTTTGTGATTCCAAACTTTTATCCTGCAAATTTAATTTAAAAAATATTAATAAGCTTATGCAATAATATATAATTTTTTTCACACATTAGCAAAATAAATAAATAGTTTTTTTTACTTACCATCCATCTCCATGGATTAAATGCTAATGGTTCAGGATACAAAAAAGGATCATAATTTATCTCTCTTGTATACACATATATTCTCCATCCTTTAGGAATCAAATATCCTGAAGAAGAAAAAAAGCAAATATATATTAATAACATATTTTTTAATTACAAATATAATATGCTAAATTATTCATTTATTTTTGTTTTTTTCCTCAAATTCTTTTTGACAGCTCTAAGGTTAGTTTTTTTAATTAATTCTAAAAGGGAAAAGGAATTTGGGAAAAGACATATACTTATCTGTAAAACTTGTTTTATTGTGAAGTTGTCTTTGTAGGGTTGTTGAATTGATGTTCAAAATGACAGGTATACATATCCTAAGGGATACCATTTTTTTTTGGTTCATAAAAAATGTCTTTTTTTATTAATTCACAATTTTAATATGTTTACAGATTTATATTTAATTTTTTTAAAATAAAATAAAATCTTGAGCCCATAAACAGAACCTAAACTAAAGAGGTCTAATAATAATAATTAAAAAAAATACCATTTAGTTGCATATCTTGAGTGGTTTTCCTTAGAACTCCATTAACTATTGTAGCCAATCTAGATGTCTCAAAAATCACCTGAGAAGTTTAAAAAAAAATTATTATAAAAAAATAATTGGAAATTATTAAAAGAATTAAATTTAATTGAATAATTTAAATTTTTATATAATCTTACCGCACGAGTAAACTTCATTGATTTGATATCATTGAAATCAATTGGTTCATTTGGTTTTTTCCTCTCTCTTATAGCCAAATGCTCTTTCTGCAAATATTCCATAAAAACAATTAAAAAAATATTCCAACATTAATTTCATTTAAATATGATTATATTATATTTAATTTTTTTATTAACGTTAAATGAAATGATGATGAAATTTTGTACTCACTCTAATTTCTTCAAGAGCTTTGGGATGATCATGGAGGTACTTGACAGCCATCATTGATGTGGTTGAAACAGTTTCATAACCAGAATACATAAGTGTGATTACTAAGTCAATTATTTCTTCATCACTTAATTTATACTTATTTTCTTCATTTTCCATTAAACAACCAAGAATGTCTTTGTGAGTTTCATTGGTTGCTCTTCTTTCCTTTAGTAACTGTCTCAAAATGTTAATTATATTCTTCCTTGCCTACAAAACATAGTAAAATATTCTTACATTAAAATCCACTCGTAAATTCTAAAAAAATCGCCACCAAATAATCATAGAAAAAATGTGTCTGATGTTGTATATGTGTTTGTGTTCGATACAGATACATGTGGTTGTATTTTTCTTATTTTTTAACTGTGTTAATTTTGTTTCTGATGTTTGTGTGTACGTGTGAATAAAAAATTAAAAAGAGATTAATGATCAAACCTGAAATCCACGGTGGTAATTTGTTCCGGGAAGATTAATAGGTAGAGAAATGGTCCCTAAAACAAGTTTAAAAAACTCTGTTTGGAAAGATTCAGCAATTTTAGAGTTTGAGTCTATACTTGCAATCTGCTTCAAAGATGACAAGAACACCATCTGTTCAAAAAAGTTTATGTTAGAAAATTTCAATAAATATTTAAAAAACCAAACTAAACATAGAACCGACAAAATCATAGTTTGAGACCTCCAAATAGTGGTTCAAATGCTTTAACCGTCAAGGTCCAGTTGAAGCATAATATTAGTTCATATGAATTTGATGTAATGTTTTACAAACCAAACTAACCTCTTTAGTTTTCTCTTGAATGTTGATGATTTTGTCATCCCAATTACTCAAATGAAAGCTCATAAACCCATCAATTTTAGGCAAAATTTGATCTCTAATCATAGTTGGACTAATGATAGAAAGAAGAGCTCCTCTCAAATACTTGTGAGTTGAACCATGAACAGCTGCAATATTAGATTTTCCTAAGATATCCAACATAGATTGAGGATATCCAGCAACAAGACCCTTTGATTCATTCATTAATATGTATCTATTAACCTCTGCATCCATTGAAACTATTGTAGGACAACCAAGTATATGTGATTTGAAAAAACTCCCAAACCTGCCAAAAAGAATTTTTTTTATTAAAAACAAAAACATAAGAGAAAAAAAACACATGTTGTTGTTGATGTTGTTACCTTAATCTTTGATTTTTCATGAAATTTGGACCTTGTTTTAGAAACTCAGTTGTCTCTCCAAAAACTGGCCATCCCATTGTGCCAGGAGGTAAACCTTTCTTCCTATATCTTACTTCATTCCATCTCAAAAGAGCAGAGCATAAACAGAGAATCAAGAAAACACCAAAAATTGCCATGAAAAAAACCATTGTTGCGAAAAAAAGTGAGAACAGTTTCTTATGTTTTAGTTTCTTAAAGAGTCTGCACATAAACTCACATATATAGGCTCTTGCAACTTTCTCACAAAAAAATAATTTAAGTTCCTTCGAGTGATAACTAGTGGTGACAAAATAAATGGATCGGATGGATATTGATTGAATAGTTAATTGATAGATAAAAATAATTCATTAATCAATTACTATCCACTAAAACTTTCTTAAATATATCAAATCCAATTTATTCAATGAAAATAAAATTCATCCAATTCGTGTATTAACAACATCTTAATGGATGGATATTCATCCATCCAAAAAAAATATTTTCCAGTTTTTTAAGAAAATATTTTTTTTCTAAAAAATAAATGTTTCAGTTTTATTTTTTGGAAAAAAAACTTTTCATTTTTTTATTTTAGAACAAATTTAATCACTCGAAAATTTTATTTTTTTAAAAAAATATATAGGCTCTTGTAACTTTCTCACTCAAAAAAATAATTAAAGATAATAACTAGGATGGCAAAATTGATGGATTTGAAGGATATGGATTAAATAGTTAATAGATAGATAAAAATGATTTATTATTCTATTACGATCCACTAAAGCTTACTTAATATATCCAATTCATCCACTAAAAAAAATCAATTCATTTCATCTATTAACAACATTTTAATGGATTGATATTCATTCATCTAAAAAAACTATTTTTTAATTTTTTTGAGAAAAGATTTTTTTTCCAAAAACAAATTAATTTCAATTTTTTTTGAAAAATATTTTCCAATTTTTTTTGGAAAAAAAATTACTTTTTCAGTTTTTTTTTTAATTTTTTTATTTTTCAGATTTTCTATTTCAAAAAAAAATGTTCCAGTTTTTATTTTTTGAGAAAAAAAAGTTATTTTGACTTTTTATTCTGAAAAAAGTAATTTTTATTTTCTTTTCCAAAAAATAAATGTTTCATTTTTTTTTTTGAGAAAAAAAGTTTTCATTTTTTATTTTTGAAAAAAAAAAATTTCTGAAAAAATAACCTTTTTTCGGAAAAATTATTTCCTTTTTTCATTTCTGAAAAAAATTTATTTCGACCTTTTATTTTGAAAAAAATATATTTTTTATATTTTTTCTTCAAAAAAATTTCTAGTTTTTTTTTAAATTTTTCGGATTTATTTTCCAAAAAATAAATGTTTTCATTTTTTTATTTTTGGAAAAAATTTATTTTCACATTTTTTCTGAATCTTTTATTTTGTTATTTTTCAAATATTTATCAGTTTTACATTTTTCTAAAAAAACTAAATTCTTTTTTATTAATTTAAAAAAATAGATTTATTGAATTTAAAGAGTAATTCATTAGATCATTAAAATCTAGCTGATAAATTAGATAAATAGATGGATTAGATCAATCTCTTAACTTATTTTTTATTTGATTGATGAATCGGAACTTTCTCAATTTTACTCTCGGAACTTTCTCACTCAAAAAATAATTTAAATTCCTTCAAGTGATAACCACTAGTACTAGGTCTCTTTCAGTTTAATCAAAAATATTACTGTATTACATCAAATTTAATAAATCTTTTCAATAAAAAATTTATCGTATTATAATCTAATTTAAAGATTAGTTTTTATGTTGTACGGACAGAAAATAGTTGTAGTTGTTTATAAGCAAAATCTTGGTGATAGAAAATATAAACATAAAAAATTAAATTCAGTCAAAAGATTTTCAAAAAAAAGAAATCTAGTTATTTTAATTAATGTTAAAAAATGGTAAAAGAACTTTGTATGTTAATATGGTAAAAAGATTTGAAATGGTGGTTGGTAATTTTAATGAAAGAAGTGAACAAAAAAGAAAAGTGCAGTGTACAATAATTTATGTATAAGAAAACTCAGACCCTTATTTAGCCCTTCGAGATTTTAAGCTGAAAAAGCTTGTTTGGTTTTTTTAGAGGGAAGAGAAAAATGGTTTGTGATTGATGTGGGGACAAAGAATAATGAGAATAAAAATAAATTATTTTATACAAAAAAATTATATATGTAATAAGACGATAATTTAACCTCGCAGAAGAAGATAAAAGACAAGAAAGACAACAACTTATTTATATAGTTTGATCAAATTATCTATTTTAGAGGGAGAGCAACTCTCTGATGGAAATTTTTTCATCCACTTAGTGGGTTTCTTTTTCATCCTTGGTAAAAAATCACAAATACCTTCAGGTTTTGTAAGTGCACTTACAAAATAATCAATAATTTTCAAAAAATAAGGTGAATTCGTAAGTGCACTTACGGATTCACCTTACTTTCTGAAAATAAGATGAACTCGCAAGTGCACTTACGAATTCACCTTATTTTTGGAATTCGTAAGTGCACTTACGAAGTTTGCGTGTTGTTTTAGAAAACACACAGAATAACCCTCAATACTCATTCATTTCAAAACACCCCAATTTCAACCTCTATACTCCAAACCCTAACATTTCTACCACTTCAAACTCACTTCATTCAAGTTCATCTTCTAATTTAACTCATTCTAACTCATTTCAACTCCTCCAAAATCAACTCCAAGCTCAAATTTGTGTAAGTTTAGTTCAATTTTTTCTATTCAAAATGTTAATTTTTATTAGATTATTAGGTTAGGTTGTAGAAATTAAATATTATATGAAGTAATAGTAGGTAAATATAGTAGGAAAAATAGGAATTTGGGTGTTTTGGGACTAAACTTCTGGTTTTGGGATTTTCTGGACGAAGGGGGTTTCGCAAGTGTATTTGCAAAGTGACCCAGGAGAGACTTCGCAAGTGCACTTGCGAATTTACCCAGGATGGGTAAATTTGCAAGTGCACTTGTGAATTGTTGCCTGAGTTATTTTTAAATTAGTAAACTAACAATTATAATGGTTTATTTTAGGAAAATGACAGAGAACAACAACCAGATGACACATTTGAGACATGGCAGGAAAATTCAGACTGTCTCGGCTCGTCGAGAGCGAGAGCAAAGGACAAGGGCAAAAAGGTCACAACTAGATATAGCATCACCTTCCGCACCGTCACAGAGGAGTCGTCTCCATGAGGCGTCTGCCTCTTGTGTACATGAGGAGCAGGTACCAGAGGTAGAGGTATCGGTGGAGGAGGCCTAGGATGCCCAGGACGCCAAAAACATTGAGGTATCCGACGACGATGTTAAGGAACCTGCTCATGCGGAGGATGATGGTTATCCAAGAGGGCCATATGACACATCCCTCCTGATTTATTGTCAGGACCATGTTGTCTGTTATGTCTGGGGTGGACAGGTATTATAATTTTTATCGTTATATTTCGTATTCTAATTTTTATTCAAAATACGGTTCTTTTTTATTTATTTTCGTCAAATTCTTATGTTTCAGGAAAGGAAGCCTTTGAAACATATCAACTACTCCCGTAAAATCTTTGATCTCTATATTCCACAGACTTAATGGTCCCACAATGCTATCATCGCATCTGGTCTTGCCGGATTATTCGGTACTGGTTACGGTACCATTAGCATCGGCATGTAGGGTGCTTTTGCTGAGAGATGGCATAAGGAGACGCCATCTTTCCACTTTCCATTTGGGGAGATGACGATAACGGTTGATGATGTTGCCTACTTGCTCCAACTACCTATCAGAGGTAGGTTACTTAACCATGTCAAGATAACCAGAGCTGAGGCGGTTGAGTTGATAGTTGAGCATCTGGGAGATAATCTATACAAGGCTGCTCAGGACTGCAACTCCACAAACGGGGCGCATGTGAGGTTATCCTACCTAAAGGAGTTATATGGGGAGCATATCCGTCAATCAGCTCTTGCAAAAAGAATTGCACAGAAAACTGAGGGGCCTATGGATGAGGATATTTTTGTTGAGTTTCACCGTGTCTGTGCCATCTGGTGTTTTCTGATGTACCTAGTAGGCACGTCCGTCTTTGTGGACACAAGTGGCTACTACACCGATGTGGCCTACCTGAGATATTTTACGGACCTGTCTATAGTTCGTGACTAGAACCGGGGTGTCGTTGTTCTGACCTACCTCTACTAGAAGCTGAATGAAGCTTCTAGATGGAGGGTAAGGGCGCTCACCGGCTCGTGCACACTCACCACGGCATGTTTTCATTTTAACGATAAATTTTAATTAGTTTTAATTTATTTGTACTTACTCGTTATATTTTTTTATGCATGGATTATATCACACTTTCACTGCATCCATGGTTACGTCGTAGATCCCGACTATCAGGCCTTCATGCCAAGGACTGCCAGGTTTATTCTGAACAGAGGCAACCAAACTGTGTATCCTTACCGAGTGTTCCTTGATCGCACCAACCATGACGATATTAACTGGACGCTGTTTGCGGACTATAGGGAGGTTGTTGCATTTGATACCATCTCGTTATACTCTGGGTGGCTAGCTTGTTGGTCGAACATGATGGTCAGGTATCTGCCTGAGTGATGTATGCGTCAGTTTGGCTTTGTGCAAATGATACATAGATCTTCTTTCTAGGCTTCTCCCGACACCATGACACATAGAGATCTAGATAACGTCTTCTAGGATTGGGAGACTCATCTCGTGCCAGAGGAGTATCAGATGATGCGGGCATCCCATATGTGGCATTGTGTAGAGGGTTACGTGACATGGTTCTTTAGAGTGTCACACCCTTTCATGACACCGGATGGTCTTGGACGTCCACCGGTGTCAGCACATGAAGAGCTCTTGGAGACCGAGCAGGCCAAAGATGACCACGCCGTAGATTTAGTGCCCATCTGTCAGCGTATCCGCCAGCTTGGACGAGAGTCGTTGGATGCAGGGATTATGCGTGAGGGCAGTGACGAGGCTGTTGCTGTGATGGAGAGGATCGTCGTCGAGGAAGAGCATGTAGCGGATTACCGCAGACAGAGGAGGGTGTGAGGGGTTAGGATTAGGCATACTCAATAACTTTATGTTTTGTTATTTTTATTTGTAATAATTTGATCGCACTTACTTTCGAAACAATTTATATAATTTGATATTTTTGACAATTTTTCTCCTATCACATAGTAATATTTACATGATTTGCGTATATATCTCCTTAATTGAATTTCTGAAAATAAAAATATATAAGTGAAAATCATTGTAGTTTTTTGAAAGTGTATTTGATTGATGAATCGTGCAAGTTAAAGAATATGGAAAACTTAAAGTGTTTCATTTTGTTTGCAAATCTTAAATGTTCATTATGCATTAATGATGTTTCAAATCATTCTTATGAAACACTTTTTTAGCAGAAGAATGTTAGATTAATTAATTTAATAAATTATGAATTGAAACCATCAATTATTTAAAAATTATTATTAAAATAAAATATGCTAAATTATTTTTAAGAATAGGCACATGCAAAGCACCCCATTGGACCAAAAATAAAAGGGGTGGTCCTTCACATGTCTATGAATAAGATCTTGGTCATGGAATTGCATACATATAATCTCACTACATGACAATATTTCTTAGGTTACCATGTGAGTATGTGCAGAGAGAAGGGAAAAAAGAATTTGGTTTTGTATGTTCTAAATATACTAAACTGCAAATTTTGAAATTTTAGACTGAACCTTGTGGCAGTTTCAAACTCTTGGAATAATATTGTATATTTCCTAGAAATCCATTCAACTGTACTCTTGACTTTTTCCTCTGTTCAGTCTTACAACATGGGTGAGTTAATAAAAATATACTAGTTAAATATCAATGTTGTTCATGCAAAAATTTATTTATAAACATATAGTATTAGATGCATATGCATATGCAACAAAAATAACCCTTTATTTTAATTTTATATAAATAAAAATCCCATTTTTTTAACAAAATGTAGGGCCACTTTGATAGTGGTGGCCAATTACAAATATTCAGTTAATCCATGTTTGAAAAAACCTGCTTCTAGTTAGTACTGTTTTTGAGTATTTTTTAGAAAAAACATTTTTAACGGGTATTTTATATATAAAATAAGATTTCTAACATTATAAGCAAATAAAGAGAACTTATTCTTTTTTGTACGATAATTATTTCAAAATAGTTATTATAAAAAAACATTTCACCTGATTTTTTATTATTTATAATTTAAAAAATATAAATAAAATAGAACAAAGCAAGAGAACGGCCAAAATTCACATGATATATTAGCAAAATTTATAAATGAAAACAAAATTATTATTATACAAATTTTCTTACAAATATGTTTTCAATAATTATAAAAATATTTTTTGGATTCTTGGATACTAGAGTTCTTATGTACTTTAGACAAGTTTATGATAAAAAAAATCATTTCATTCTTATATGCCTCGTATTTGAAGGACTATATATTATTACTTCTACAAAACGTTAATGAGATAAAACTAGTTCTGAGTCATCTATAGCAGATCATCAAGATGTATGTTGAGTGAGTTCATCAATTAATAGAGGTGAGGCCTAACTTAAGATTAAGTAACTGACACAACCTTGAAACCAACAAATATTCAATTTAGGACGAAAGAATGCTCAAACTACAACAAGTGAGACAAACAACAAAGATAACAAAAAAAAAAAATCAAAAACTCCAACCTCCCCAAAAGAAGACATCCCAATTCAAAGAAATAAGAGGTCGGTTAAAAATCATCTCAAAAGGAAAATGGAAAATTTTGCAACCTATTCGCAAAAACTAAAAGGAGATTTAAGGTACACCAGTTTGAATGCGTATGAACGCGCATTCTATCGCTTGTACACATACGTGTACATTCTATTGTCTGCTTGCTTAGTTTTACTCCATTTTTGCAGGTGCTCTTGTTTGAATGCGTACGAACGCGCATTCTATCGCTTGTACACACGTGTGTACATTCTATTGTTTGCTTGTTTGGTTTTACTCCATTCTTGCAAGTACTTTTGTTTGAATGCGTACGAACGCGCATTCTCCCGCTTGTACACATACCTGTACATTCTATTGTCTGGTTATGGTGGGTTTCTTGCAGGTACTTTTGTTTGAATGTGTATGAACGCGCATTCTCCCGCTTATACACATGCGTGTACATTTTATTGTTTGCTTGTTGGGTTTTAATCATTTCTTGCAGGTGCTTTTGATTTGAATGCGTATGAACACGCATTCTAATCCTTGTTTGTGTACGAATGCGCATCCTATTGTCTTCTTGTTTGGTTTTACTCATTTCATGCAGGTGTATGTATATCAATTGTGTACGAATGCACAATTTGATATTAGTTTGCGTACAAATATGCAATACTTTGTCTTCTTTGTCTGGATCATCATCTCTTGCAGGTTTATTGTTTCGGATGCGTACAAACGCGCACTCCGCATATGCTTTAATGCCTCTGTGCATTTCTCACTGGTTTACTCTTATTGCTTGGCTGCAGTACTTGAAGTTTTCCGGAGTATTTTAGCTCGTAGTGCTCTTCGGATTTGTTATCTGTTTGGTACTAGCTATCCCTTGTTTATCGCATTCATTTACAACTTTCCTAGATATTATGAGAAGTAAGGGTTTACCGCTTTCTTTGCCATGATTAGGATATGAGCGTTGGGCTCAAAGTCGTTATTTAAAGACCTGTAGCTAGGCATTCCGCAAATTGTGTGCTAATTGTATTTGGTTTGTTTAAAATCCTCTTCCATGCATAGGGAGGTAATTCTCAGTAAGTGTTTACATTTGTGCTTGCATAGGTTAGAGTGGTTAGGCAACCCAGAGTGGCACCACCAAGCAAAGTCCCGCTTTGATACTTATTGATATATATGATGATGATATGATGGGTACGTGGAAAGAGTCCGCAATCGACCCCCGCACAGTTCTAGTCCGTGTTGCTCAACACACGCAAATCATGTTACTTCCTTTATCGAGTCAATGATAAAAATGGTAAGAGTTCCATATTCTGACTCTCCACGCTTTCCTGGGGTTCGCATTTATTGCAGAACTCGCATCATTTGCTCTTCACACTTGACAATTCATGTCATGCGGTGATACCCTTCACAGGAATCAGATGTGTCGGCTCCTGTTTGACTCTGGTATATTCGTTACCGATGTTGGCTATGGGACTTCCTCCTTTTCCTGCGCTTCTTTGACATTTGTTTGTGCATTGCATTGCTGTGTGCTTCTGCCAAAGCACTTGATTTCTTCATTCCTTTGCATCCCTTGGTTTTAAAACCAAGACGAATATAGGATAGCTTTCCCTTAGGACCGCTCGGATAGGATAGCTCTCGAGCCTAGACATTAGGATATACATCCTTTACATGTCAATATAGATAGAGATTCCCCTTCATCCTCAACCATAAGTCCAATCTTTGCATGAAAACATTAGGGCTAGTATTAGTTAGTCTCCCTTTTGGTTTGCTTGTTTCTTTTGCATCCTTGCATGTAATTAAAACTAAAACTTGCTTTCTTTTTCTTTTGAAAACTAAAACACTTAATAATTGTTCAAAACTCCTTTCTTAAAGGTAAAAGCAACCAACCAATGCAAACTCTTTTTCGCCTACGGGCGCTTCTTTCTTTTGTGTTTAAAACCTTTTTCATAAGTAAAAAACACAAAACCCACCAAAATAAGTGAGCCGAACTACGACACTCTGACTTTCCCATTGCACGAGGGAATACGTAGGCATCTTGTCACGGGGGTCGACCGAGCACAACTTTGTAAAAACTTCCTTCTTTTCCCCATATTTTCTTTATTTTCCTTTTCTTTTGCATGCATTATAACGATTAAGTGATAGATAGATATAACACACCCCTTAGCTAGAAAATAGAAGTGGATACCGTAGAGTACTACAGGCGTGTGGGGTGCTAATCTCTTCCCCTCGCATAACAGACTCCTTTACCCAGATCTCTCGGTCGTAAGACCGCGATTTCTTCCCCCTCATATTTACTCGATGTTTTTTTTCCTCCTTCGCGAGATAAAAAACTTTCGATGACGACTCCATTGATATATCCTATCAGTCGATGTTTATCCAGGTAGTTTCACTCAGTGATGGGAGATAAGTTGTATTACCAAATAGCCCATCTTTAAATATAGTAACCAATACAATAACATTATATTTCAATAGTTATACAACATCATCACATCACATTGGTCATGCAACAGTACGTGCGAATAATGCTTAGCCATATCCTAGACATTAACATCCAATAGATGGATACTTTGATCTAGTAATAACCAAAACCTATTATATGTCAAGGTGTATCATGAACATATATTTTAGGTAGCTAATCCAACACAAGCACTAAGAAAAAAGAATCATCAATATTATAGCTTAACTATAGTTACATAAACTCTATGACTAATTAATACATAAGTATAATGATAACTACACCTAACCCTGACAAAAGATAATTAGGTATATGCTTACTCATTGTAGCTTTACAACTAAACCATGGAAGAAATATGTTGAACAACATATGCAGTGATACCTTGAGCAACATTTTCGCCTTCAATATTCCTCTCCTTATTCTCTCATGTTGAGATTTAAGGTGAACCTACTTTCTTTCTATACTATCTTGAATACACCAAAGCTCACTTTAAACTGAACCTAATACCCTTATTTATGTTATATGCATGTTGCTTGGTGGTTTTTCATTTCTTTTTTACCCGTTTTTAATAATTTGAATGTTAAAAGTCCAAACAGGTGTTTTTATCACTTTTCATTGATAGGTTTGGGGGTTTTATATTGATCACTTGTAAAATAATTTAATAAGTGCCTACATATTTTACATAATTTTGGAACTTATAGTACGTCCCTTTCAAGATCCTTAATTTGGGCTTTTGTGCCCTAAAACTCAAGAGGGATTAAACCAACTATGTTTATTCTAAGCATGGTGTTGTTACAATCTTCTCAAGATATATAGTATGTAATAATATTTTTTCTCATAATAGTGTAACTATTTGATTTTGACATTTTTTTTTGTAGTTTTCATCCTCTTTGAGGGTCAAAATAATTTGTTCATCTTCTAACTCACGACACATGCAACTTAGACCAAGTGCACGTTATACCAAACAATCTTATGTGCAATTTTTACATTCCAATTTGTCATATCAGGAGCCAAGGACTTATCATTATTTAAGACTTTCATCGTACCACTTATTTGACTAGAAGAAACATTTTTTCTAGATATTTTAATATTTCAAGGAATATGATTTCCTTTTCATCCTAGATTTGGACTTTGGTAGTCAACTGCAAATATTGCTTCATCTTTTATATAGAACAATATTTCTTTTTCCTCTTCTTATGATTTATAATGAGGTTGGCTATGCAACGTGCTTTAGCCCGTTTTCTCACATTCATTGCTCATTTCTCTTTAAGTATGTTGGTCAAGGTGTTTTTATCATTTTATGCATTGTCAACTCCCTATTATGTTTATTAAGGGTTTCAAGAGACGGTGGATCCTTGTTCCAAGATAATTTGGATGTTATTCTTTTTTACTTTAAGCATAAGTTCTTTATCATTTCTAACTAACGTCGAATACCTTCAAATTAAATCACGTGCTTGAATTTCCCCCTCAAAATCAACGTAGGGATCTTTAGACAACCCAAAATCTCCAACTTTTCATATACATGTTATCGAATCGGGTAACAAATCATCCTCATAATCCTCCATATCAATTATCGATATATGAGCAATCCTCTTCATCGACTAACTTGTTTTCCGTACTTCTCTTGGATGAATTGCTTTGATTAAGTTACTTCGGCAGCAAATTTGTTTAAATTATATAAAGGTTGCCTGATCAATTTATCTCTTAGTTGAGGATGCATGATATTGATGGCCATTTATGTATATATTACTTAAAAAATGTTGAATAAAACATTTTTCCATCCTTCTTTTTGGAGCTCCAAATGAAATCAACACTTGATTCATCTACTTATTGTCTCAAGTTCATTAAATTACCATGGTAGTTTTCCTTACAATAATGTGTAGTAAAAGTTCCAATATGCTCCATAGTTGACTTGTGACCTTCCCCGAAAAACCCATACATTGGATAAGACTTCCACATGTTAAAGATAAGGCTTCATAGACATCGATCTATCCATTGGATTAATTTGTATCCTATGGTACCTCTTTGTTATGTTGTTTAAAAGGTCGGAGTCTAACAACTGATGTCCAAGAGGTATAACACTGCCTACAACTTAATGGGGCCACACATGATTTAGAGGTTTTGGAAATCATGTTGAAACTTAACCTAAGGTGAGGATTTACCCATTGCTTGTCCTAGTTCGTCTCAAGATTGTTTCTCTTAGGATTTATAAATACCACTATAACATTACATTGGGAAATTGGATTTGTAATCCATGGTAGTTTGTCAACATAACCAACAGTTGATCTAGGTTTCCTATATCTCAATATTGGTGGAAGTGGTACATCACATTGTGGCAAAAAAAATTGGGATTAGCTGATACATGTGGTTAACTTCCAGATGGTTGTTAAAACCAATAAGCCATAATTGGTCTGTGAATTCCTTCTACTTAGTTGAAGTCTTGTCCTCTAGCATAAAATATGATGTTCTACTAAATCATGTTGCCATAAGGTGATATTTACGAAAATACTAATTTTTATGAAAGATTTAGGTAAAAACTTATTATAGGTACATGTCTAAATTAAATACTAGTATGCAAGTATGTTTCATTTGCCAATGGAATCTCCCATGGTTAATCATGGCATAAATAATGAGTCAGGAATTACAAATAGTCTAATGTATATATTGTGTAGGAATCAAATGGAACACATAAGACTCTACTCATACATTGATCAACATTCTTTAAGTACAATGAATACTTGGCATTGATTCCCTTGAATTATCTGTATGGTAAACATAACATAATTGTCACTCGAATCGACTGATTTAGTCTCCAACTACATGGCTTGTTAAACCTCATTATGAACCAAAGGACTTGCAATGTCAAAATATGTTGAGAGAATTGATACATGATATCATTTATCCACGTGTCCAAATTTTCTCTTATAAAATATATTATCATTACCCCTAGTTTCTCGGGTGGATCTACAGGGCGACCTCATGAAGCAATGGGAGGAGCCACATATATTGAATTTTGACTACTTATAGAGGTTGAGTCATTTTTTCCGTTGCCTCCTCGTTGATGTTGGCATTGATCCATGCTTCAAGCAATGTTCTATACTATGGGTGCATAGGAAAAAAGAATTCTCTCCCTAGTGAATAACATTTTTATAAGATTTCACAGTGCTTTTGGTTGGAGTGTCTCATTGGACGTGCCAACTTTTTCCAAATTTGAAATTTATCAGAGTGATTGGCAAATAGATCTTAACACCGATTGACTTCTCTTCAAGGAATTGCAATGAAGAAGAGATGAACTATGCCTCTTAGTTACAAATTCTTCAAATACTCCAAAGAGCGTAAAATATAGAGTGCGAGGATGATGATCT
Source organism: Vicia sativa (assembly GCA_021764765.1). Lineage (NCBI taxonomy): Eukaryota > Viridiplantae > Streptophyta > Magnoliopsida > Fabales > Fabaceae > Vicia > Vicia sativa. Next base: position 218,342,962 of record CM038792.1, on the reverse strand, counting down.
ACTAAACTATGAAATGCATAAAAATAGGATATAGTAAAAGAAATAAAAAACTCTAAAAACTTGATTTGATTGATTGCGAGTTTGAAATAATTATACAATCATGTATTTATAAGCAGACACTAGTCCTATTGGCCACATCAAAGTGGTCTAAAGAGTTTAGCCTTGTTTTCCTGTTTACTTGATTATAGCATGAATCTCTCTTTGTGGGTGTTCGTGGTGCCCTACGCTCGACTCAATATTATCTTATCACAATCCGATAAAAAATTTCATTCAATTTGATCGGTAACTTTGTGTCACATAAAATTCATGTCTCTATTTTAACCACCCAATTTAAATTTAATGATTGATATCTTCCTATATTTTCCCATAATTTGTATTACATATCTAATATAATTAAACTGTATGATTTGTTGGATAATATGATTTTTCTTTTAAATCGGAAACATTTCTTCTTTTATATGATTTTAAAATAATACAAAGAATGGGTGGTTGTCTAAATTCCATTCACATTTGACATGTCATGACCCTGCTGTTCAATATATTATATTCAATATATTTCATAATGATTATATTAAAATATTACTACAGAAAAAAAAAATTACTTGAGAATTACTTGTAAGCATAATCTAATTTATTGATTGACTCATTTATTTGTTAGAGTCATTGCTTTGAAATTGACCTTCATTATTATTATAATTATTATTATCCTAAGTATTAGAAACATCATTTCAAAAATATAGTCCAATTATGGATAGATTTCTTTCACATAAACATACATTTGGACAATAGTCAAATACAAAGAATGATGATCAATCAAAATCACTCGATCTTTACTATATGCATGCTCTGCCATATTGTTATAAAAACTGTCATTTTCGTCTCAGCATTATTTTTCTGAAAAATTAAGCTTTTGACAAATTCTTCACTATTAGCATTGTTCAATCACAATCAAATAACCATATGATGTGCAACTTCTTTAACCTTTTCCCTTTTATTTGTTTATTCATTTGTTGTTTTTCTCATTATAGATGGAGATTACTCATTCATCCAACATTCTATGTAAAGATTATTTTTGTGAAATATAAGGACATATTTATTAACAGACCAAACTCTCCAGCACAAATTCTCGCATTTGCATGTTTATTACGCCATACTCGCTGGATTAAGATTAGATAGTGTAGATTTTAACTTCGTGATTTTATTTTATTTTAAAATTAAAAATTTAATTGTGATCTATATTATCTAATTTCGATATAATTATGAGTGAAATAGTGATATAATAATGTATGATTTTATTTTGTTGTTTATTATGTTAATAGACATTGAATTAAGTTTGATTGTGTAGAGTTCAGTCTCACGTCTTTCATGATGATGTAGGGTTTTGTTGACGATTTGTGGATGATATAGAACCCGATTTTCTTATTAACATACACCATAAAGTTGAAAGGGCCACATCCGTACAATTTAAAGGCTGGTGTACAAGATGATCATCCATCATCTCATCAATATGCTTTATGATTTTAATGAGACATACGTTTGGATTGTGACTTATTTCTGATTATTATCTTCACTCAATTCATTTTGTATTTTGACTTGAAGGAGATAACTTGTCTTCAAGTGGCAGAAAAGATAGGTTGGATAGTGACTTGAAGAAAAGTGTAGATTCATTGTAAGATCTTGTGAAAGAGATTTGACATCAAATAACAAATTGTAGCCCTTTAGTTTATGAATAATGAAAAAGCTACTTGTTAAGAATTTTTTACCCAAATACCATAAATTGGAAAAAATATACCCAATATGCCATGAACCCAAAATTAAATCCCAAAATGCCATGATTTTTTTGGTCTTTCAAGGGATCCTCCCATGGAGGGACGATCGGGCCCACACGCGTTGCTTTTAACACCGGTGCGTCTAAGGGAGGGACGACCGGGTGTTGGATTTTTTTTTTTTGCTTTTTTTTTTCTGATAATAAAAATGATTTTATATTAGTTTTTATAATTAAATTAATTTTTATATATATATATATATATATATATATATTAATTAATTGATTAATATTATTTTAATATAATTAAAAAATTAACAATTTTTTTTAATGTATTTTAAATTTATAATAAATATATTTATTAGTAATAATGTAATTTATTTATTATATTATTATTACGACACTGAAAATTTGTTAAAATGCCACATATTGAAAAGTAGGTCGTGTTAGTCCATCAAACGGACGAACTGAATTATATTTTAATATGATTTTATAAATATTAATATGAATTTATTTATAAATATTTTTTTTCTGATTATAAATATGATTTTATATTAGTTTTTATAATTAATTTAATTTTTATATATACTAGTAAATAACGCTCGGGGCCGGTCGAGATTTCATATAACGTGGAACTAATCTTGTCATATAACAGAAAATTCGTTTTTAATTCGGCCAAATTTAGTGTATCAAACTTATTTGACAACATTCAAAAATGTAAACTGAAAACATGATTGTGTAACAAAATAAGAAATCATCATTAATCGTAACGTTTACGAAATTATTTTTAATATTATAACTTATTTCCGTTAATAAAATAATTAAAATTATATCAATATTATATATTTTATTTCCATTATTTATATTAAATTGATTTTTAATGGATCAACTAATATTTTAAAAATAATTTAATTGAATTAATTGATCAATTAACTCTTTAATAAAGTTACTATATATATAATCGTGTAAATGATTAGTTAAATAATTATTTCTTTAAAATACATCATTTTTATTAATATTTCATAAAAATATATGATTTTAAATATTTTTAGTAACAAAATAATATTTAAACTATAACAAAATGTAACTTATTCAATTTTTAAAAAGGATTGTATGAATAAATTTATACCTTTTATTATTAATTTTTATGATTATCATTTTTCATTAAAATTTCATGACTACAATTTAACATTTTTTTATCATGATTACAATTCTAAAGTTAATTTAAAAAGATTGTGATATGCTTTATTGATCATAAATTTTTGAAATCAAATCATGCATAAAAATAAAATGTATTAATGTTACCATTCAAAATAATTTTTATATATAATAAAATTAAATAATATTAATACCTCCATTCAAAAGATATATTTGTAAAGTTTTGATTTAATTATTTTATATTTTTATATATTCTAATGTATAAAATATTGGTACAATATGAAACGATCAAACATATAATATTAAAAGAGAATTCAAATTTGATTGATCATAATATTTTACAAAATCAAATCATACATAAAAATTAAACATATTTATTTCACCTTTCAAAATAATTTCCATATAAAAATTAAACATATTTATTTCACCTTTCAAAATAATTTCCATATAAGTATAATTTCCATATAATTAATTGATTAATATTATTTTAATATAATAAAAAAATTAACAATTTTTTTTAATGCATTTTAAATTTATAATAAGTATATTTATTAATAATAATATAATTTATTTATTATATTATTATTACGACACAATTTGAAAATTTGTTACGAAAATGCCACATATTGAAAAAGTGTGTCAGGTTCGTCCATCAAACGGACGAAATGAATTATATTTTAATATATAATTAACTGAATAAATATAATTCATTTCGTCCGTTTGATGGACGAACCTGACACACTTTTTTCAATATGTGGCATTTTTGTAACAAATTTTCAAACTGTGTCGTAATAATAATATAATAAATAAATTATATTATTACTAATAAATATACTTATTATAAATTTAAATGCATTAAAAAAATTGTTAATTTTTTTATTATATTAAAATAATATTAATCAATTAATTAATATATATAAAAATTAATTTAATTATAAAAACTAATATAAAATCATTTTTATTATCAAAAAAAAAAAAGGAAAAAAATACATTCAACACCCAGTCGTCCCTCCCTTGGACGCACAGGTGTTAAAAGCAACGCGTGTGGGCCCGATCGTCCCTCCATGGGACGATCCCTTGAAAGACCCAAAAAAAATCATGGCATTTTGGAATTTAATTTTGGGTTCATGGCATATTGGATATATTTTTTCCAATTCATGACGTTTGGGTAAAAAATTCACTTGTTAAACTATGAATTTAAAAAAAGTACAACGATTTTAAAATAAATAAAAAAGTACAACGAATTCCATATTTCTTCATAATGCTAAATCATAATATTCTTTTTTTAAACGTATCTATAAATAAATGTGGTTAGAAGAGATTTTACAAAAGTAAAATAATTTAGAGGGAGTTAATATCTGCTTACGGGATTAAATATTCTTTGTAATTTAAGGAGATTTTTAAATTCTCTTTTAAGAAATATTAAATGATATTAGTGAATTAGTTTTCTGTTAATTAAAGTTATTCATGCATTTTAGATAGTTTGTTATTTTCGGGATGCAAGTAACTACACATTCACTTTGTACGTTCAAGTTTCAAATAGTGAAACATATTGTTTTTTCATAAGCTTCTTTATGGTATTAATTAGTTGTGTAAAACTTGAACGCTTCATTATATTTTTTCTTAATTCATTCAAACTTCATTACATCTTTTAATAATGGTAGATCACGATTAAGATGATCCCCTCACACCTAAAAACAACAGTCAATCTAACAAACATTCAAATACTAATTCGAGTGTTGACCAATCTAACCCCTTCTATATTTATTCCGTAGAAAATTCCGATGTCATCTTCGTTTCTTCGTCATTTTTTACCACAACTATGAATTTTGAAACCAATCTATAAAGCATGCACTCCAAGCGAAAATAATAAAATTCACCAATAATAAGACTACAACTCCAAGCGAAGATGTCTCATTGTTTGACACATGAAAACGATGTAACAATATCGTTCTTGTATGAATTTTTGCCTCTCTTGCACCAGACATCAGACATCGCTCAATGCACGATATATATTAAGAATGCTGCTCAACTTTGAACAAATCTTGCAAATCGCATTTTCAAATGAAATCATTTTCAAATCTCTGATCTATTGCAACAAGTTCATTTCATTCATCAAGATGACAAGATTGTGACTACGTACTTGAATGAATTGAAGACCCTTCGGAAAGATCTACAATTTTACGATCTCTCTGCATGTACTTGTGGTGCAAGTCTCCAAATCAAAAAACAAAGAGAAATTGAGTACAGCAAGGGTTTCTATTAACCTTATATATTCAAGTTCCAAATAATAAATCAAATATTGTTTTCCATAAGCTCCTTTAAGAATTAAATTTATGCCATCATGCCTTTTACTTTTTTTTAAAAAAAATTTTTTAACCTAAACTCCTTCAAAATAATTTTTTTACTAGATATAACGAGTTGAAGTGTGAGTATTAGAGAATTTAGAGGATGTTATGTGTCCTATGTGTAAAGGATCGTTAGAGTCGTTTTTTGTCGATTTGTAATATGTGATCTAACAATATCTATCTAATATAAAAATTTAGACGATTAAAAGGATGTTTCGTTCTTTCTAGAGACTTTTGAAACTCTTTTTCTCACTTTTATATTGTTAGGATTTCCTCAATGACTTGATATGTGATTGTCTGGTCGTTATGAAAAATTGAGATGATGTTGTTTTTACAGGTTTTTATACTAGCGTGAATGATTTAGAAGATAATAGCATATTCTAGACTTGAAAATGATTTTGTTGATAGGCCTGCGAGTAATTCTATGTTTTCTTTGTTTGATTTGAGAGAAAAAAATTTAGGTTTGAATTTATAGTTGATTGAGTGACTTTGACTTTAAGATAGAGTATTTTTTGTAATTTTTTTATGGATTCTCTCTTAAGGTGTGATTGGCTTTAAAGAGAAAGTGTGAGGAGAGAAATAAGTAAGATAGAGTATGAAAAGAGAGAAAGAAATAAGAAATATAATAGATTTGATGTGTTTTTTGATATAAAAGAAAGATTAGAGAAATAGAGAAGAAATAGATATGTATTCTTTTTAAAAAGACACAAATACCTTTGATTAAAACTTAAATAGTAACATTATTAAAGTGTAATTTATTTTTCGTCATATTTAATTACATTAATTTAATATAATAAATTGTGAATTTGTTTTTAAAAACAAACAAATATTTGAACTCGGTTCTAATAAATTATTTAATTCATTTATAAATTATTTAGCTTTTTAAAATATTTAATTAATTAATATGAAATAAGTGGTATTAATTGATTGGTTTTTTTTAAAAAAATAAGAACTGAAAAAATAAAGTTACAAAACCTATAAATTACAATGTAATAAAAATTGTAATGCATCAACAATGTAAAAATATAGATCAAATATGGAAAAATTGTGAGAAAAAGGTCAAATTAGAAAAAGGTAAAAAATTGAAGCACTCTCTCCTCTTTCTTTGCTGTAGTGAGGTGAAGAGAAATGGTATGGGTCTCACACCAATTTAATCAATCTTCCCTATTTTTGTACAACACCAAATAGAAGAAGTGTGACTTTTCTTTTGTTACTCTCTCGTCTCTCTTTCTCTCTCCTTAACTTCTTGCATTCCAATCAGACCCTTATAATAGGCTCTTTTGGCTCTTAAACTAAGATTTAACTTTTCCTTTTCTAAGATGATGTTTTTTGTTTTCGACTTTCATCTTATTAGTTTAGATATTTTATGTAGTTTATCCAAGACCTGATTATTCATGTATTGGTAAAAAAGAGATTCTCTTTCTCGATTGTTTTTAACTTGATTCTTGTGTCTACTTCTATTCTATTTTTGATTTTTGATTTGTAAGGTCTTTTTTACTTTAGTATATATTATATCCATATTTTTTGTTAAAAAAGTTAAAAGATAATTTAAAACTTATATATAATTTTTGAAAATTAATAATACATAATAATTAATTTTATTATTTTTCTACCGAACAATGAATTACTAAACAGAAAATATAAAATTATTTATAGATCAATTTTATTTATTTTGAATCATTGAATAGTTTTTTATATGAAGAATTTCTTAGGTATTCCATACATGAATTTAATTTCTTGCATTCAGAATTTTTGAAAGTAATTTATTTTATATTCTCATTCATTTTAAATTATAAGTTGTTTTGCCACTTTCATACGAATTAAAAAATATATTTATTATTTTATGAAAAGTTATGACTTTATAAAAATGACCCATAATAATTATATTGAAAAGCAAAATAAAAAATAGAAAGAAGAAAGAAAAATAAATAATAGAAAATATATTAAACAAATATCATTAACAAAATAATTTATAATTTAAAAGAGAGTATATATCATACTAATTATTAATTTGAAAGCGAGAGTATATATCATACTAATTATTAAAAAAAGTAGTGGACAGGAGAATGAAGAGACAAATGTCCTAACAGGGACCATTTTCTGTATGAAATTAATTATAAGTTCAAATAATAGAGTTGGTACTGTCAGAACAATCAAAGTGAAGTATCAAAGAGAAACATAGAAAATAAATAACCTTATAAAAAGTCCAATGATATATTAAAAGTTAAATATTAGAAGTGAAAAAGAAACTATGCATAATGTATATGATAGGGACTAAGGTGTATCATAAAAGAGATTCAGAGAACTATAAAAGCGCGTTAGGTAGAAAAAAAGCCGTCTAATAATTGATTTTGAGAGAGAAGAGAGAGGAAAGAGGAATGTCTACCCACACGCATACATGTAGTTTGTAGTTTATGCTTTTTATTTTTATAATTAAATCAAATATTGTGACATACATTGAGACATAGAGTTTGCACGAGGGTCTTTATTTTGTTTTCTTGTGCTTTTTTTCTTGCCAGAAATTGAGTACTCTTTGCTTCAAGCTTCACCAATCAAATTATTATTTTTCCTGAATAATGCAATTGGGTATCTCTCTCTTCTGTCTATAATGTAGTTGTACTACTAGAGTTGCACATGTGCACACGTGAGTAACTTTCTATGAAATTACTATTTAAATGGAAGGACATTGTTTGGGTCCAGCTTGGACTTGACTAAGAGTCAACATATTTATCCTTCCTAATTCATATATTTATGTGTTTGCTTTCAAGAATACGATGCATATACTATTTGAAACATTGTAGTAGTTGCTCTAAACTTGTACATGTAAATATCATAGACCCAATTGTTTGAAAGTAATTTTTGTCTCGACAGATTTAATTTAATTTGATTTAAGAGTGTAGAAACAGTTTGTTATACACAAATTTGATTTTAGACTTAGATAAATTTAATTTAAATTTGAAATAGAATAAATTTGATTTGGTTCCAAAAATAGATATTTTGGGCTTTTATAATTTTACGCATTAGCTAACCTAAATCTATAAATAGATAGAGTAATCCCAATTTTTGTAATCAAGTCATTTATAAAATTTTGCAGTTGTAAAGTGAATAGTAAAATTTTTCAGAGAGAAATTCTGCTTAAAATAATTCTTTCTTCTTCTTCTTCTTCTTTTCTTTAATTGTTCATCATTGTGTAGTGATATCAATCTTGTTCATCAAGATTGGTAAAAATTCATCATAGGTTTTGGTGAATTTCCAACATTTAGTATCAAGAGCTCCGGTTAATCGATTCAAGGGAAGAACAATCAAGAACGATCAAGAACGATTATGGAAGAAGAATTCACGATGATATTGAGTTATGGGAATGCTAATTATCTAGCAACTCTACCAATTATGAAAGTCGACAACTATGAAAATTGGTGCAAACAGATGAAAGTTTTATTTAAGTGTCAAGGTCTTTGGGACCTTGTAAATGATGGACTAGAAGCGCTTGAAGAATATGCTTTAGAAGAAGACAAGAAGAAACACACAGAATTGGAGAAGCTGAGTTATAAAGTACTCTTCATAATTCATCAATGTCTGAGTCCAAAAAATTTCGAGAAAGTAAGTGATTTAGAATCTGCAAAAGAAGCTTGGGAGATTCTTGCAAAGTCCTTTGGTGGTGCAGAAAAGGTGAAAGAGGTGAGGTTACAAACTCACAAAAGAACATATGAATTTCTTCAAATGGAAGATAGTGAAAGCATATCTGATTTCTTCAATAGGATTACAAAACTAGTGAATTAAATCAAGACATGTGGAGAAGCATCGACAACAAGAGCGGTTGTTTCAAAGATTTTGAGATCTTTGGCCCCTAAGTTCGACCACGTGGTGGTGACTATAGAAGAAGGGAAAGATTTGTCGAAATTGACAAAGGAAGAGCTTCAAGGTATGCATGAATTTCATGAACAAAGGATGAATGAAAGAGTTGCAGGCAAGTCAAAGAGTGACATGGCTTTGCAGGCACATTCAGCAAAAGAAACCAAAGGCAAAGGAAAATGGTTCAAAAGAGGTAGAGGTGGGTACAACAATTTGAATGGTAGAGGAAACCAGAACGAAAAAACATGTCGAATCAGGGAAGACCATACCAAGGAAACCAAAGAGGTGCTATTGCAAATAGAGGAAGAATTGGTGGTCAAAAGCATGGAAAGAGTTACATTCAATGTTATAATTGTCAGAAGTATGGTCACTATTCGAGTGATTATTCAGAGAAGCAAAAGAATCAGGAAAGTGATGTAAAGTTTGCTAAGTATGAAGAGGAAGAGATGTTGCTGATGGTCACAACAAGAGATAAAGAGAAATTCAAGAATCAATGGTACTTGGATTCAGGATGTTCATCACACATGTTTGAAAGAAAAGATTGGTTTATTAATCTAAAGCCCTCAATGAAGAACATGGTGAAATTTACAAATGACAATACTCTAGCAGCTGAAGGTATTGAAGATGTGATGATCATGAGGAAAGATGGCAAAAGGTCAGTAATTCTAAATGTGTTATACATTCCAGGCATGAAGAGCACCTTGCTTAGTATAGGGTCGTTGGTCGAAAAGAATTACAAAGTAACTATCAAAGACAAGATGATGAGAGTCGCCGACGCTAGTGAAAGATTAATCTTGAAGGCTCATATGATCCAAAATAGAACCTTATAGATCAAACTTAATGTGATGGAACACAAGTTCCTTTCGAATGCAACTAGCAGAGACGAATGAATATGGTACTATCGACTAGGCCATCTCAACTTCAGAGACATCAGATATTTAAAGAGGAAGAATATGGTTTCAGGATTTCCATAAATTGACATTCCAAACAAAGTGTGTGAAGAATGTTTGCAAGCGAAGCAACATAAGAATAACTTCAGAAAGGATGCAGGAAGCAAGTCGAAGGCTATTATCAAAGTCATATACTCTGATGTATGTGGACCAATCCAGGTGGATTAGTTTGGAGGTAATAAATACTTTGTCATATTCGTAGATGATTTTAGTCGAAAACTATGGACTTACCTGATCAAGAAGAAAAGTGAAGTGATCGAGGTATTTGCCAAGTTTAACTCTATGCTTAAAGGACAAAGTGGTCAAATGCTCAAACTTTTTAGAACTGATGGCGGTGGAGAGTATGTGTTGAAAGTGAAGGAAAATTGCAACATAAAATTGCAGTGGAAAAACAATTTTTCCTTTGTGATCCTTACGAATGATCATGGTCAGTGATAGAATATTTTACCTCTTGTGGCGATTTGGATTTCTGATGATGTGATCACGAACGTTGGTGAAGAACAACGTCTCTACTCAGTCCACACGAACAGGTCGCTTCTGATCATAGTGCTAGCTGCTCACGAACGGAAGCTTTGAGTGAGAGAGTGAGCGAAATCACGACAGGGATTCAGGACCGAGTTTGCATCAAGTGAAAAGCTTCATCACAAGGGTTCTATTTATAAGACCACAAGTGTGGGCTGCAAGCTAAAAGCCCAAGAAAGGCTGTAAGCTAAAAGCCCAAGAAAGGCTGTAAACTAAAAACCCAATAAAGCACACGAATATCATACATTATGATGTATCGTATATCACTTAAGCATGTGGTACCTTACCACATTCCGTATTCCACTTAAGTACATCGTACCCTACGATGTTCCTTATTTACACTATTTCTCATTAATATGTCCTTATGTGTGTGACCCTGTAGGTTTCTGCGACGTTGGCAATTATATTAAATCACATTTAACATAATAAATAGTGAGCGGTATCTAGCAACACATCGCTGCTACCCAAGTCACGAAAATGTCATATGATCTGACAAAACCTTTCTGTGATAATACTTGTGTGTATAATTACCCTTTTCCCTTATGTCTATATTGAACACAAGGCATAGACCGTGTCATCCTTGTCCAGTTCAATATTGGGCCCTTAGACATTTATCCCGTTACGCAGGATGGGCAAATTCCATCTAGGTCACTCATGTCCCTCAGCACGCTTTGTGAAGTACCCATCAACTGTCTTTATGATCATTCAGTTACGGATAACGTTTGATCAGCAATAAAGCACTTGACTCTACATCTAGGGTCCATAGTGGTTTCAGGTCGAAGGGTGGTATGCACCACTTATCACCATGGGAATAACTTATGACACTTTGCATAACATTCTATGTAGTATTCTCATAGCAGCTCAATCCAGTATAAATATTACTCCTAATATTTATACCTATGTCAAGACTTGATAACTCCTTATCCATGATCCATGAGATGTGATCATCAGTCTATCTTCATAATAATCTCAATGCTTTAATGTTATCCCACTTCACAATAAAGCTCGATTATGGATACTTTAAGAATAGTGTCCTTGTGTTTAATGGATCTCATGATTAATTCACACTTAAGATTGCATTAAACAAACTAACTATTCTAGGGACTTTATTATTTTTCAAAAAGAAAACATAATAAAGAAAAGCCTTTTATTATTAATAAATAATTCGATACAAGTACCAAAAGGTATTGGCCTCTAGGGCTTACACCTACAATCTCCCACTAGCACTAGAGCCAATCAGGCATAACCCTAATACCCATAGATCTAGTATGGCCATCATGCTTCTGCTGTGCAAGAGGCTTTGTTAGTGGGTCAGCGACATTGTCAAGTGTTGGTACTCTGCATATTTTCACATCTCCCCGATCGATTATCTCTCGAATGAGGTGATAACGCCTAAGTATGTGTTTGGATATTTGGTGAGATCTAGGCTTTTAGCTTGTGCGATAGCCCCATTGTTATCACAATAGAGATCAATGGGATCCACAATGCTAAGGACTATGCCAAGTTCACTAATGAACTTCTTGATCCAAACAGCTTCTTTTGTTGCATTTGAGGCAGTAATATACTCGGCCTCAGTTGTAGAATCAGCAACTATTTCTTGCTTTGAACTCTTCCAGCTTATAGCGCCACCATTTAAGCAAAACACATAACCAGATTGCGATCTAAAGTCATCCTTATCGGTCTGGAAGCTAGCATCAATGTATCCAACTATAGAAAGCTCTTCCTGACCTCCATATATCAAGAATGAGTCCTTAGTCCTTCTCAAGTACTTAAGGATATTCTTAACAGCCACCCAGTGAGCATCACCAGGATCAGATTGGTACCTACTCGTTGCACTTAAAGAATACAAGACATCTGGTCGAGTACATAGCATGGCATACATGATAGATTCTATTGCAGATGCATATGGAATCTTACTCATGCGATCCCTTTCTTCCTTCGTTGAAGGGGATTGTATTTTTGATAGACACAAGCGATGTTGCATAGGAATGAATCCCTTCTTGGAATCATGCATATTAAAGCGTCTCAACACTTTATCTATGTATGTACTCTGACTTAGGCCAAGCAGTTTTTGTGATCTATCTCTATAGATCCTGATTCCTAATATATAGGCTGCTTCACCAAGGTCTTTCATAGAAAAGCATTTCCCTAGCTAAGTTTTTACTTGTTGCAAGGTAGGGACATCGTTTCCAATGAGTAATATGTCATCTACATATAATACTAGGAAGATGATCATGCTCCCACTAACCTTCTTGTAGACACAAGGCTCATCTTCATTCTTGATGAATCCATATTGTTTTACTGTTTCATCAAAACGAAGATTCCAACTTCTGGAAGCTTGCTTCAATCCATAGATTGATCGCTGTAACTTGTATATCTTTTGGGATTCTTCTGGAATGTCAAATCCTTCAGGTTGTGTCATGTATACATCCTCTTGAAGGTTCCCATTTAGGAAAGCAGTTTTGACATCCATCTGCCATATTTCATAATCATGATATGTAGCGATTGCAAGTAAAATCCGAACAGATTTAAGCATTGCAACTGGAGAAAAGGTTTCATCATAGTCAACCCCATGAATTTGTTTATAACCTTTTGCAACCAGTCTTGCCTTATAGGTATGTACCTTACCATCCATGCCAGTCTTCTTTTTAAAGACCCACTTGCATCCTATAGGATTAACTCCTATAGGTGGCTCTACCAAGTTCCAAACTTAGTTAGTGTACATGGAATCCATTTCAGATTTTATGGCTTCTAGCCACTTCTCAGACTCTAGACCAGTAATGGCCTCTTGGTAGGTCACAGGCTCATCTTGATCCATGAGCAATACATCGCCTTGACCATTTATGAGATATCCATATCTATGAGGTTGGTGACGTATCCTGTTTGACCTACGTTGGTCTTGTTCTACTGGAGCAGGTTGTTCTTCCACAACTACTTGTGTTCCCTGCTCCAATTCCTCTATAGGTGTATCAATGCTTTGTGATTCTTGAATTTCATCAAGCTCTACTTTCCTCCCACTTATTCCTTTGGAAATAAAATCCTTTTCCAAGAAAACTCCAGTTCGAGCGACAAACACTTTGCCCTCAGAAGGATTATAGAAGTAATATCCTCTTGTTTCTTTAGGATACCCCACAAATAAGCATTTGTCAGATTTGGGTTCAAGCTTAGTTGAGATATTTTGTTTCACATAAACTTCACAACCCCAAATCTTCATGTAAGACATATGTGGTCTCTTACCACTCCATATCTCATATGGTTTCTTTTCAACCTTTTTGGTAGGAACACGGCTAAGTGTGTAAGTTATTGTCAATAGAGCATGTCCCCAAAAGGAGTTTGGAAGATCGGCGTGACTCATCATGGATCGGACCATGTCCAACAAGGTTCTATTTCTTCTCTCAGATACACCATTCCATTGTGGTGTTCTAGGAGGAGTAAGTTGGGATACAATCCCACACTCTTTTAGATGGTCATCAAATTCTAGGCTTAAATATTCACCACCTCGATCTGATCGAAGAACTTTGATATTCTTACCTAGATGGTTTTGTACTTCATTCTTAAATTCCTTGAACTTTTCAAATGTTTCAGATTTGTATTTCATTAAATACACATAACCATATCTACTGAAATCGTCAGTAAATGTGATGAAGTATTGAAAACCTCCTCTGGCAGGTATGTTTAGTGGTCCACATACATCAGTATGTATGAGTGCCAAAAGATCATTAGCCCTTTCACCTTTTCCTGTGAATGGGGATTTTGTCATTTTTCCAATTAAACAAGACCTGCATGTCTCATATGATTCATAATCAAAAGAGTCCAAAAATCCATCTTTATGGAGTTTTGAAATGCGCTTCTCATTTATGTGGCCTAAGCGACAATGCCAAAGGTAACTTGGATTTAACTCATTAGGTTTAATCCTTTTAGTATTAATGTTATAAATTGGCATTTCAAGATCAAGGATATACAACCATTGTTCATTTGTGTAGTAGCATGGAATATATCATTCAAATAAATAGAGCAACAATTATTCTTTATTATGAATGAAAAACCAAGCTTATCCAAACAAGAAACAGAAATAATATTCCTGCTAATTGCAGGTACATAATAACAGTTCTCTAACTGAATTATTAAACCACTAGGTAAAGTTAATACATAAGTTCCAACAGATAAAACAACAACCTTTGCTCCATTGCCAACTCGTAGATCAACTTCACCTTTTGCCAATTCTCTACTTCTTTTTAGCCCCTGCACATTGGTACAAATGTGAGAACCGCATCCAGTATCTAACACCCATGATGTAGAAGTAGATAAATTAATTTCTATAACAAAAATACCTGAATTTGAAGTCTCTACTCCATTTTCATTATCTTCCAGGTATTTTGGGCAGTTTCTTTTCTAGTGTCCGGTCTTACCGCAATGGAAGCAAGTGCCCTCTTTTGTTATCCCTCCACTAGGCTTCAAAGCAGGAGCGGTAGGTTTGGATTTGGCAACAACCTTGCCTTTCCCTTTACCAACCTGCTTGGTAGGCCTTTTGTTCAGCTTCTTTCCATTACTGATCATCATAATGGACTTCCCTTTTGACTTCATATTCTGCTCAGTAGTTCTCAACATACTTAGCAGTTTTGGAAGACTTTTGTCTAAGTCATTCATATTGAAGTTCACAACAAATTGAATGAAGCTATCTGGAAACGATTGCAAGATCATATCAGTCCCAAGTTCCTTTCCAAGTGGAAACCCTAATCTTTCAAGGTTCTCCAAATACCCAATCATTTTGAGTACATGGGGACCAACAGGGGTTCCCTCAGCCAACTTGCTGTTAAAAAGGGCCTTTGAAACCTGAAACCTCTCATTCCTTGCCTCCTCTTGATAGAGCATTTTCAGATGTCCGATCATATTGGACACTGCCATGTTCTCATGTTGTTTTTGCAACTCTGAGTTCATGGTGGCAAGCATGAGACTAGCGGTTTCATTGGCATCATCGACATGCTTCTTATAAGCATCTCTTTCAGCCTTAGGTGCACAACTGGGAGGTTCCTCAGGAACAGGTGTCTCTAAGACATACAACCTTTTGTCATGCTTGAGGACAATCCTCAGATTTCGGTGTCAATCCAGAAAATTTGTCCCAGACAATTTTTCCTTATCAAGGATTGATCGCAAAATGTTGTTAGATGATGTGTTTTGAGTCATGCTAATCTACATAAAAGATATGAAAATATTAGTATCATTAAAACAACATATTCAATTAGGCCTTTAATCAAATATGCTCCCACTATTTTACTCAAACTAAATGACCCTCATCATTTGATTTGGAAAAGCCCGTTGGAAGATTTTCTAGTGGGTCGAGATCCATATTTCACTTCGTTTTAAGTCAGCGTCAGGCTGATTACACAAAACTCAGTTATTTAGGTAGGAACTCCTTCCAATTGTATCCAATGCAATTCTCGAATATCTCAGTTGGGTGAATAACTCTTTATTCTAATCCATCATATGGATCATTGCCAACTCATGCTTCTAAACGCATATAATCTCATTATAATTGTTTAGTTAAGTTTGACCCAAAGTTTTAGTAATTGGATAGTACCCTTATCCCATCACACCTTACCAATATAAAACATGCACCTCGCGTTAGGCGAAACCTACATTGTTCGATACTAGTCTTGATGAGTGCTAAAACTTGGAAAGCATAAACTTAATATTTACTTTGAGAGAATTCTTATTAGTTTGATCTCACCGGCTTAACATGCAAATCGTCTCTCCCATGCATAAACATACAAACACATGCATCAACAAACATATAAAAAGATACATTTATGGCCCCTAGCGCAATTGTTCTCTCAAGCCAATGAGAGAACCTAAGCTAAACCTAATGACGATCTAAACTTCTCCAAGCAAGATCTCCAAGGTTATCCTCCTTTGATATTGCATTCTTCTCTTTCTTCATAACATTACGTTACATAAAAGAATACTCGTTTTACATACGAGGGAGTGAGATGAGAAAAGAAGTTACATCAAGAGATTAAGAGGAAGGCACGACATGCAGGTCGTATTTTAAAATACCAAAAACAAAATAAAAGAATCTAAGGCCATAACCGATCACCACAAGAAAAATAATAAAACACCTTTTATTATTATTTTAAATTCTGTTAATTAAGAAAATCAAATTAAATTTTGGCGATTGATCACACTACGTAGATTTAGCCGGGGGTTCCGTTGTGTGTACGATTTGGATGAATCGATGTTGACTATGCTTCGGAATCCGACTTTAGTATGGTGAAGCAGCGATACATCGGTCATCCATGAGTTACACTAATATGATCGATCTACTTTATATATGATATAAACAGTTCTATTGCAAAGATGGTATATTGGATATACTCTTTCAATTTCTTCCATTCAATCACATGATGATTGTTATTCTTTTGAGAGATCGTCGTTCATTTTCTTTGGAATCCGACTTTAGTATGGTGAAGCAATGGCATGTTGATCGATCATAGTGAATTATCAATCGACGTTGTTTTCTGCACAACTCTTGTGCTGTTACAACCCTACCCGTATAACTCTCCAACAGCACAACTCTTGTGCCATCATGAATTCTAATGCAAATAATTTCATGTCGTCAAACACAACTCGATTGAATGTGTTTATTTCTCATTCAAGGAGTCAATAGGTTCATGTGTTTATTTCCATGTCTTCTCTCCTCAATTCTCAAGATTTTGAAAGTATTGTCTCTCATTGAAGACTTATCTTGTCATCAACTATGGCCTGTCATCTTGAGTATATGCTTCATGTTTTAAAGAGATCATCAAATTAAAAGAGTTCACCATTCTATGGTCATCTACCTTGAATTAGGGTTTTGGACTTCTAAGGATCATATCTTGTCATTTGTGTGAAGTTTTTGGATGATTTCAAAGTCATTTTATTCTTAAGAGGACTTATAATATGAATATTATTGGATACATGGAGTTTGATTGATGAGAAGATTGTTTTAGAAGTCTGTGATTTCCCACTCTCTAGATTGATGCTTCATCTATATTGTATGACTTCAAAGGATCATAAAATGGTCACCCCTTGTCTCATTGAGCTCATTTTTATTTCACAATGAACCTAAGGATGTCTAGTACAACTTAGTTCAATTGGTAAGAAGAAAAAATGCTTTGAAATTTGCCTATGAAGTCAAAAGATTAAAAGTCTTTGATGAATTTCTCAATTGTTGATCAATCAACTTCAAAATATCATATCTTGATCATCACTTATCACCTTGAGGTCATTATTTTGCACAACAATCTTGAAGACACGAACTTTATCTCCATACAAGTTTTAAAGATTGAAAGTGTTTGGAAGTTGCTTGAAGAAATCAAAAGATTATTGGTCATTTCATGAAATTTCATCAATTTCACAAGGTCACAACTTACTCAATTTTTGGAGTTTTTGGTTGGTTCTTTTTGCAAAATGCTCTTTGAGAGATCTACTTCATTTCATATTTACAAATCAAGAGAAAATTTTGAATGGAAGGCCATGTTTGGATTGAAAACATTATAGGTCATTTTTTGCCTAACTTAGAAATTTTTCTAAGTGTGAAAAAGTCAGTGTGTTTTTGGTGATTTAAAAAGATCATAACTTTCAGTTCAAGTTGCCAAATTCTACCTTTCCAAGTGCATTGTAAAGCTTGTAATCTTAGCTTTCTAAAGAGTCCAAGAGTGTATCATAAAGGTCCTTGAGTGGTGAGAACCATGGCTGCAAAGAGGGTGCCTTGAAACTGAAGTTTTCATCGAAGTCGGATTTTGTTGTCCATAATGTGGCTTATAATGATTAAATTGATGCGTGTTTTTGGATTAAACATGATTATCAAAGTTGTCAAGCTTGATTAGAGGGATAAAAACACGATTTGGCTGAGCTTTGACAACTTGCAAGTCACACTTTTCTCATGATGCAGGTGTGCATGATTTCGCTCCAAATTGCATCATACACCCTCTCTTTTGATCCTATTCACTTCTCCTATAAATAAGCAAGCCATTCCACTTATTTCTTCAAGCTTTGATAGCCAGAAAACCCAAGCCAAACTCTCTCTCGAGTCATATTTTCTACAACTTGGTTTTCACTCTCAAAGTCATTCCAGTTTGAAATTAACCATTCATTCTTCTTCCTTGAACCTCACTGAAGCTAACCAAACAAGAATCGTGCCTTGAAGCTTCCTGAATCATGTTATCCAAGTCCAGTTTCAGAGTTCTGAAAGTGAACTTCGTTCAGATAGGAATCTCCATCAAACCTTGTAAAGTAAAACATCATTGCACTCTCCTCATCTCCCTGATCCTTGTGATCTTCACCATTTGCATTTTCATCAAGTATTGACTGAGAATTTCTAGAAACAAGTGCTCGTTATTATTTCTGATTTTTTCAAATTGTTTATGGTACGAGTGAAATAAATTCTTCGCGAGGGTACCATTAGAATCGTCTTGAAGAGACGAAGCGAATGGCACTGGTCTGAAGAATTTATTTCACAATTTGAGAATCGAGCATGGATGATGGCTGGAGGTTGAAGACGACCTACGTGTCTGTCTTCAACCAATGAGGGCCTGACATGTAACGTTATTGAATTCAATCCGGTGTGTTTGTTTCACCGCGCGCGCGTTATAGGAGCCCTTGGATCTGATTACTTTTATTAGTCAGCATCGGTCCAACGCGTTACATTATTCCTTGTTTTATTTTTTAAGTTTGCAATCCGGTGTGAAAACCAAGGAGGTCCATATCAAGCACAGCGCGTCATGTTCATTGGATGTGATTACTAACGTGTTTTGACTATGATCAGATGGTCCACATTTTTTTGGTTTTATTTTATTTTTTGAGTTTATATTTTAAATGTTTTAAAATTCAAAAAATCATAAGAAAATCATTTATGAATAAAAAATTATGAAAAATTCACAAAAATATTTTGAAATATTATCTTTCTGAATTTTATTTTTTCATAATTTTATTTTCAGATTTGATATATTTTATGATTTTTCCCTTTTATTTGAGGTTTTTAATTGTTTTAAAATACTTTTTAACATTTAAAATTCTGGAAAAATTATAGAATGACCCAATGATCATTTGACATATATTAGTGACCTCATTTTATTTTTATTTTTTATTTTATTATTTTTTATCTATTTTTGGTCTATTTCAACTTTTATTTTATTTTCTAAAAATATTCTCTGACTTTGAAAAATTCCTAAAATTTTTGTCAACACTTGTTGACCTTTGTTTGACTTTAGGTAATTTTCTTGGAATTTTATTTTGATGAAAAAATACTATTTATGTATTTCGTCAATAAAGTCCAATTAAATAACCTAATTTCAAAATCACTTTTAATCCTTTTATTTGATTTTTATTTTCATTTTTATTTTGCTGACTTTTGAATTTATTTTGGAGTCATAAATTTCCTCAACATCAATGGAATTTGAATGTTGAGAGGTCTCTTGACCAAATCCACCAAGAAAGTTGATTGATTTTGACGAAGTTAGACCGAATAAATCATCTGATGCAAAATAACTTTGAAATTATTTCTTCCTCTTCATCTTATTTTTCTTTTGTCCTGATTTGGAGAAAGTGATCAATTGGTGGCATGAAATTTAAAGTTCTAACATAAGCCCCAAAAGATAACTTGAGCTTTGATCTTGGTTCAACACTTGTGGTGTTTGTCGTGTGGTCACGTTGATTTCTAATCAAGCTTCTGGCAAGTTTCCACGAACCTTGTCCATTTGAAATTCTCAATCATGTTTTATCAAGTGATGTGATAGTTCTAAAACAGGTGATATACTTGACAAAAAACAATTGAAACTTGTCGTGTGGTCGCGTTGATTCTATCAAGCTTCTGGCAAGTCTTCATGCGCAAGTTTCAAGATGGTCACCTTGCTGACGACTAACAATTAACAATTCGATGATATACTTGACAAGTTTCAAGATGGTCATCTTGCTAACCTTTATTAATTGCTCTTTATTTTTCGCTCTTTACTTTCCGCATTTACTTTTATGCTCTTTATTTTTATGCACCTTTAATTTTAGCATTTACATTTCATGTCATTTTTGCTTTGCTCACTTGAGCATTTTATTTTCTATGTCATTTTTCCTTTGCTTACTTGAGCCTTTTATTTTTGTTATTTTGAATTTTTTCACTTGAGCTTTGTTTTTCCACATAAAAAACTTTTAATTGGACTTGGTTACTATCCTTGTGCTTGGAACTTGATCTTTGGACTTAGGATTATGACATTTACCTCAGCTTGGAGATCTCAGTGCCCTTGGTGTTATTTTGTCTTGCCTGGTTATTATCTTTGTATGCAGGTTATTCCGTTATACTCGATTAAGAGTGGATTTCCTCCAAATACAGCCGTTACTCTGCCCGTTTTTATTAAGACAAGAGTTCACCTAAAAGCATTGGTTTATCTGAAGCTTGTGTTTTTATCCAATTCTTTGTTGCTCATGTGGTAATCCAAAGGATGAGATATGGTATTTCCCTTGATATCAAGTACTAGTTTTCTCACCCAGTTAGATCTTTCTTTACCCTTACCATTTACTTTATGCACCTAGGTTAGACTCTTCATCTTCTCCCCATTCTTTAATTTTCAAAATCTTCCCTCTTTTTCAAAGGATTCTTGTTTTCAAAACCCGAACCGCTTTAATAAAAAACTTGGACTTAGGTCCATGGATTTTCAAACTTCTTTTATTAATAAAATTTCAATTCATTTAATAATACTTTGACTTTTTTTCATAAGACTAAAAGACACCTAACGCCACTCAAACTTTTTGAGCCCTTTGTGGCTTTACTAACTAACATTTTCTTAAAATAAACCAACACACAATTTTGGTCTTTTTAAGCCGAACTACTTGGTTTTGATTTCAACATTGCAAATAGTTGATATGTAGGCCTGGAACTCATTGGAAGTTTTATCAAACCAAAAAATTGTAAAAAATACTTCTTTTCTCCCCCACCATCCATTTTGTACACATATACTTTTTTTAGCACTCATATACAAATTTTCAAAAAGGTTCTTGCGCAGTACCGTAGATGCTTTGGGTGCCTAACCCCTTCCCTTTGGATGGAGGAATGAAAACTCAGGGGATTCCTTTTAGAACCATGATCTACAGATGACAAAGCTTAGAATACCTTGTGGGTAGTACCTTTTGACTCCATGGTCGTGACGTCGAACCTATGGACCCCCATGTTTGTGATCTTTGTGTGTGATTGTTGCATCATGCATCCATGCACTCATACGCATTTTTTCCAGACAATTATTCAAGGAACTTAAAATTGATCTTTGCAAATATCTCAGGTATACTTTGACCATGGATTATGGACATAGGAGGACTCAGAAATACAATTTCAAGGAACCTAAGATTGAGGGATTGATGAGCTTGATTGATGAGATTGAGAGCCCAAAGGATTTCCGGAAGAAGTATGAGACTATTATACCTTTGTTGAAGACGAAGATGAAGGATGGTTTGCTTTTCACCTTGGTTCAGTTCTATGATCTGTTATACCATTTCTTCAGTTTTTCTGATTATCAGCTAGTTCCTACCTTGGAGGAGTATGCTTATCTATTTGGTTGACCTATTACTAGTGTTGTTCCTTTTACTGGTTTGGAGGAGGATCCTAAGTCTCATGAGATTGTCACTATTACCCATCTGAAGAGGTCTGAGATTGAAGACAATATGACATCCAAGGGGTGTATCAGAGGATTACCGGGTGCATTTCTTTTGAAGAAGGCTTGTTATTTTGCTGATATGAAGAGTATGGGGGCTTTTAAAGCCATATTTGCCTTGCTTGCCTATGGTTTGTTCTTGTTTCCCAACGTTGACAACTTTGTTGATGTTAATGCTATCAGGATATTCATGATTGGGAATCCAGTTCCCGCACTTCTTGCTTAGACTTATTATTCTATTCATCTTCGAAACTTCCATCGAGAAGGAGAGATTATTTGTTATACGCCATTGCTATATCGTTGGTTTGTTTCTCACTTGCCTACAGCGATGCTTTTTGGGATCCTAGGAGGGGATCTCGTTGGGCACCGAAGATCATGGCTCTCACCCATTATGATATTGTATGGTATCGTCAGGTTTATTATGATGTATAGATTATTGACAGTTGTGGTAGCTTTCCCGATGTGCCTCTTCTTGGTACAAAGGGATGTATTAGCTACAATCTTGTTCTTGCGCATCGTCAGCTCGGTTATCTGATGAGGGATAAACCAAAGAGTATTCATGTGAGTGACTTCTTTCTTAAAGAGGGTGAAGACCACAGTTCAGCTAGGAAGGATATAGAGAAAGCTTGGCATCATATTCATAGGAAAGGAAAAGAGAATCTAGGGCAGAGATGAGTTGTTCCTTTGGAGCCTTATCTTCTATGGGTTCAAGCAAGAGCTATTGAGTTGAAGATGCCATATTCTCGTGAGGAGCCTCTTGCTGATTTGTTCTTAGTTACTACTCATGGTTCAGATGACATAGAAGATCTTCAGCTTTCTTTGGCCAGGATGCAACAAGAGAAGGAAGCATGTAAGAACAAGTATCATACCTTGAACATGTCTCATGCTGTAGAGTTGAAAGAAAAGGATGATTTGATTGAGATTCTATAAAGTCGTGTTGTAGATATGATGGAGAAACAAGAGGATTTACTTTCTTCCAGTATTCACCCAGTTCTTAGCACCCCAGTTAATTCCCACACTTCTCCCGAGTCCGGTGGTTGGAAAGGTTATGTCAACAGGTACGTGTTGGAGAACGAGCAAGTGAAGGAAGAGATTCAGAAGCTTAAGAGGAAGCGTTCTTCTGAAGAGGGATCTTCTACAAATTTGATTCTTTAGGACTTGTAGTTTTATTTTTTCTCTCTTGTACTTGGGATCACTGAAACTTGTATTGAAGAGTTGTAATCCTCGAAATATTTTATTAATGATATGACTTTATTTCAGTATTTCAAATATGTTATACTTTGATATTTGAAAATTAAATTGTCTTTATTAAGTTCCTTGAATAATAATAAAAATAAAAAAGAAGAAATAAAAAAAATCATATGCATTGCATGTCATGCATCATGACACACACATTCTTGCACTTTCATACTCTCCCAGGTGTCTTATCCATTTCTCTGCTTCGTTCAGTCTTCAGGTTGTTGCATCAGTATAACACTCGAGCCAACTCCAAGAAGAAGATGGAAAATCTAGAGCAAGATAATTGCGAGCTGCATGAAGAAGTTATCTCCCTGAGGACCGATATGGCGAATTTGACTGCTATGGTGGAACAGTTGGTGGCTGCTCAGAATCAACCACTACCTCCTCCGCCTTCTCCTCGTATCGTTCCACCTCAATCGATAACTATTATCTATGAAGTTCAAGATGTTAATATTTATGATGTGCCAGTGGTTTCTACCGTCCAACATCGTATGCCTCCTGGTTATCCTTGGGGAATGCCAGAGAATTTCATTCCCGAAGGTTACAACCTTGCTGCTTAATTGACCTCCTTGGCCCAACCAGTGGTTGTCCCCACACCTCCTGTGGTGCATGCTACTCCTATTTTCAACAAATAATTTGATAACCCACTCTCTCCTCCGAGTGAAAGTTTAGACTTCTATGATCAGATTGATGGTTTCCAGAAACAGTTTGACAAGATGCAGAAATAGTTGAAAGCCCTCAAAGGGAAAAAGCTTTTTGGTGACAATGTCAATGATTTGTGCGTAGTTCCCAATGTGAAAGTGCCTGCTAAATTCAAAGTTCTAGAGCTTGATAAGTACAAGGGAAATTCTTGTCCCCGTGATCATTTGATGATGTATTTGAGAAGGATGTCCACTCACACTGAAGACCAGCGTCTGCTCATTCACTTTTTTCAAGATAGTTTGACCGGTGCAGCTTTGAGATGGTATATGAATCTAGACAAAAGTGACATTCATACATTCAATGATTTGGGTGAAGCTTTTATGAAGAATTACAATTACAATATGTACATGGCTCCCGACCGTGATAAGCTGAAGGCAATGGTTCAAAAAGATAAGGAATCCTTCAAAGAGTATGCTCATCGATGGCGTGAGCTTGCTGCACAGGTTATACCTCTACTAAGTGAGCAAGAGATGACCAAAGTTTTCCTGAAGAATTTGGGTCCTTTCTATTACAGGAGGATGGTGTCCAGTGCGCCTAATGATTTTGCTAAAATGGTGAGCATCGGAGTCTGTCTAGAAGCTGTCTGAGAGGGACGATTGTCGAAAGAAGAAGGATCGAGTAGAGCTAAGAAGCCATCTTTTGGATTCTCCAAAAATTAAGAAGAAGTTAATGTTGTTGTCCAAGAAAGGAGAACCAGACCTCCTAACAGACGTCCTTAGAACCAACTACTATCCCTTATAATAAAGCATCTCAGCAAGGGCGAGGCCCAAAGAGAGAGTCGTTTGATCTGATTCCGATGACTTATGAAGAGTTGTATCTAACATTGATTCAAAGGCACTTTGTGCAACCAAGGGCACCTTGGAGCTCCAGGGCACATTATTGAGAATTGTTATTCATTGAAGTTAGAAGTGCAAAAGATGGTCAGATCAGGTCTTTTTTCTTTCAAAGACATGGGTCCTAATGTGCAAGGGAATTCGTTGCCCAAACATGGAAATGTTGTGAATATGATTGATGGAGAAATCAAGGTTTATGATGTGAATTCGATCATTAGAGATCTTGTAAAGATGCATGTTGCTCTCTGTAAAGTTGGTTATTGCACTCACGATCATGTTGCTTTTAATGTGTGCAGCGAGGATACTCGTGGTTGCGATAAGATAAAGAGTGATCTTCAAGATATGATGAACAGGAACCTTATTTAGGTTATCAGGTTGAAGGATGAACCTGAAGTTGAATTGAATGTCGTTTATGGTCCTCCTAGAGAAGTTCAAATCCGAGATGTGAACGAGATTAATGCTAATTTGGTGAATTTTCACGCCGAGTTCAATTTCATTGAAGGGCAAGAAGTGCACCAATATACTAAATGCTCAGTATGTAGCACAGATCGTCGTGGTTGTGATGTTGTGAAAAGAGATATTCAGCGTCTGCTAGATGAAGGCATTATTCAGATTGTAGTAAGTAGGGTTGGTTTCAGCAATGACGTCAATATGATTGAAGGGCTGTTTGATGAATCTGATGATGAATATGCTTCAGTTGATGAGTATCTCCCTGTGGAGAAATTTGAATACATTGATGAGGATGCAACCGCTTATACTTTTTCTCCTTCAGACGAGGCTCCACCTAATGATGAAATCGATATGTTGATGAGTTTGTAACAATTGATGTTGGTGTTATGCTTCCTGTTAAATCATATGCCAGATATCTCAAGCTACCTGATCTTGAAGAACTCAACATGGTGACTCTCGTGGAGATACATGAGAAGTGGGTTCGGAAGGGATTGATTTATTTTAGTCATTGTTGTTGCCCTAATTGTGAAGGAAAATCTTGGGTTTGTTCTACTTTAACAGATGATCTCCTGACCTTGATGCGTTTGGGTTTATTTGAAGAGGGAACAATATTTGTTTTGGCTAATAGAAAGAAGAATGTTGAGATGTTGTCTGTTTCTTTGGAACTTTCTGATGTAGAGGATGAGATCACTGTTTATGAAGGGTTAGCTAAGCAGGGGGAGCGATCAAGAGAAATGCTGAAGTCAGGACCTGTTGCTGCCAAATATCTAGAAGTTTTCCGAACTGCTGGTTATCTTGATCCTACTGTTCCAGGAATCAATGCCATTGTTGAAGATGGACCAAAGCAGGAAATGCCCAACTTTGTGACGCATGGAACCAGAGTTTGTAATTGGATTGCTATTGACATCCCCACTTGCATTCACGTGTCTAAGTAATTCACTTTTGCTTATTTAAATTTTTAAATAATGATCCTTTCACTCTGCCCAAGGTGAAAGTGATGTTGTATGGGCAAAATCTGTTTGTTTTGAAATTTAAGATCATTAATAAAAATTTGTTTTTCATTCCAAATTGTGTCTTTTATTTTATTTTTTTCTTGAAAAATGGTAATAAAAAAACCTTTCACAAAAAATAATGACTGAATTGAATCTGCATAATCACTTGTCACATGTGTCTGTTTGTAAAATCGATCATAATCATATGTGCAGATTGATTCATAAAACCGTTGAAAATAATGACCCTGCACCCTCTTCCAACTTTGAACGTCCTGTATATGTAGCCAAAGAAGAGGAATTTGATGAGATCCCTGAAGAGGTTTCTCGGTTGCTTGAGCGCGAGGAAAACACCATTCAGCTGTTGTAATACGGTGAACTGACTTTGTAGAATTTTGTATCGCAAATGTGCGGATAGCAAGAGTCGCCACCGACTTTTCTTTTATCCAATTAAGGGAAGGTGAAAAGAACAGGAAAAGACCTTCGTTAGATTCTGAGTAAGGGAGAAGGTTATGAAAAGGGAAGGTATTAGCACCCCTTTCCATCCGTAGTTATCTACGGGCTCTTAGTTGCTCTTAGATCATTTTCAAAAGTGCTTTCTGTGTGTTTGACAAAAATGTTTTGAAAAGGCATTTCGCTTTGACTTTGTAATGATTCATGTAGGAATGTATACAAAGTGTTCGGAAATGTTTTGTTTTTGAAAAGTGTTAGAACTTTGACAAAAGTGTGAGGTGTGAAAAGTTTTCGATAGAGCAAGCAACTAAAAGTCTTATTACCTACTCAGAATGGTCGTTTTCGGGTTGTTTTACGTTCCTTTAGAATAGTGCTATCCATACCATTAGTTGGTAGGTAACCCTATTCGTTGGATGTAAGCGGGACATTCGAAGGGACATCGGATGGTCATAGAAAGCAACTTGTAGGAAGTATCCTAGCACATTCGAAGGGACTATCATCATTTTTCGTAGGCGACAATCGAGGGTCAAGATCATGTATTCGGAGGCGACATCGTGGGTCTATGATGATTTGTTTTGAAGGCAACGGTGCTAGAATACCTCTACGTTCGAGGGACTTGACCATTTGAATTCGAAAAGGCAACGAGAGAGAATTACCCTAAGGGGTGCATGTGTGCTAAGAGTGTGTTGAATTCAGATATATTTTATCTTGAAAATTAGAGTGCGCTATGTTCAATTTTAGTCTTGCCATACACGCCTAATTACTAACAGTTTATAGGGCGCGGAAAGTAAATGCGGAAAGTAAATGTCCTACGCTATTACATGGCTTTGGGGCAGATACATAATTTAAAGATGCGGAAAATAAAAGTCCTAATTAAACTATTACATCCCATAGGCAATTACATAATATGAAAAGGAAATGATAAAAAAAAAATTGTCTGAAACGGGATAACCTGCAAGCAGATAAAAATCGGGAAATACGAGGAAATCGAATAAGATGAAAATGTTAGTAAAAATAATAATTTTTGAATGAGAAAAAGTTTTCATGCTAGAAATAACATTAATATGCTAAAATAATTTTTTGGGATTTTTTAGAGTTAATTTGATAATTAAAAATCAATTAAAAGTGATTTAAATGATAAAATAGAAATTAAATTAAATATGCATGCAAAAATAATAATTTTAATTTTAAAAATTAAATAAACATTTTTCTGATGTGTATGCAAAAAATAAATATTTTTGGTATTTTTTAAATGCATAATAAAAATTATTAAAGATAAATTAAAATGCATAGAAAATATTAAAAAAAGAAAATATGAAAATATAAGAAAATGTTAGTTTTTTCAAACTTGTAAAAATAAGTGTCATGGCTGGGATTCGAACTGGTGACCTTGCCTTCACAACCACACGCCTTTACCAACTGAGCTGGCTTGCACACGTGTTTAGAAAACGGAGCGAATGGATTGTAAACGGATGTCACCCCCTGATTGCCCCAAATCACGCGCCAACCATCGTCTTCTTCGTTTTGAATTTTTGAAAAGATAGCGTCGGCCTCAGTTCGACGCTATAGTCCCTGCAAATCCTAAAATCAAACACAGGTAATATAAATGACATTCAAAGGCATGGTTCGATTGGAAACATCGTTCTGAACACGATGGTGGTGGTCTTTTGGTCCAATTTTTCCGTTTTAAGGAAACCCTAATTCGAAACCGAAAACCCTAACAATGGTGATTTTTGTTCCAGGCCATTAAAACACGATTGGGCTACCCAGATAGCTTGCAAACTTGATGCTGATCATGAACAAACAATCAAAAAGTGTTAAAAATGCATGAATAATGGAAATCGATTTTGAAAAAAATATGAACAAACCAAATTCGGATTTCGTGATTCTTGATGCTTTTGAATGATGTAAAGGTCTGGAATCACTCCAGGGGTATCAAGGAATGTGTTTGAATGCTCAAAACCAATTGAAATCTACTGGATCTAGGGCTGCAAGTACCTTGAAGGACACGATTTTTTAACTTTTGGAATAGGGTTCTTGAGGCAATTTTTCTGTTGTTTCTTGTTGTGTAGGCATTGTATATTTATAGTGCATGAAAATTGAGCTGATTTGAGGAAGAAATAATCATCAATCAATGCAAAGATTATTTGATTTTGTACAAAATCAAATCTTATCTTTTTTGATCAATTTCAATCAAATTCTTGTCAAATCAATCATAATTTCGAAATTTGCCAGCCTTTATGAGTTACTTGGATCTCAAGAATGAGAGAAAAATCAATTTTGCAATTAATTTTGATTTTATACCTTATTTTTGAATTTAATTTGTATTTAAATGAATAAAATCCAAATTAAATAGAAAAATAAAGCTAAAATTCGTGGCATTGGGCTTGGATGTTCCAAATTGTCTAAGGAACAAGTTTGAATGAAGAAAAACTAGGCCCATTTGCAAAATTTTTGATTTTTACAAGTATCTCTCTTTGTGCACTTCTTCAAAAATGCCCAACTTGCACAAGGTGTATTTTGCTCAATTTTCCACATTATTGAGTGTTCGTGGACTTTTTGGAAAGCTATAAGAGTACTCTAACCAACCTCTTTGGTTTCATCTCAATTGGAGTTTCCATGCTCAATATATCTTCAAAACAAAAAGTTGACTTTTTGTTGACTTTGAAAAGGACTTGTAATGTTTTGATCCATACCTTCCAAATGAAGCATTTTTTGAACATTCTTGTGAGACATGAAGTTGTAGAGAATTGAATTTCCTTCAAAAAAGGAGGTGGTGGAAAATTTTCTGAGAAAGGATGAAGAAGATTATGCTCAGTCAAAGTTTGGTTGAGTTTTCACTGAGAAACCCTAATTTGGAAAGTTTGACTTTTGAGCAAATCTTGAGTTTTCTTGGTGAATCATGATCAACCCTTGATCAAATGATGAATGTAACTTCAAAATGAGGATGTGGACCAAAAATCATGAAGTTTGACTGTATGTTGACCACAGTTGACTTTTTGTCCAATACAATTGATTTTCAACCATCTGAGCAATTGTCTGAGGAAACTTGACTTGTGAGGCTTGAAACTTGACATGGGGAATCTTTGAAGCATATGTGGAGGCATGATGAACATTGGAGAGGTTGGAAGTTCATCTGGATCTGAGAATTTCCAAACCGTAGTTTGGGTTAATTGTCTAGGAGAGGGTTTGTCTGACCAACCCTTTGAGGAATCCTTGAGTATAGATGTATGGAATGTCTTGAGAATTAGGAGGGCAAATTTTGGGGTATGACAGCTGCCCATGTTCAATCTTCTTGTACTGGAAGGGTTAGATTGGCATGTTCGCCTTTCGTGACCTGGAGGTAGAAGATGATTGAACACTCGAGTACACCTGAAAATTTGCACTCGTTGCTGGTGATGATGCGGGAATGGGCTTACAGATGACATTTGGAGAAGCTGGGGAATGAGTCATACGCTAGACTCGAGATTGTTGTCTTGATAGGAGAACCACCGGAGATGGGCTTAAGATGCCATCTGGGAAGATCGATGCTGGAGAGTGAGCCGTACGCTAGGCTCTGTAGACGTTTCTGGAAGTGGAAGGAGCATGGAGATGGGCTTAAGATGCCATCCGGGGGGAGTCGTACGTTAGACTTCGTGCTCATCCTTGAATGAAGTTATTGGTTTGTATTGGTTTTTTAACCAAATATGCAGCATTCTGAAAGTGGAGAAATGTTGACAAGTAGTCGGAGATGGGCTTAAGATGCCATCCAAGGCAACTGAGTCGTACGCTAGACTCTGTAGTTGCTGTTGATAATAAGAGAGAGTCAGAATAAATCTTCGTGCTGATTACTCTGAGGAGATAGTAGTTGGCAAAATATGGATAGCTTCCCTGTTGTGCTTCGGGTATTGATCCAATGCCTGTTATCGGAGGATAACTTGTGATCGTTCAGATAGTTTTCCCCGTCTGGCTTCGGGTATTAATCCTGGATCCGTTGTCAGAGGACAACGTGGGCGGTCGTACAAATAGTTTTCCCGTATGGCTTCGGGTATTAATCCTGGACCAGTTGTCGGAGGACAACTAGGGTGGTCGTTCAGATAGTTTTCCTGTCTGGCTTCGGGCATTAATCCTGGACCCTGTTTGTTTTAGAAGTGATTTTCACCTGCTTTGGAAAAAACAAGAGAAACTTTGACAGAATATTGTTAGTCTTATGTAAAGTATGATGCATGACGATGTGTATGAATAACATATGCATAAATTATGACTTTCGTGAGTAATGTATGAATGATGGATGTTGTGGTATTTCAAAACATATCCATCTTGAAGAAGATGCGGATGTTCTGCTTGGAGATTTCTGACTTCTGTTTGAGGATGGAAACCCTGGGAAGAAAGATAACCTCGATTCCTCCGGTGCACTATCTGACCAGGTCTTGAGCCCAGATATCGTTGAGGACGGTAGAGATACGCTGTCGAGGATCTTGTGTGTAGACCCTGTTGGGGAGAATCTTGGAGGTACTCTACCGGGGATTTTGTGTGTAAATCTTGCTGGAGAGTATTTGGTAGTTGTTGGGAGACCGGGTTAGTAGAATCTGGAGCCCGTTGTAATCTCTGACTGGGGAATAAAAGGTGTAGGTTTCCTCCGATGCACTATCTGACCAAGTTTCAGGGTCTGGATGCTGATGCTGGGGAGAAAAAGGGAATTGTTGAGAGATATTTTGCTGGGGATAAATACCTCGGCTGGGGATGAAATGCTATTGCTCGAAGACTGATGTAACATGATTGAGTGGAATTACTGCTTTGGGACTAACGTATACTCCTCTGGGGAAGGTTTGTTGTGAGTGACACCTTTGTGGGGATCATGTTCTGCGGGGGAATGTTTTGGTGACTTTCGTCGTCATCTCAATTCCTGGAGCCTGTAGTAATTACCTTTGTACGCTCACTTTTCGCATGTTTGTAAATAGATTCTTATTGTTAGATGCATATAATCATTCAAAGCAAACATTGGACTTTATGCAAACAACAATAGTAAGAATTTGTAAAGAGGAAGAAACTTGTATTTATTTGAAATGTGGCGTATGGCAAGCAGTTTGTACACAAGAAAGGTAAAAAGCTATGCGGAAACAATCTCGTTAAGTTCCAACTATGCTAGTACTCATATATTTCAACTATCTCATCTCCTTGTTGTCAGGAGAAAGTGAGTAGATGATCTTCGCCATTTGAATCTTGAATCCGATAGTAATGGAAGTAGGTGATCCGACGAGACATAGCCGTGCTTAAATCCCTAACTTTTGCCTAGACCGCCTTTTGGGTTTTCACCAGGATACCCTTTTTGCCCAAGCCGCCTTTTCGGGTTTCGACTTGCAGTGTACATGTTTTGTATATATCCTTAAATTTGCCCGAACCTTTTGGTTCGCCAGATGCCCTTATTTTTGCCTAGGTTCGCCGACCTAGCGGGTCTCTTTATCGTAGTACTTTTGACTATGTCTGCGTTCACGGGTGTGGGAAATCTTCACCATCCATGGTGCTAAGTATCATAGCTCCGCGGAAAATCATCTTGACTACAAATGGTCCCTCATAGGTGGGAGTCCATTTGCCCTCGGATCACCTTGTGGAAGAATGATGCGCTTGACTACTAGATCACCGACTTGGTAGACTCGATGCTTGATCTTCTTGTTAAATGCTCTGATAATTCGTTTCTGATAGATCTGTCCATGGCAAATGGATGTGAGTCGCTTCTCATCAATCAAGTTAATCTTATCAAGGCGAGTCTGAATCCAATCGTCTTCGCCTAACTCTGCGTCTGGAGGACTCGGTTGAGGTATCTCGAACCTCGATCGGTAGGACTGCTTCCATACCGTATACAAGAGAGAAGGAGGTTGCCCCTGTTGATGTTCGTACTGTAGTGCGATGACCATGAAGAGCAACTGGCAACATCTCATGCCAATCTTTGTAAGTCACCGTCATCTTCTGTATAATCTTCTTAATGTTCTTGTTGGCGGCTTCCACTGCGCCATTCATCTTAGGTCGATAAGGAGAAGAGTTGTGATGCTTGATTTTGAACTGCGTGCAGAGTTCGGTGATCATCTTATTGTTGAGATTAGAGCCGTTATCTGTGATAATCCTTTCAGGAGTGCCATATCGACAGATAAGATTATGTTTGATGAATCGAGCCACAACATTCTTGGTAACAGATGCGAATGAGGCTGCTTCTACCCACTTGGTGAAATAGTCAATTGCCACAAGGATGAAACGATGTCCATTGGAAGCTGTGGGCTTGATTTCTCCGATCATGTCAATGCCCCACATTGCAAAAGGCCAAGGAGCTGTTAGAACATTCAGAGGTACTTGTAATACGGTGAACTGACTTTGTAGGATTTTTGTATCCAAATGTGCGGATAGCAAGAGTCGCCACCGACTTTTATTTTATCCAATTAAGGGAAGGTAAAAAGTACAGAAAAAGACCTTCGTTAGATTCTGAGTAAGGGAGAAGGTTATGAAAAGGGAAGGTATTAGCACCCCTTTCCATCCGTAGTTATCTACGGGCTCTTAGTTGCTCTAGATCACTTTAAGAAAATGTGCTTTCTGTGTGTTTGACAAAAATGTTTTGAAAAGGCATTTCGCTTTGACCTTGTAATGATTCATGTAGGAATGTATACAAAGTGTTCGGAAATGTTTCGTTTTGAAAAGTGTTTGAACTTTGAAAAAAGTGTGAGGTGTGAAAAGTTTTTTGATAGAGCAAGCAACTAAAAGTCTTATTACCTACTCAGAATGGTCGTTTTCGTGTTATTTTACTTTCCTTTAGAATAGCGTTATCCATACCATTGGTTGGTAGGTAACTCCATTCGTTGGATGTAAGCGGGACATTCGAAGGGACATCGTATGGTCATAGAAAGCAACTTGTAGGAAGTATCCTAGCACATTCGAAGGGACTATCATCATTTTTCGTAGGCGACAATCGAGGGTCAAGATCATGTATTCGGAGGCGACATCGTGGGTCTATGATCTTTGTATCGAAGGGACTATGATGATTTGTTTTGAAGGCAACGGTGCTAGGATACCTCTACGTTCGAGAGACATGACCATTTGGAATCGAAAGGCAACGAGAGAGAATTACCCTAAGGGGTGCATGTGTGAAAGAAGTGTGTTGTTTACAGATATTTTATCTAGAAGATTAGAGTGAGCTATGTTGATTTTAGTCTTGCCATACACGCCTAATTACTAACAGTTGAATATGTACAGAAATTAAAATGCGGAAATGTAAAGTGCGGAAAGATAAATCCTACGCTATTACATGGATTTGGGGCAGATACATAATTTAACCGTGCGGAAAATAAAAGCCTAATTTAAACTATTACATCCCATGAGCAGTTACATTATTGGAAAAAAGAAAGCGATAAAAGAAATCGTCTGAAATGGAATAACCTGTAAAAGAATGAGAAATCGGGAAAATATGATGAAATCGAAATAAGAGAAAATGTTAGAAAAAATGCAAGTTTTTATATGAGAAAATTATTACATGCTGGAAATAATATAAATATGCTAAAATAAATTTTTGGGATTTTTTAGATGCAATTTAATAATTTAAAATGAATTAAAAGTAATTAAAATGCAAAATTATGAATAAAAATAAATATGCATGCAAAATTGTATTTTTTAATTTTATAAATTAAATAAAGATTTTATGAAAATAATGTAAAAATAAAATTAATTTTTGATGATTTTTTAATGTATAAATAAAAATATGAAATTAATTAAAATGCATGAAAATATTAAAATAATTAGAAAATAGAAAAATATTGAAATATATGAAAATAGTGCAAAGTTGAGAAAAAGGAAGCAAAACTGGCCCTGGACGGATTTGAACTGGAGACATGTGAGAGGATCCAGGAACAGTGAATGCCTTAACCACTAGGCCACGTTGCATCTGATGTTATGAATTGGAAGCGTGGGGTCATGGATGAACACGCGTCGCTGTTTGGATGAGTCAATGCACGATCAGCATGGTGGGGTCCAGGGTTGAACGAACGAGCGAATCAGAAAGCTCCATTGTGCCACGCTTGCTTCGCCGGTCCTCAGATGAGTCAACGACGCCGGAGCCCTAGCTCCGGTCGTCTTCTCCGGCAGCCTGAAACACGAAACATGCAAAATACAAAGAATAAATGGGAAAACGGTACCCTACCCCCCTAAATCGGACCCTACGAATCCATTGGTGATATCCGTTTGCCCTAAAAATGCTTGTACAAGCCGGCTCGATCGAAACAGCCTGAAGTGCCCTAACAATGGCAATACGATTTCCAGACGTTCAAGCTTACATGAAAGGCATCATTCATGGCCTATTAGGTATCCTGAATCCATACAAACAAACAAGAACGATTAATAATGCATGATTAAAGAAATTCGAATTTCCAAAAAATACCAAACCGGAGCAAGCTGTGGATCGTGTTCTGGGCAGTCCTGGCTTCAAGTAATGGATGATTTTGCTTGCTGGGAACCTCCTGAGCAAGAATGGATGGCTAGATCGGGCTGAAACCTGCTGCAATTTGGAATTCGATTTTCTCAAGTTTTAAGAAAATTTTGGCAAAATAAGGACTCTTTCTTGGGCTAGGGTTTCGTGTCTGTGGCTTGTGATCTTGCTGAGCATTTATAGAGAAAATTTGGATGGCAAAAGGAGTGAAAAAAGATTGCTCCATCAATGTGCAAATATTTTCCATTAAAAATAAATCAAATATTTGAAAATTTTTGATTTTCTCATGAATGCCATGGCTAGCACGAATTTGGTATGAATATTGGGCTTTCTTGGACTCCAAGCATGATATAAATCCATTCCTTTTGAAAAAATACTTAATTTTCATATTTTATATAATTTATTTTTGAATTAAATGTTATAAAATTCAAATATAAATCATAAAAATAGAAAATTACTAAGGCCAAGCATTTATGGGTCACAAATAATGTCATGAACAAGTTTGGATCAAAAGATTTTAGGCCCATTTGGAAAATTTTGCATTTTGACCAAAATGTCCTTTTGTGCAATTGTCCAAAATTGCCCAACTTCTGAATAGTGTATCTTGCTCAATTTTCCACATTTTTGAATGTTCTTGGACTTTTTGGAAAGCTTTAAGAGTCCTCTAACCAACCTTTTTGGTCTCATCTCAATTGTAGTTTCCATGCTCAATATATCTTCAAAACAAAAAGTTGACTTTTTGTTGACTTTGAAAACGACCTGTAATGTTTTGAGCTATACCTCTCAAATGAAGCATTTTTTGGACATTCTTGTGAGACATGAAGTTGTAGAGAATTGAATTTCCTTCAAAACAAGAGGTGGTGGAAAAATTTCTGAGAAAGTATGAGAAAGTTATGATCAGTCAAAGTTTGGTTGACTTTTCACCTAGAAACCCTAATTTAGAAAGTTGACTTTTTGAGCAAATCTTGAGTTCTCTTGATGAATCATGATCAACCCTTGATCAAATGATGAATGTAACTTCAAAATGAGGATGTTGACCAAAAATCAGAAGTTTTGATGTATGTTGACCACAGTTGACTTTTTGTCCAATACACCCGATTTTCAACCATCTGAGCAATTGTCTGAGCAATCTTGACTTGTGAGGCTTGAAACCTG
This sequence comes from Vicia sativa, assembly GCA_021764765.1. NCBI lineage: Eukaryota > Viridiplantae > Streptophyta > Magnoliopsida > Fabales > Fabaceae > Vicia > Vicia sativa. Next base: position 218,306,431 of record CM038792.1, on the reverse strand, counting down.
ACATGGAGAATCTTTGAAGCATATGAGGAGGAATGAAGACCATTGGAGATGTTGGAAGTCCATCTTGACCTGAGAATTGCCAAACCCTAGTTTGGGTTGATTGTCTAGGAGAGAGTTTGTCTAATCAACTCTTGATGAATCCTTGAGTATGGATGTATGAAATGTCTTGAGAAGATGGAGGGCAAATTTTGGGGTATGACAGTACTGGAGGTACGTGTACTTTGTCTGCGTAAATCTGGCATTTGTGACAAGATCGAGCATAGCGGTGACAATCAGCTTCCATGGTGGACCAATAGTAACCTGTTCTCAGAATCTGCTTAGCCATCGTATGACCACTGGAATGGGTACCAAATGCACCTCCGTGTAACTCTTCCATGATATGTTCCGCTATTTTCTGGCCTACACAGCGGAGTAAGCACAAGTCGTGATTGCGCTTGTACAAGATGTCGTTGCTGAGGAAGAATTTGGATGCAAATCTTCTCAAAAACTTCTTATCGTTGACAGATGCCCCTGCGGGATATTCCTGAGTTTCAAGATACCTCTTCACGTCGTAGTACCAAGGTTTCTCTTCTGTATCAAGCTCATAACAATATGCTGGTTCGTCAAACTTCTCAATGATGATCTGGGGAGCCTCGTTGTCCCATCTGACCTTGAACATAGACGACATAGTAGCCAATGCGTCTGCCAGCTGATTCTCTTCTCGTGGAATGTGATTGAATGTGATCTCTTCAGTAGGGATCAAACTCGAACTGCTCGATCGGAATGAGATTCGATGCTTCGATCTCATTCGCCTTAATCGTGATCACTAAAGTGAGTCTCCATATACTTGCAAGAACTTGATTCTTAAGTCAATATGACTTTAATACCCATGATGCACGTATTCGCCATATTATTAGTGCAATCGAAACACAATCTGGCGGGAAAGGAGTATGTCCGCCTGTAGGGGATGTAATGATGGCGCCAATGTCATTGCCAAGTGTGTTTGAGGCTCCATCAAAGACCATGGTCCATCGGGATCCTTGTTCGGTCATTCGTCAGGCGTGGTTCTTCGCAATCGTGACTAGTAGAACATCTTCGTGAAATTGAGCATAGACGATAGTCATCTACGGCTTGTGAGCCAAATGATCGGCTACTACACTTCCTTTGATCGCTTTCGAAATTGTCTTGGATGTCGATTCGGTTAAGATCATTTGCCATCTTGCTATTCTTCCGGAGAGTGGTTTCTCAAATATGTATTTTATCGGATCCATCTTGGAAATCAACAAAGTAGTGTGAGTCAACATATCTTGTCTTAGTCGGCAAAGCGCAAGTTTCCTCGAGTTGTGAGTATCTTGTTTCACGTCGGTAAACTTTTGCTAAGGTAGTATATTGTATACTCTTTTCGACCAGACTCGTCATGTTGCCCCAACACACACCCCATTGAGTTCTCTAACATCAAGTACATGATAAGAGGTCTTCCTTGTGGGCGGCATCGGATAGGAGGATTCGTAGGTACTACTTGATTTTGTCAAAAGCGATCGGCAATCGTCGTTCCATTCTACCACTTGATCTTTCTTGAAGAATTTGAAGATTGGCTCACAAGTAGCGATTAGATGTGCAATGAATCGGCAATGTAGTTCAATCGGCCAAGAAACCTCGACTTTCTTCTCGATGCAGGCGACATCTCTTGAATAGCTTTAACCTTGGCGGGTCAACTTCAATACCTTTACGACAACAAACCCTAGGAGTTTTCGGATCGACTCAAAGGTGCACTTGTTAGGATTAAGTCTCGATCAGCTTCCTCAACCTATCAAACAGTTTAGTAGATGATCAAGATGTTCTTCTTCTATCCGTGATCGAGCTATCATGTCGCCGTAGACCTCTATCTCGTGATGAATCATGTCATGAAATAATGTCACCATAGCGCGATAAGTGGCGCCGTTCTTCGATCGAGCGGCATAACCTTGTAGTGCCCCACTGTGTAACAAAAGTAGTCTTCTCCATGTCTTCAGGAGCCATTTTGATCTGATTGTAACCGGAGAAACCATCCATGAAGGAGAAAACCTTGTGTTGAGCGGTGCTGTCAACCAGAACATCAATATGAGGAAGTGGAAAATCGTCTTTCGGACTCGCTTTGTTCAAATCTCTGTAATCCACACACATTCGTACCTTGCCATCCTTCTTGGGCACAGGCACCACATTAGCAACCCATTGTGGATAGGAAGTAACAGCTAAGAAACCGGCGTTGAACTGCTTCATAACTTCGGCTTTGATTTTCTCAGATATCTCAGGACGCATGCGGCGAACCTTCTGTTTCACTAGGAGAAAATCTTCTTTTGTTGGCAACCGGTGTACCATAATATCAATGTCTAACCCTGGCATGTCTTCGTATGACCAAGCAAAAACCTCAATATAATCTCGTAACATCCAAATCAATCTTTCCTTAACACTCCTCTCAAGACCCGCTCCTATCTTGATCTCTTTTCTGTCTTCGTCAGTACCCAAATTCACAACCTCGACTTGCTCTTTGTGTGGCTGTATAACTCGCTCTTCTTGCTATAGCAGTCTGACAAGTTCTCATGGCACCTCACAATCTTCCTCACCTTCGTCTTCGGCTTGGTAGATCGGATTATCGATGTCGTATTTAGCAATAGCATAGCTGTTATCAACGAGATTCGGAGTGGTTCTGCAGTGTATCACGTGGGTGTGTGTAAGAAACACATAGCTTTTTGAAGGGGTGATAAAGTAAAAGAAAGAAAACAATAATTGAATGCAAAAGTCCAACGATTTTATTGAATGAAAATATGCAAATGACAAATAATAACCCTCACAAACGAGCCATGATGCCCCGGGCAAGGCACTAGGCTTTAGAGTTTATTGTTCAAAAAAATAAGAAAAGCAAAACAAAAACAAGAGCAATTACTCCTGTCTAAAGGAGATTGGTATGACGTCTTCAGTCTTCCAATTGCTAAGTCCGTTGTCAAGAGTTGGGAAGATCCACTTGCTGATGTCGAAGTCGTTGTCGTCGTCTTCTATAGCATGGATTCCACTCTGGCTGATGCGGAAAGGAAGTTGGCCGGCACGTTCGCGGCGTATCATCTTCTGTCCTCTGATGGTGAAGCCTAAACCAGTCTTATCAGATTTGAAAGGAAGATCAGGGAGCTGTCCCCAAATAGTACTACCTCCTTCTTCAACAACAGCTTGAGCATCCTTCAGCGAGGCCATCCTAGGCGGAACTTTAGCATCTTCAGGAGTAACAGGAGAGTCAACAGGCACGACTCTGGGTATTGTTTCAAAAGCTTGACAAGGAGTCTCGAAGAATTCACCCTCTACCTCGAGGTATCGGAATGACTGTAGATGACTGACCATATATTCTTCTTCACCACATACTGTAACAACCTTCCCCTTCACCGGATACTTCAGCTTCTGATGCAAGGTAGAGGTAACAGCACCTGCCCCACGTATCCAAGGGCGTCCAAGTAGGCAGGAGTAAGCTCTGGACGGATGTCCATGACAAAGAAAGTGGAATCAAAAGTCTGGGAACCGACTTTAACAGGAAGAATGAGCTCTCCAAGTACTGTTCGCTTAGAACCATCAAAAGCTCTCACAATTATGTCACTAGGTTTCAGGACCAACCCTTCAATATCAAGTCGATCAAAAGCAGTCTTTGGTAGGATGTTCAGAGCAGAACCAGTATCTACCAAAACATGAGATAATGTAGTGCCCTTGCATTCAACAGAGATGTGCAAGGCTTTGTTGTGTTTCTTTCCGGAAGGAGTCAAATCAGCATCAGAGAAGCCTAGGCCGTTGTTGGCAGCCAGGCTAGCAATATAAACTTCAAACTGGTCGGTAGTAGTGTCTTGCGGTACGTGAGCATTCTTCAGAAACTTCACCAAGGCGTTAGCATGAGCCTCGGAGCACAAGAGCAGAGCAAGCATTGAGATCTTGGACGGAGTCTGTCCCAATTGTTCCACAACATTGTAGTCACTCTTCTTGATAATCTTCAGAATTTCCTCCATTTCTTGTTTGGAGGTGCCTTCAGCAACTTCCTTTGGTACTTTGGGATGAGCAGGATGAGTCATTGGTTCTTTCCCTCTAGCTTGGGGAATGGATTGAATAGCTGGAATGCGAGCTGGAGTCGCGGTGTCTTTTGGAGGAGAGATTTCTGGAGAGAACACTCTTCCGGTTCTGGTCACCTTACTTGATCCGGTGATGTTGTCAATTTCAGGAATGGTAAGATCTTCAATGGTCAGAGGGTCTTGCTTGATGCCATGATAGTAAACATCAACTCCATAATTCCAAGGGATAGCCTTGTCAGAGGAATACGGAACTGGTCTTGGAGAAGTAATGATGAGAGGTGCCACTCTTGGCGCAGGATCAGCAGAGGAAATCCTTATAGTGTTAACATCAGCATAGTCTTCTGGGAAATCGTCACCCCATCCGGTTACCTTAACATTTTCAATAGGAATTTTGTAGCTTTCAGGAACAGTGTACTTCACTATGTAATCAAACTTTCCACTTGGCTGCCCCAAGGTATCCCATGCAGACGGTATAGCTTCATTTACATCTTCGATCTTCAGTTTCTTAGACATGTCTTCACACAGACTCTCCACAGGTGGTTTTAGGAATAGTATTTCACGGTTATCCATCATGCACTGAACACGTCTTCTGTTAAGGACCAAATTGTAGTTATTTTGTACATGATTTTGTGGTCCTTAACAATGTCTTTTTAATTAATTAGTATTATTTATCCTAGTATTTTGGTTTAATTAGGTTTTTATTTAGTTTTTGTTCAATATATATTATTTAACTTATTTTACTTTCAATTGTAGGATTTTATTGACTAATTCTCCCAAGCTTGGATTCAAGGACACTTGAAGAGCTTTAGGGATGATTCTTTTTGAAGATATTTTTGGATGAAGGAAGCATGCTACAGGTCGCGCTCAGCGCGGTGCCAGCATGATCGCGCTCAGCGCGCTTAACCGGGCTTAGCGCGGTCTGCGAAAAGCAGAAAAAGGACAGACCCATGCTTTCACCTTTTGGCCACCAACCCATCACTTCCAGCTGACTTTTTGGCTTGTAAGAGGGAGAAACAACACTTCATCATAATTATCTTTCATCTTTGTAAATCTAGGGCAAGAAATTGGAGAGAAAAAACCATAGCTTTTCTTCTTGATTTCTTGATGTTCACCATTTCTACCAACAATCTTGAGAGCAAAGCAACCATGGAAATGAGTGGCTAAGTTCTTTTTGTGTCAAGATTAGAGGTAGTTGATCTATATAGTATGTATTTCTTTTAATACATTTGTGTATGAACATGGTTGATGATTAATATAGTTGAATATCTTTGTTCTTCATCTTTATGCTTTGAGTCTTGCTTGGAAAAGAATACTTCAAACTAGACCTAGGATATTCATCCTCTAATGAACAAATGCTAGGGATATATTTGTGTGTTAGTGTTTACAAAATATTGAACTTAATTCTTATCATGTCAATAGTTGTAGTGAGGGATCATGCAAAGATTAACATGATAACATTCACAATCTTGGTGGGAAATCTACAAGATTGAGAGGATATGTATTTATAGAAATCATCTACTATGTTCATCACTTGATTAATTGAATATGTATGAAACTAGATCAATAAAACTAATCTTGACATGTATCCATATTTGAAAACAAACTCCAACTCTCTTGAATCCAAACCATAACTCTCTTTTGAAAACATTGATTTAGTTATTTGTTTGGAAACTCATGGTACTAGTAGAGTAGATAACAAACCCTTTGGTTACATAATCTTAAAATACACTTTCCTATTGAAAGACTACAATATACACCAATCCCTGTGGAATCGATAATTAAAAATACTTGTTTACGGATAATACCTACAACAAAATGGCGCCGTTGCCGGGGATTGGCGTTTGATGTTGTTAGTATAGCAATAGTTGTGTGTTTTAAGTCATTTTTCTACTAATCTCTCTTTGTTTCTTTGGTGTGGCTAGACTTTTTCAGGAATTAGTTTATGCGGGGAAGTATTCCGGTCGACCAACTCCTTTTCGATCCCGAAATTGAAAGGACGGCTAGAAGACTTAATAGTAGTGCTAAAAGAAGAAAAAGACAAGCTAGGCAAAGGCAGGAAAGAGGAGAAAGAGGAGAAACATCTACTTCTTCAACACCTCCTGTGTTAGGATAAGTCACCACTATGGCGGAGTATCAACCACAACCACCACCACCACCGCGGGGGCCGTGTGTCAATAGCCCTCGTCACAATGCCCAATTTGCTCGACAAGCAAATGCAAGGGTCGCAGAAATGAAAACGGGCTTGCTTCAACTTCTCTATGCAAGTCCATTTCATGGCCATGACCATGAAGATCCTTACACTCACCTTACTAAGTTCTATGAGATCGCGGGAGAGGTCGGGGCTCCGGAAGACCAATAAGAACAATACTTTCAAAGGCTCTTCCCTCATTCTCTAGTGGAGAAGGCAAAAGATTGGTATCTAGACCAATTGCAAGAAACCATGACAAATTGGAATGTTTTGGAGGAAAAGTTCCTTGAAAGATTTTTCCCTCAATCACGTTTCATGGAGGCAAAGACCGCAATCTCGGTATTTTCACAAGGAGTAAACGAGCCTTTGAATCGGGCGTGGGAAAGGTACAAGTCTATGCTTAGGAAGTGTCCTAGCCACGGTTTTGACGAGCTTACCCAAATTTATATTTTCCGAAATGGTCTCCAACCTCAACACAAATTGTTGTTGGATGCCACGGCGGGAGGTTCTTTGATGGCAAAAACACCATATGAAGCAATCCAAATAATTGAGAAGATGGGGAGGAATGATCATCAAACTCAACATGATCAAGGAGGTGTACAAGTGAAAACGGGAGTTCTAGAAATTGGCTCGAGTCACGAAGCACTTGTGGCGCAAAACAAATTGTTTGCGAAACAAGATGAAGAATTGACAAAACAAATGGCAAGACTCCCTCAACAAATCATGGAGTTACAAGGAACATCAAGTAAGCAAGCTCACCAAATAGCTTGTTGTGAATTGTGTAAAGGAGATCATAAAACCGGATTTTGCCCTCCAGAAAATGAGGAAGCTAACTATATGGCCAACCAAGGGCAAGGATACCAACAACGAGCTCCTTACCCTTATCAAAATCAAGGCCAAGGTTACCAACAAAGGGGTAACCAAGGTTATCAAGGAGGGTGGAGACAAGACAACAATCAAGGTAGGCAAAATCCATATCAAACTCAAAATCAAAATCAAGCTCAACCACAAAACCAACCTCAAAATCAAGTGAGATCTTCTAACATTCAAGACACTCTAGCTCAATTTGTGAAAGCTTCTATGGCTAATCAAAAGAGAACAGAGGCATCTATCAAGAATTTGGAAACTCAAATGGGGCAACTAGCCAAGCAGATTTCCGAACAAAAGGCTTCGACCTCATTTTCTCCAACTACTCAAGCAAACCCTAAGGAGTATTGCAAAGCAATTTTCACTATAAGTGGAAATGAGATGATGAATGGTGAAGATGATGATGTTAATGTGGAGGATGATTTAATTGAAAATGAGGTGTTAGTTGAAAATGAAAAGGAGAATGGTGTAGTTGAAAAGTTGATAGTAGAGGAGAAGAAGAAGAAAATGAGAAAGGGAAAAGAGAAGGAAGTCACTTTTCCATTAAGAAAATTACCTTATCCTCACCTTCCCTCTAAAAAAATAATGATGTTGATGTGGAAGATGATTTAGTTGAAAATGATGTAGTAGTTGAAAAAGAGGATGAGGTTGTAGTTGAAAAAAACGATGAAGTTGTAGAGGAAGATGTAGTTGAAAATAAGAGCAATGCAGTTGAAAAGGAGGCAAACTTAGTTGAAAAGGGGAAAGAAAATGGTAAAGGAAGTAAAAAGAAAGAGAAAAATGCAAGGAAGAGTAAAAAGGGAAGTAAAGAAGAAAGCTCGGCTCCCATTCAAAATTTACCTTACCCTCATGCGCCGTCAAAGAAGGAGAAGGCAAGACAATATGCTCGGTTTATGGATATTTTTAAACAACTTCACATAAACATTCCATTTTCCGAAGCATTGGAGCAAATGCCGAAATATGTGAAATTTATGAAGGATATGCTCACAAGGAAGAAGAGGCACAAGGATAAGGAGACGATATTACTTGATGCTAATTGTAGTTCCATACTCAAGCAAGCTCTTCCAGTGAAGGAATTCGATCCGGGGAGTGTCACGTTGCCGGTGGCCATTGGAGATACATTCAAGGGTAATGGCTTGATCGATCTAGGGTCTAGCATCAATTTAATTCCGTTATCCATTGTTAAAAGATTGGGGAATGTTAGAATGGAGTCTACAAGAATGACTTTGCAACTAGCCGACAAGTCAACCATTTCACCTTATGGAGTTGTTAAAGACATGGTAGTAAAGGTGGACAAGTACTTGTTTCTTGTGGATTTTGTGGTAATTGACATGAAGGAGGATCGAGAGATACCATTAATTCTTGGAAGACCATTCATGAAGACGGCTCGCATGATGATTGATGTCGACAATGGAATTATGAAAGTGAGAGTGCAAGATAAAGAGGTTGCTTTCAATCTTTTTGAAGGAACAACGCATTCCAAGAACAAATATGACGTTTTCCGAAATGATGCGGGCGGAGGAGGAAATCAAGGAGGTTTACAATTTCGGAGGAGCAAATCGTGATGTTGGTGCCATCCCTTTTGATGATCCTTGATCATCATGAATCGTCGAGCTCTACCGACGTTAAACAAAGCGCTTGTTGGGAGGCACCCCAACATTGTAAGTATTCTTCCTTGAACTCATTTTCACTTGCCCGAACTGTCAAATTGTTGTTTTTCTTGAAAAATCAAAATTATGCAGATCGCGCTTAACGCGCATTTTGGCCCATCTGGCAGAAACTTTTGCGCTTAGCGCGGTATGGGTCGCGCTTAGCGCGGTCTGGGAATTTAAAAAAAAAATAATTTGCAAAACCGGATTTTTGAGGCCCATTTCGTGGCCTGGTTTGTTTTTAAAGGGTTAGGGTTCATTTCAAACCCTTTTTCCCTAGTTTCCTCTTCATTCTTCACTCTTTCAAAAACCCCCAAAAATCCTCAACACAAAATCAACGAATTCGTTCGTTCGAAATTCTTTCTCCAATCACCTTCTCAAGCATCTAAGTAAGTGTTTCTATGTTGTTCTTCTTTCAATTTCGTCTAATTTTACTGTTTAGGGTAGATTTTGAAAACCTAGGGTTAGGAATTTTTGAATTTTCTCTTAGGATTAGGTTGTTTTGATAGTAGAGATTGCTTAGGATGGTATTTTCGCTGCTAGTAGTAGTGTCTTTGTGGAGAAAATTCTGTTTTTGCAGAAGAATTTTTCTGAAAATCGCAGAGCGCGGTCTGCAGAATTTCAGAAAAATTCTTCTGCTGTATTTTTGTGTTTTCCGATTAGTCGTAATGCTTGGGTTGGTTGATTTGCACTGCTGTTTGCATGAATTTTCACTAATGGACACCTCAGTGTCACTTTTCCGTTGATTTTTTGTTGATTTTTAGAAGGCACCTAAAAGACAACGAGTTTCTTCTACTGGGGCTGGGTCCTCTAGGTCCGCTTCTTTCGACGGTGTTCGTTTCTTGGGACATGCTCAGGAGGCTCGATACAAAGAGCTTGAGGAGCGCAACATTTGGACTGAGCGCATTATCCGCCTCCGTGAGCAGGTCCACTATGCAACGCCCGATGCTATTCTTTCTAATTACGGGTTGGATGTTCTCTGTGAGCCGCAGACGAAGGTTAATGTCGAGCTTGTGAGGGAGTTTTATGCCAATGCTATTCCGGCTGAGGGGAGTGAATTTCGGTTTGCTTCTGTTGTGCGAGGCAAGTTGGTATCTTTCTCTCGCACGGCTATCAACAGTTTCCTGGGCTTAAATTGGACAGCCCCAGAGGATCAATTGGATGTCTACCATGAGCACCTCGCTCGTGGTAACTGGGACTTCAACATGTTAAGAAGCAAACTTTGTTTGTCTGGGCACTCCTGTGAATTGAACCGGACTGGACAACCATTGAAATTCAACAGGTCCAGTCTGAAGACTAGTGCCAGAGTGTTAATGTGTGTGGTTCTGTATAATCTGAGACCCAGAAGCCACACATCTTCGATTCCTATGGAGACGGCCGGCTTGATTGCTTATATGCTCGATGAGGAGCAAATTGATTTTGGTCGTCTGATTGCAAATGAGCTGAAGAGGGTTGCCTTGAGTTATACCTCTAAGGGAGAGCGTATAAAGTGTGCTCTCACTTATCCTGGGCTGATTATGGGCTTGCTGAAAAGGGCGAAGGTTGCCTTTCCTGCTGTGGGGCACCTCACTATTGATGGAGTCATTGATGATCACTACTGTGATCAATATTGTAGGGCCCTTGGTGATAATACTGCTGCCCAGGCTGTACCAGTTGCAGCGGCACTTCCTCAGGCCAGTCCATCTGAAGAATGGAACAGGCAGATGCATCTCGCTCATCAGAGAGCATTCATGTTTATGCACGAGAGCATGGAGCACCTTGCTCTGCAGATTAGAGAGCCCGGAGTGAACCATTTCACTCGCACGGGAGAGCAGCTCAGTACATATGCTGGTTGGCCCGGGGTCGGGCCAAATGTAGAGGAGGAGGTGGGCGATGGTGATGATCAGAGTGAGGATGATGGAGAGGGTAGTTCTGGTTCCGGTTCTGATTCTGGGACTATTGGAGATTCTATTCTCGAGGCTACAGACTGATTTTTATTCTCTTGTTTTTATTTTACTTTCAGCATTTTCTAGTTTTTAGTTTTTATTTTCGCATTTTAGTTTAAACTTCTGGATTTTGTTGGTTGCCATCCATTTTTGGGGATAGGCTTGTAATTCCAATTGATATTTTGTAGGCATGGAGCCTAAGTACTTTTTAAGTTTTAAACACCATTTTGGGGTGTCTTTTTATTTTATTTTATTTTGTTCTATTTTATTTTATTTTTATTTTTAGATTATAGTTTATTTAGTTTGAATTATTACTTCTTGTGGTTTGTCCGATTTTTCAACGGTTCTTCAAAGCTAGTAAGTGTGTTTCACCAAAGTGATGGTGATGATAAAATTCTCGACTCAATCCACAAAGAAGGTACATATTTAATCATTTTGTAGAGTAATAACATGTCTATGAAATTTGTGCTTTATGCAAAATACCTTGGCATGTACAAAAAATTTGTGTTCACATTCGAATCATTAGGACATAAACCACATAGGTGAGAAGCTTCCACTTTTACCAAATATAGAGTGTCTAATAGTTGTGTTAACTCGTGTGATTCATGCTTAATCTTTATTTGTTTGTGATAACTTGGAAACTGAGAGATGATCAAGGCAATTTTTTTGTGCATTATGAGAAAAACCACCAATTCTAAAAGGGCTTCAACTACCCGTGAGTGAGTGAATCCTTGTGAACCCTTTTGAGCCTAAATAGTATTTGTAGGATGAATTTATCAAATCGACTAAGTGTTAAGTAGGCCACTTAATAGTTGTTGATAATCTTTGAAAAATTCAATGATAATTCATTCTATAAATTTTTCTTGTTTGTGAATACCAACCCTTTTTGTTAATTAACCCTTGAAGAGCATGTTCTTGAATAAAAAAAGGATTGATATAAATGAAGTTGGGGAGGTGGATCAAAAAGAACCTAGAATTGATGGCACAATGATCCTAAAGAAAAAGAAGAAAAAGAATAGAGAAAAGAAAAATACAAAAGAAGAAAAATTTGTATATGAAATGAAAAGAAAAGAAAAGAAAAGAAAAAAAGAGGATCATTGTGTGAAAAAGAAAAGAGGTTGTGAATAATAAGATGGGAATTAGTTGTGAAATGCTCTTCATATCCTTTTACCCAATTCGTTTCAATGGCTTGTACTTAAATATCCTTTGTTTCTAACCTAAGCCAAGTTACAACCTTGAAAGTCCTTAGTGATCTTTGTTTCCATTTTGTCATTTAACTTGTTTCGATGAACGCATGAATTATTCTGGATGTGCATAATTATTAGTGAGAGTGTTTAGTCCTTTGTGAATATGCATTTTGTTCTTCATGAATTTTGAAGAAATGATTAGGTGATTCAAGTGTGAACATATCTTTTATTTTGTTACATGTGTTGATATATTGTGTTTAGAACTTAATTCATAGCCATGTTGTGTTTCGAAGAAGCGATCGATGTGTGCTTTTGCCGGGTATGTCCAGTTTGAACCATTATTCTTGTGTGAGTTTGCATGCTTGCATTTTGTTCTTCTTGCTTTGAGAGATTATTGGCTTTTGTTTGGGGACAAACAAATAAGTAAGTTGGGGAGAGTTGTTAAGGACCAAATTGTAGTTATTTTGTACATGATTTTGTGGTCCTTAACAATGTCTTTTTAATTAATTAGTATTATTTATCCTAGTATTTTGGTTTAATTAGGTTTTTATTTAGTTTTTGTTCAATATATATTATTTAACTTATTTTACTTTCAATTGTAGGATTTTATTGACTAATTCTCCCAAGCTTGGATTCAAGGACACTTGAAGAGCTTTAGGGATGGTTCTTTTTGAAGATATTTTTGGATGAAGGAAGCATGCTACAGGTCGCGCTCAGCGCGGTGCCAGCATGATCGCGCTCAGCGCGCTTAACCGGGCTTAGCGCGGTCTGCGAAAAGCAGAAAAAGGACAGACCCATGCTTTCACCTTTTGGCCACCAACCCATCACTTCCAGCTGACTTTTTGGCTTGTAAGAGGGAGAAACAACACTTCATCATAATTATCTTTCATCTTTGTAAATCTAGGGCAAGAAATTGGAGAGAAAAAACCATAGCTTTTCTTCTTGATTTCTTGATGTTCACCATTTCTACCAACAATCTTGAGAGCAAAGCAACCATGGAAATGAGTGGCTAAGTTCTTTTTGTGTCAAGATTAGAGGTAGTTGATCTATATAGTATGTATTTCTTTTAATCCATTTGTGTATGAACATGGTTGATGATTAATATAGTTGAATATCTTTGTTCTTCATCTTTATGCTTTGAGTCTTGCTTGGAAAAGAATACTTCAAAGTAGACCTAGGATATTCATCCTCTAATGAACAAATGCTAGGGATAGATTTGTGTGTTAGTGTTTACAAAATATTGAACTTAATGCTTATCATGTCAATAGTTGTAGTGAGGGATCATGCAAAGATTAACATGATAACATTCACAATCTTGGTGGGAAATCTACAAGATTGAGATGATATGTATTTATAGAAATCATCTACTATGTTCATCACTTGATTAATTGAATATGTATGAAACTAGATCAATGAAACTAATCTTGACATGCCTCCATATTTGAAAACAAACTCCAACTCTCTTGAATCCAAACCATAACTCTCTTTTGAAAACATTGATTTAGTTATTTGTTTGGAAACTCATGGTACTAGTAGAGTAGATAACAAACCCTTTGGTTACATAATCTTAAAATACACTTTCCTATTGAAAGACTACAATATACACCAATCCCTGTGGAATCGATAATTAAAAATACTTGTTTACGGATAATACCTACAACATCTTCTCAACCAAGCACAACCATCGGGTGCAGATGGGCACCAACGGCAATTCTCTGGGCATCCTGGGTTGACACCGGCTTGTAGCAGATTCTTCTTAACAGTCATCAGAGGAATGGTGTAATACGGTGAACTGACTTTGTAGAATTTTGTATCGCAAATGTGCGGATAGCAAGAGTCGCCACCGACTTTTCTTTTATCCAATTAAGGGAAGGTAAAAAGTACAGAAAAAGACCTTCGTTAGATTCTGAGTAAGGGAGAAGGTTATGAAAAGGGAAGGTATTAGCACCCCTTTCCATCCGTAGTTATCTACGGGCTCCTAGTTGCTCTTAGATCACTTTTTTGAAAAAATTGTGCTTTCTGTGTGTTTGACAAAAATGTTTTGAAAAGGCATTTCGCTTTGACTTTGTAATGATTCATGTAGGAATGTATACAAAGTGTTCGGAAATGTTTTGTTTTGAAAAGTATTAGAACTTTGACAAAAGTGTGAGGTGTGAAAAGTTTTCGATAGAGCAAGCAACTAAAAGTCTTATTACCTACTCAGAATGGTCGTTTTTGTGTTGTTTTACGTTCCTTTAGAATAGTGCTATCCATACCATTAGTTGGTAGGTAACCCTATTCGTTGGATGTAAGCGGGACATTCGAAGGGACATCGGATGGTCATAGAAAGCAACTTGTAGGAAGTATCCTAGCACATTCGAAGGGACTATCATCATTTTTCGTAGGCGACAATCGAGGGTCAAGATCATGTATTCAGAGGCGACATCGTGGGTCTTATGATCTTTGTATCGAAGGGACTATGATGATTTATTTTGAAGGCAACGGTGCTAGGATACCTCTACGTTCGAGGGACTTGACCATTTGAATTCGTAAAGGCAACGAGAGAGAATTACCCTAAGGGGTGCATGTGTGAAAAGAGTGTGTCAATTCAGATATTTAATCTTGAAATTATGAGTGATCTATGTTCAATTTTAGTCTTGCCATACACGCCTAATTACTAGCAGTTTATAGGGTGCGGAAAGTAAAGGTGCGGAAAGATAAATCCTACGCTATTACATGGCTTTGGGGCAGATACATAATTGAAAAGTGTGGAAAATAAAAGCCCTAATTAAGCTATTACATCCCATAAGCAATTACATAATTGGTAAAAAGAAAACGATAAAAAGAAATCGTCCGAAACGGAATAACCTGCGAAAAGATGAGAAATCGGAAAATACGAGGAAATCGAATAAGAGGAAAATGTTATGAAAAATAATAATTTTTTGAATGAGAAAAATATTTCATGCAAGAAACAACATTAATATGCTAAAATAATTTTTTGGGATTTTTTGGAGTTAATTTAATAATTAAAAATCAATTAAAGGTGATTTAAATGATAAATTAACAATTAAGTTAAATATGCATGCAAAAATAATATTTTTAATTTTATAAATTAAATAAACATTTTCTGGAAATAATGCAAAAAGAAAAATATTTTTTGGTGTTTTTAAATGCATGATAAAAATTATGAAAGATAAATTAAAATGCATGAAAATATTAAAATAGAAAATATAGAAAAATATGAAAAATGTGTTAGTTTGTAAAAGAGGCAAAAATAAGTGGTCCTTGTAGGAATCGAACCGGTGACCTCGCTTTCACAACACCCACGCCTTGACCAACTGAGCTGGCTTGCACAACTGTTTGAAAACCGGAACGAATAGATTGTAAACGGGTGTCACTCCCTGGTTGCACCAATCTCGCGCCAAGCTTCATCTTCTTTGTTTTGAATTTTTGAAAACATAGCGTCGGCCTCAGTGCGACGCTATAGTCCCTGCAATTCTCAAAATCTCATACACATAATATAAATTAGTTGTGAGTACATGAATCGATTGGAAATCACATTCTAAACACAATGGTGGTGGTCTTATGGTCCAATTTATCCGTTTTAAAGAAGCCCTAAATCGAGGCCGAAAACCCTAGCTATGGTGATTCGTGTTCTAAGCCATGGAAACTCAATCAAACCACCCAGAAAGCTTGCAAACTTCGTTCTAATCACAAAAACAACAACAAAACATGTTAAAAATGCATGAATAATAGAATTCGATTTTGGAAAAAGTGTGACAAACCGAAATCGTGTTCTTGCAATTCTTGATGTTTTTGGACAATGTAAGGGTCTGGATCGATTCAGGAGATGTCAAGGAATGTGTTTTGATGCTTGGAATCAATTGAATCGAGCTAAAACTGTGGCTGCAAGTTGCTTGAGAGGCACGGTTTTTTTGAGCTAGGTTAGGGTTTCTCCAAGCAATTTTTCTGTTCTAATTCATGTGCTATGCCTTGTATATTTATATTGGATGGAATTGGAGCTGATTTGGGGAAGAAATAATCATCAATCAATGCAAAACATATTTGATTTTGTACAAGATCAAATCTTATCTTTTTTGATCAATTTTCATCAATTCCTTGCCAATTCAAATCAAATTTCGAAATTTGCCAGCTTTCTTGGGTTGCTTGGATTTCAAGGAAGAGAGAAAAATCAATTTTGCAATTAATTTTGATTTTATACCTTATTTTTGAATTTAATTTGTATTTAAATGAATAAAATCCAAATTAAATAGAAAAATAAGATTAAAATTCGTGGCATTGGGTTGGATATTTCTAATTTGTGAGTGGTGTATCTTGCTCAATTTTCCACATTTTTGAGTGTTCTTGGACTTTTTGGAAAGCTCTAAGAGTCCTATAACCAACCTCTTTGGTTTAATCTCAATTGGAGTTTCCATGCTCAATATATCTTGAAAATAAAATGTTGACTTTTTGTTGACTTTGAAAAGGACCTGTAATGTTTTGATCCATACCTTCCAAATGAAGCATTTTTTGAACATTCTTGTGAGACATGAAGTTGTAGAGAATTGAATTTCCTTCAAAACAAGAGGTTGTGCAAAATTTTCTGAGAAAGTATGAAGAAGTTATGCCCAGTCAAAGTTTGGTTGACTTTTTACTAAGAAACCCTAATTTAGAAAGTTTGACTTTTGAGCAAATCTTGAGTTTTCTTGATGAATCATGATCAACCCTTGATCAAATGATGAATGTAACTTCAAAATGAGGATGTTGACCAAAAATTGAAGTTTGATGTATGTTGACCACATTGACTTTTGTCAAATCTGTTGATTTCAACCATCCGAGCAATTATGCGAAACTTGACTTGTAAGGCTTGAAACTTGACATGGAGAATATTTGAAGCATATGAGGAGGCATGGTGGCCATGGGAGAGGTTGGAAGTCCATCTGGATCTAAGAATTACCAAACCCTAGTTTGGGTTGATTGTCTAGGAGGGGGTTTATCTGATCAACCCTTGAGGAATCCTTGAGTATGGATGTATGAAATATCTTGAGAAGATGGAGGGAAAATTTTGGGGTATGACAAATGGTCAAGTCATCTATGTTGAAAACGTAAGTATCTTCTCCAACAGTATTGAAACTCTTGTCATGGTTAGGCATAGGCGCGTTGATCACATTCGGAGTCTCAACAGGAGGGTCAAACTCGATCTGCTTAGCTTCAATCATATCTTGAATCTTGTTCTTCAGAGCCCAACAGTTGTCGATTGTGTGCTGTTTGTTGGTAAGCACACTTAGCATTAGGATTGTATCTCGGAGAGGAAGTGTTGACACTCTGAGGAGGGTCCTTCAAAGTAATCAGCTCTACTTTTAACATGTGTTGCAAGGCTTGCGACAATGGCATGTTGATCTTCGTAAATTGTCTTCGTGGCGCGTTACGCTCTGCTTGTCTACGAGGTTGTCTTGATGTAGGATTGGAATCACAAGCCCACAGATTGAGCACGGTCAGTCTTGGCTCGGCTTTTCTGACCATACACAACATTAGTTTCTTTCTTACCACCAAAAGATCTCTTCGCAGCATTTGAAGATGATTCTACATGAATCTTCCCACTCTTGATACCAGTTTCAATACGCTCTCCTGTCAACATCAGCTCGGTGAATCCGGCTGAAGAGTTTCTAATCAGATGATTGAAAAATGGACATGTCAGTGTCCCCATAAATATATCAACCAACTCCCTATTGGACAAGGGTGGCTGAACTCTGCCTGCTAGATCTCTCCATTTCTAAGCATACTCTTTGAACTTCTCATCATGACCCATAGACATGCTTTGTAGTTGCATGCGAGTGGGTGTCAATTTAGCATTGTACTCATACTGTCTGTAGAAAGCATCCGCTAAGTCACTCCAAGTACGGATACAATCATTCTCTAGCTGATAATACCACTCCAATTGAGTTCCGGATAAACTCTCTTGAAAATAGTGCATCCATAACTTTCTGTCATCAGTGTGGGGGTTGATCTTCTGAACATAGGACTTCAAATGCAGCTTCGGACAAGAAATGGCATCATATTTGGCAAAAGTAGGAACTTTGAACTTGGGAGGAATCACCACACCAGGGACGAGACTCAGGTCATCAAAATTCAGCCCGGACATCTTCAGATTTTCCACAGCATTCAGACGGTCTTCAAGTTGCTTGTACTTATCATCTTCATTGGAGTACTGGTCATGATCATAGCGATCTTCCCTCTCCTTCTCAGACTCACGCTGGTTGCCTTCGTCATCACCCTTGACACTCCCCTCATTCTTGACACTTTCTTCAGAGAGCTCTATGCGACTGACCACTTTAGGACCACCTTTGTAGCGTCTGCCCATGTTGAGAACACCAACGACTTTATTCTTTCTGTTGATGAGCTTCTTCATATCTTCTTGGCCTTGGACCAAGCTGGTGAATATCTGTTGAAACTGAGCATTCTGAGCCTGGAGATCTTTGACAGTCTGTTCAAGAGCCATTTCTCTGCTAAAATAAATAGCGAGAGAATGAGAAAACCAATCTTCAATGTACCTGTTATGAGATGTTATGCCATGATATGCAATGTTTATGAAAATGCAATGCAATGTTTTCAAGGACCTTAGAGATTTAAATTTGTTAAACAAGCACGAACAAACATTTATTAGTTTCCTTTTTTATTCTTTTTCTTTTTAAGTACAAAAGATAGTTCAAAACAATAAAAGAAAAACATATAAATCCTAGAGCTCTACGTCTCCCACGGGCGCTTCCTCTTGGTGCCGAGGTAGGCGTTGATGTTCCGTTCCTCGTGAAGTAGCTTGGTCAACTCTAGCACCTTCTTCTCGCTTGCGTAACACTGAGCTTCAAATGTATCCCTTTCTTCTTTAAGCTGAATCCAGGATCTCTTTAAGTCTTCAAAATCAGTAGGCATGTCAGGATGGAGAACAGTATAGGGTACGTCACCTATAGCAACAGGTTCCATAATTACGGGTAAAACAGGCGTGAATGGCATCATGAGGTTCTGAGCTCGAGCTCGCACCCATTTGAGGTAAGGTTCCCAAGGAATGGAGTTTTGGTGCCCCAAAGTCTTGGTATCAGTCTTCTTTACCATGCCCCAAGCGTGTATGAACCTTCGTCGGTAATTCTGGAGGTCGTGGTTGTAATCAAACACAATATCTTAGAGAAGCATATCATGTGGACCATCTCTTCGAGCAAAACCAAACTGACGTAGAGCTAGAGAAGGGTTGTAAGTAATACCTCCCCTTATACCAAGGAGTGGTACATTAAGGAATTCTCCACAACGCTCAATGAATGTGAAGTCCTTTTGGGAGAAAAGATTCCAACGGATATCTGAATGAGAGATTGACATTAGCCTTTGAGACCACTTCAACCTTTGTTCGTTCTTCAAAATTGATGGAGGAAGGTGCAAAATAAACCACCTAGAAAGTAACGGTATACAACACATGAGAGTTCCTTGTCTTTTAGTAGTACGAGTGTGGAGAGAATGTAGGATGTCTCCAAGTAAAGTAGGCACCGGATTACGGGTAAGAAACAACTTAATGGCGTTGACATCTATGAATTGATCCGAGTTAAGGAATAGAACCAAACCATAGATTAGCAATGCCACAATGTCTTCGAATGCATGGAAACTCATAGCTTTGAGGAACTCTCGGGCTTTCTTAATCAAAAACTTGGCAAGTAAACCTTTAACTCCACTTCTAGTTTCCCAATTGGCTTCAATGTCTGAGCGCTTAAGATGTAAGGCTGATGCAATATCTTCGTACCTAGGAACCTTTTCTAGACCGGTGAATGGTGTTTGATCAAGAATAGGTATCCCAAGTAGCTTAGAGAACTCTTCCAAGGTAGGAACTAACTGATAATCTGGGCATGTAAAGCAATGGTGTTTCGGATCAAAGAACTGGAATAGGACATGCATCATATCTTCTTCAAAACCGGAGATAACCGAGTCAAGTAGATAACCATGTCTTTTGATGAACTGAGCATGGTCGGGAATCTCTGAAACCAATTCTTTGAGCTGAGAAGGTGTACCCATTAAGTTGATTCGGATAGTCTTTCTAGAAGCCATAATTCCTACAAAACAGAGCAAAGATAAATCCCTAGGTCCTTGAAATAGTTAGAAATGATATGCAATGCGATGATGTCATGATGTCATGTTTAGCATACACAAACAATTCACACAATGAGCCTAGGTTTAAGGCTTGCATGAGGTATAGGTGATTACCCCACCAAAAGTTTGAGTTAGTTCATCCTGTCCTATAATAGTAACCGGGTTCTAGGAATCTCACATCATTGATCTTTCTCGTAGGCGTTTATTTCAATACGACTACCATGTGGTCGACCGAAAATATCCCAAAAGTCTGATATTAATGAGCGTAGCATCGAGTATAAGCCAACCTTAGTCTGCACCAAAGCCGGCCATTTCACTACCTTCTAATGGCCAAGATGGGTCAATTAAGGTTCTAAAAGTTTAGTTAGTGCTTGATGACACCAGGCAGAAGCCAAATACTATCCTCAACTTGGGAATGAAGAGTATCAGGACATCCAAAGTGTCACACTAACGTAGCCATCATGTTGACCGTTTCGATATACGTCTAACGGTCGCGACAATTTATTGCTACTTACCTAAAAGGAAACCCGGATCCGGGTGTAGGATCCCCCACAAATATAATACCCAAGCAACCCTTAAAAGTAAAGCATACAAGTCAAACAGAAAGCAGTAAAGATGATCTAAAAATCCCTAAGGTATTCTCTCTTTAGGGTGTTTCCCCAGCAGAGTCGCCAGTTCTGTAATACGGTGAACTGACTTTGTAGAATTTTGTATCGCAAATGTGCGGATAGCAAGAGTCGCCACCGACTTTTCTTTTATCCAATTAAGGGAAGGTGAAAAGAACAGGAAAAGACCTTCGTTAGATTCTGAGTAAGGGAGAAGGTTATGAAAAGGGAAGGTATTAGCACCCCTTTCCATCCGTAGTTATTTACGGGCTCTTAGTTGCTCTTAGATCATTTTCAAAAGTGCTTTCTGTGTGTTTGACAAAAATGTTTTGAAAAGGCATTTCGCTTTGACTTTGTAATGATTCATGTAGGAATGTATACAAAGTGTTCGGAAATGTTTCGTTTTGAAAAGTGTTTGAACTTTGAAAAAAGTGTGAGGTGTGAAAAGTTTTTTGATAGAGCAAGCAACTAAAAGTCTTATTACCTACTCAGAATGGTCGTTTTCGTGTTATTTTACTTTCCTTTAGAATAGCGTTATCCATACCATTGGTTGGTAGGTAACTCCATTCGTTGGATGTAAGCGGGACATTCGAAGGGACATCGTATGGTCATAGAAAGCAACTTGTAGGAAGTATCCTAGCACATTCGAAGGGACTATCATCATTTTTCATAGGCGACAATCGAGGGTCAAGATCATGTATTCGGAGGCGACGTCGTGGGTCTATGATCTTTGTATCGAAGGGACTATGATGATTTGTTTTGAAGGCAACGGTGCTAGAATACATCTACGTTCGAGGGACTTGACCATTTGAATTCGAAAAGGCAACGAGAGAGAATTACCCTAAGGGGTGCATGTGTGCTAAGAGTGTGTTGAATTGTGATATATTTTATCTTGAAAATTAGAGTGCGCTATGTTCAATTTTAGTCTTGCCATACACGCCTAATTACTAACAGTTTATAGGGCGCGGAAAGTAAATTGCGGAAAGTAAATGCGGAAAGTAAATGTCCTACGCTATTACATGGCTTTGGGGCAGATACATAATTTAAAGATGCGGAAAATAAAAGTCCTAATTAAACTATTACATCCCATAGGCAATTACATAATATGAAAAGGAAATGATAAAAAAATGCGAACGGGATAACACAAGCGAGATAAAAATCGGGAAATACGAGGAAATCGAATAAGATGAAAATGTTAGTAAAAATAATAATTTTTGAATGAGAAAAAGTTTCATGCTAGAAATAACATTAATATGCTAAAATAATTTTTTGGGATTTTTTAGAGTTAATTTAATAATTAAAAATCAATTAAAAGTGATTTAAATGATAAAATAGAAATTAAATTAAATATGCATGCAAAAATAATAATTTTAATTTTAAAAATTAAATAAACATTTTTCTGATGTGTATGCAAAAAATAAATATTTTTGGTATTTTTTAAATGCATGATAAAAATTATTAAAGATAAATTAAAATGCATGGAAAATATTAAAAAAAGAAAATATGAAAATAAAAGAAAATGTTAGTTTTTTCAAACTTGTAAAAATAAGTGTCATGGCTGGGATTCGAACTGGTGACCTTGCCTTCACAACCACACGCCTTTACCAACTGAGCTGGCTTGCACACGTGTTTAGAAAACGGAGCGAATGGATTGTAAACGGATGTCACCCCCTGATTGCCCCAAATCACGCGCCAACCATCGTCTTCTTCGTTTTGAATTTTTGAAAAGATAGCGTCGGCCTCAGTTCGACGCTATAGTCCCTGCAAATCCTAAAATCAAACACAGGTAATATAAATGACATTCAAAGGCATGGTTCGATTGGAAACATCGTTCTGAACACGATGGTGGTGGTCTTTTGGTCCAATTTTTCCGTTTTAAGGAAACCCTAATTCGAAACCGAAAACCCTAACAATGGTGATTTTCGTTCCAGGCCATTAAAACACGATTGGGCTACCCAGATAGCTTGCAAACTTGATGCTGATCATGAACAAACAATCAAAAAGTGTTAAAAATGCATGAATAATGGAAATCGATTTTGAAAAAAATATGAACAAACCAAATTCGGATTTCGTGATTCTTGATGCTTTTGAATGATGTAAAGGTCTGGAATCACTCCAGGGGTATCAAGGAATGTGTTTGAATGCTCAAAACCAATTGAAATCTACTGGATCTAGGGCTGCAAGTACCTTGAAGGACACGATTTTTTAACTTTTGGAATAGGGTTCTTGAGGCAATTTTTCTGTTGTTTCTTGTTGTGTAGGCATTGTATATTTATAGTGCATGAAAATTGAGCTGATTTGAGGAAGAAATAATCATCAATCAATGCAAAGATTATTTGATTTTGTACAAAATCAAATCTTATCTTTTTTGATCAATTTCAATCAAATTCTTGCCAAATCAATCATAATTTCGAAATTTGCCAGCCTTTATGAGTTACTTGGATCTCAAGAATGAGAGAAAAATCAATTTTGCAATTAATTTTGATTTTATACCTTATTTTTTAATTTAATTTGTATTTAAATGAATAAAATCCAAATTAAATAGAAAAATAAAGCTAAAATTCGTGGCATTGGGCTTGGATGTTCCAAATTGTCTAAGGAACAAGTTTGAATGAAGAAAAACTAGGCCCATTTGCAAAATTTTTGATTTTTACAAGTATCTCTCTTTGTGCACTTCTTCAAAAATGCCCAACTTGCACAAGGTGTATTTTGCTCAATTTTCCACATTATTGAGTGTTCGTGGACTTTTTGGAAAGCTCTAAGAGTCCTCTAACCAACCTCTTTGGTTTCATCTCAATTGGAGTTTCCATGCTCAATATATCTTAAAAACAAAAAGTTGACTTTTTGTTGACTTAGAAAAGGACTTGTAATGTTTTGATCCATACCTTCCAAATGAAGCATTTTTTGAACATTCTTGTGAGACATGAAGTTATAGAGAATTGAATTTCATTCAAAACAAGAGGTGGTGGAATAATTTCTGAGAAAGGATGAAGAAGTTATGCTCAGTCAAAGTTTGGTTGACTTTTCACTGAGAAACCTTAATTTGGAAAGTTTGACTTTTGAGCAAATCTTGAGTTTTCTTGGTGAATCATGATCAACCCTTGATCAAATGATGAATGTAACTTCAAAATGAGGATGTGGACCAAAAATCATGAAGTTTGACTGTATGTTGACCACAGTTGACTTTTTGTCCAATACAATTGATTTTCAACCATCTGAGCAATTGTCTGAGGAAACTTGACTTGTGAGGCTTGAAACTTGACATGGGGAATCTTTGAAGCATATGTGGAGGCATGATGAACATTGGAGAGGTTGGAAGTTCATCTGGATCTGAGAATTGCCAAACCCTAGTTTGGGTTAATTGTCTAGGAGAGGGTTTGTCTGACCAACCCTTTGAGGAATCCTTGTGTATGGATGTATGGAATGTCTTGAGAAGTAGGAGGGCAAATTTTGGGGTATGACAGCTGTACAAAGAGTCGTTGAAAGTCATTAACTTGGGTTTTAAGGACAATGTGAAATAAGTTAAGATTGGAGCATTACTACATCCTAAGGTGAAGATTTGTTTGATTGAAATTATGAAAGAATATGTGGATATCTTTGCTTGGTCGTATCAAGATATGACAGGGTTAGATATTAATATTCTAGAGCATCATTTACCGTTAAAGCCTGAGTGTCCGCCTATGAAGCAGAAGTTAATAAGAAGACATCCTGATATGGCGATAAACATTAAGGAGGAAGTTTTAAAACAAATTGACGCATGTTTCCTTGTGACATCAGTCTATCCTTAGTGGATTGCTAATATTGTGCAGTACCAAAAAAGGATGGAAAAGTCCGCATGTGTGTTGATTACCGAGATCTGAACAAGGCTTGTCCAAAAGATGATTTTCCTTTGCCACACATTGATATGTTGGTGGACAGTATTGGAAAATGGAAAGTGTTCTCGTTCATTGATGGATTTTCCAGATCCAATCAAATTAAGATGGCTCCTGAGGACATGGAAAAGAACAACATTTATCACACCTTGGGGAACATTCTGTTATAGAGTGATGCCCTTCGGGTTGAAGAACGCTGGTGCAACGTACTATAGGGCCATGACGACCCTATTCCATGATCTGATGCATAAAGAAATTGAAGTGTATGTTGATGATATGATTGCCAAGTCCCCCACTAAGGAAGGTCATTTGGAAGACTTGTTGAAATTGTTTCAGCGTTTGAGGAAGTATCACCTCCATTTTAATCCTAATAAATGTACATTCGGTGTCCAGTCTGGAAAATTGTTGGGTTTCGTTGTCAGCCAAAAATGAATTGAAGTTGATCCTGATAAAGTTAGGACAATTCAAGAGATGTTGACACCAAGAACTGAAAATCAAGTCATAGGTTTCCTCGGACGTTTGAATTACATTTCCAGATTTATTTCCCATATGACTGCAACTTGTGAACCAATCTTCAAGTTGTTGAAGAAATATCAAGGTTACGTATGGACAGATGATTTCAAAAGGGCATTTGAAAGTATCAAAGAGTATTTGCTTGAGCCTCTTATCCTGCTCTCTCCCGTTGAAGGAAGACCATTGGTTCTATATCTGACTATGTTGGAAAGCTCCATGGGTTGTATTTTGGGACAGCAAGATGAAACAAGAAGGAAAGAATATGCCATTTATTACCTAAGCAAGAAGTTCACTGACTGTGAGTCATGGTATTCTATGTTGGAAAAGAATTGTTGTGCTTTAGCCTGGGCTGCGAAGCGTCTGCGAAAATATATGTTGAATCATACTACTTAGTTGATTTCTTAAATGGATCCGATCAAGTACATCTTTGAAACGCTTGCTCTTACGGGAAGAATTGCTCGTTGGCAGATATTGTTATCTGAATATAATATTGAATACCGTAACCATAAGGCTATTAAAATCAGTGTACTGGCAGAATACCTAGATCATCAGTCGGTTGAGGATAACCAATCTGTTGGATTTGATTTTCCTGATGAAGATGTGATGTATTTAAAAATGAAAGACTACGATGAACCTTTACCTGAAGAAGGTCTAAATCCAGAATTCTAATGGGGAATTGTGTTTGATGAAGCTGTATATTCTTGTGGAAAAGGAATCGGTGTTGTGATCATCACTCCTCAAGGAGCTCACATTCCTTTCACAGCAAGATTGACATTTGATTGTACAAATAAAACGGCGGAATATGAAGCTTGTATCATGGGTCTTGAAGAAGCCATCGACCTCAGAACCCAAATTCTTGATGTGTACGGTGATTCAGCTTTAGTAATAATTCAGATTAAAGGAGATTGGGAGCTCGTCACCTTGGATTAATCCCTTACAAAGATTATAAAAGGAGGCTGTTGACTTTCTTCAATAAAGTAGAGCTTCACCATATTCCTCGAGATGAAAATCAGATGGCAGATGCACTGGCAAGTTTGGCTTCTATGTACAAAGTGAACCATCAGAATAATGTACCTTAGATCACCATTGAGCACCTTGAGAGGCCAACTTACATATTCGCCATGGAGGTGGAAAAGGATGATAAACCCTGGTATCATGACATCAAGCACTTCCTGATGACTCGAGAGTATCCGGTTTATGCGACAAGCAAAGATAGAAAGATCTTGAGGAGATTGGGTGGTAGTTTCTTTCACAATGAAGGTGTGTTATACAAAGGAAATCATGACATGATCTTGATTAGATGCGTGGATAGACACGAAGCAGACATGTTGATGCATGAGATTCATGAGGGTTCTTTTGGTACCCATGCCAATGGACACTCTATAGCTAAGAAGATGCTAAGGGCAGGATATTATTGGTTCACAATGGAATTTGATTGTTACAAATTTGCGAAGAAGTGCCATAAGTGTAAGATTTATGTTGATAAGGTTCATGTGCCTCCTACACTTCTCAATGTTATTTCTTCCCCATGGTCTTTCTCTATGTGGGGTATTGACATGATTGGGATAATTGAACCCAAGGCTTTTAATGGACATCGTTTCATCTTGGTAGTAATTGATTACTTCACCAAATGAGTTGATGCGGCTTCTTATGCCAATGTTACCAAGCAAGTGGTGGTCCGATTCATCAAGAACAATTTCATTTATCGGTATGGTGTGGCTAGCAGGATCATCACTGACAACGGCTCGAATTTGAATAATAAAAATGATGGCGGAACTTTGTGAAGAATTCAAGATTGTTCATCACAACTCTTCTCCCTACAGACCCAAGATGAATGGGACAGTTGAAGCTGTAAACAAGAATATCAAGAAGATAATCCAGAAGATGGTCGTCACTTACAAAGACTGGCGTGAAATTCTACCATTTGCTTTACATGGATATCGCACTCCGGTACACACTTCAATAGGGGTGACCCATTTCTCTTTGGTTTATGGGATGAAAGTAGTACTCCCCATTAAAGTTGATATTCCATCTTTACGTGTGATAATGAAAGCAGAATTATCTGATGCTGAATGGGTTCAGAGTCAGTTTGACCAATTGAATTTGATTGAAGAGAAGAGAATGACTGCTTTATGTCATGGTCAGTTATACCAAAAATGAATGAAGAAAGCCTTTGATAAGAAGTTCAAACCTCGTGTATTCATGGAAGGTGACCTCGTGCTCAGAAAGATCATTTCTTTAAACTCTGATTCCAAAGGCAAGTTGACTCCCAATTACGAAGGCCCATATATTGTCAAGAAAGCCTTCTCTGGCGTTGCATTGATTCTTGAAACTATGGATGACGAGGAGTTCCCATGTTCTCTGAATGATGATGTAGTCAATAAATACTTCGCCTAAATAAATAAAAGAACAACTCACTAAGTTGAAAACCCAAAAGGGAGACTTAGGCAAAAAAAGAGCGTCTTAGTAGATTGAAAACCCGAAAGGGCTGTCTAGGCAAAAATTAGAGACATAAACAGAATAAATCTCCTGGTAAGCTGAAAACCCGCAAGGGAAGTCTAGGCAAAAGTTAGGGACTTATATGGCAAGTAACTACATCAGACAAGACTTGATCATAGAAGAAACAATTTGCACGGATTATCTTCATACTCGAACTGAAGACTACAATATAGGAGTTTAAAGTTGTTAGGAAGAATAGCGTTCATTGTTCTTCGATGTACCTTTTCCATGTATTTACCATTTTTCAAAACTTTGTAATCATCTATGGAGTTATGCTATTGGGAGACTACCATTCTATCAATAAAATTTGAACCTTTATCCAATTCCTTGGCAATCTTATTTTTATTTAGTTTATAAAAATATTCTTTTATTATTGAAAATGCATTTCAAAACAAACAGATTTGTTAGAACATACTTGCAAATTTTTTGTAATTTAAGTGTGTTTACTTTGGATGTGAAGCAAAGGGATAAGATGGCACTGTCTTAATAACAAACAAGATTGATAATGTTGAAGCTGGTACCTTGAGGACCTCTATAACATTTTTTGTTCGAATATGAGATATAAGTGCAAAGCGGATTGTTCCCACAAAGTGTCCCTTTTTTCCCGCAGAAGAGTTGGTAAGAGTAGCGCTCTGATAAGACATGGTGGCACCCCATCTTCCATAAGAATAATCCTGAGAATGTTTACGATATGCCTACAGCTTCTTTTGAAATTTTATGTGATAAAGAGCTACCCTTCGGTTTGTGGTTTGTGAAGACTTCATTTAGGCCGAGTGTTGTCCATGAATTAGTCAACCTTCAATGTTGATCCTTAATAAAACGTTCATATGCATCTCACGTACATTCATTCATACATTATGCATAGCTAAACTTCATTCGCATATGTTGATAATCAGAGTATGTTTCATCTTTCCAATAGAATAACAACTTTAAGTAGGAAAAGTTCATCTTTCCGCTTTCTCCACTGAATTACCCCTCGAAGAAGAATAGAGTTTCAACCCTCTTCGTAAGCTTATGTGTTTAATCAAATCACCCTTCCATAGCTTGATTATGGTTTGAAATCTGGTCTCCAAGTGGCATTATTACCTTGTTCTTCTTAGACTATGAGTTCTAGTTGGAAAGCACAATTATGTCAGGAAGATCTCATCTCTCCAACAAAGGTGAATCCATGAGAATTCACTTGAATTCTCAAGAAATATTGTTATAATCTTTTCCTAACAGCAGGTGATAGTCTCTTCCCGCAAGAGGTTGTTTTTCCCAGCAGATCTGTTAATACCAATTTGGCCTCCTTTCGGCAACCCAACGAGGAATCTCTCGCTATGGATTGACCGTATTTATCCAGCAAGTTGAAGACTTGTTATGGAAACCTCTGATAAGTGATCTAGAAGCTCATTATTAGCTAATTCCCCTAGCTCTGTGCAATAAGATTTGTTGTTCCGATGAATGGCAACCTTGTCTTTACGGAAGGTAGTTTGTCGAAGATTTGTTGTTCCGATGAATGAAAACCTTGTCTTTATGGAAGGTAGTTTATCAAAGAATTTTTGTTCCGATGAATGGCAACCTTGTCTTTATGGAAGGTAGTTTGTTGAAGATTTGTTGTTCTGATAAATGGAAACCTTGACTTTATGGAAGGTAGTTTATCGAATATTTGTTGTTCTGATGAATGGAAACTGAAATTATGGTATCAGATATGAGATGTCGAAGGTAATGTCATGACACTTATATTTGCTTAGAACATAGTTAAACAGAACAGACTATAATAGTGCTGAAAGCAATAAAAACACAGAGAGTTGTTAACCCAGTTCGGTTCTAACTAACCTACGTTTGGGGGCTTCCAAGCCAGGGATGAAGTTCACTATTAGTTGTATTAATTCGGAGCTAAACCTTCCCTGTTTACACATCCTCACTTAATCAAACTACCCAGTAACCCTTCTACCTAAGATACCACACTTAGATATGAGAATCCTCCGCTCACTCCCTTAGTACTACAACCCGTGATACTAAAAACAACTAAAAACTAAAGATACACTTCAAAGACTCACAATCACGCTTGCTTCAAAGCTTATGGTGATTGAAAATTAAAAACTTAAAAACGTCCTTCTCAAGTAACTAAAAAGAGAGGCTCACAATTAACAACTAACAACCCAATAATGAACAACCAAAAATTCCAAAAACTAAAACTCTCTAAACTGGAACGGCCAACTGCAAAATAAGGATTACATCCCTTTAAATAGAGTAACATAAATTATGGTTGGTTTACTCACAAGTCTTCAACACCTCCTGTATTCTCTCCATGAAACAAGTATATTAAAACTCCAAAGATATTGCTGAAGACATTTTACCAACTTCCTTAATCGAAGCACACAATTAATAACAAACTGGCTTCCTAAAAATTCTGCACTTTAGTCAGTTACACATGTTAGGACATCTGTTGTGACATCTGCTACTTCAGTAAACTTCAAAACATTTCTCAGCAGAATATTTTACCAAAATTGTTGCCAATCAATAGAACCAACAAACTCTCCCTTTGGCAAATTTTGGCTACAATTTTTTTGGGGTGCAGACCATACAATTAAAACTTCATTTAAGTACATACATCAGAGCAGCATAGTAAAAACAACATCACAATCAAAAACAGAGTTAGCAGCAAATAATTAACATAGATGTTACAACATCAGTTGGAACATTCAAAGATGCAGTATTTTAATCCCCTTGCACATAGCACACACAGATGCACAATTGACATTTAAAAACTTTGCTCCCCCTGCACAACAGATTCTCCTCACATAGTATCTTCAGTGATACATAATCAACAATAAACATTTCATCTTTTCCTGTCAGCAATTAACATCAACTTCTTCTTAGCATGAGAAACACACAGCTCACTTCAAAGTGTTCACAGTGAATCACATCAATAGTTCCTCCTTAGCATTCTCTTTACATCAGCTGCTCATACATGGAAACACACACAAAACAAATACAAAACACCCATAGGCACTCATAAACGCTCACAACTGCAACAACTCACAACTGCTCCCGCTCAACTTATTGTCTAATCACTCTAAACACTCATAATCTCCCCCTTTTTAGCCATAATTTGGCCAAACCAAAAACCAGAAAACAAGTCAAATTCATAGGAGGATAACAGAACTAAATACTAGTTATAAATAAGTACTTAGGATCTAGTGTTAAGTACAACCCAAGAAATCAAAGCATGTCATGCACTGATGTGCTAAAAGTTACATGGAGAAGGGAGAAACAAAAAGGAACAAATGGAAGAAAAATCAATATTATAAGCTCAGTCAGTGTTCTGTAGAACTAGCAGACTCTCCTCTTCCTCCACTTCTTGCAATTCCTTCTTCTTCTGATCCAACTTTAGAAGAGCTTTGAGTTCTTGAGCTGCTAGCATCTTCCTCTGGTGCCTCTTCAACAACACTTATAGCAGCATTCATCTTTGGAGTTTGGATGGTCTCTTCAAGTTTTAGCTTCCTCGCTGTGCCTATGCGTATGACCTCATCCAATTCATTGCAGGTTGTATTGAGTTCAGAAATCACATCCCCTTTCTTTTCAATTTTGAGTTCAGCACCAGCAGATGTTGAGACAATGTCTGGGACATGTGCTCCAACAAACAACTTTTGGTGGAAAGTCAGAGGGGTGGCTCTTTTGCATTCAACATCCAAAGTTGTAGACAGAATTCCAGGGTGTTGATGCAGAATGATTCCACTTAGGAGAGTGGGGAAAGCTATAGGTAGCTTTGTTGCACAAGTGTCAACATGCTTCAAAGTTTGCTCATAAATATAAGTACCATAGTCAAATGGTATCTTCATCCCAACTGCATAGATAAATTTTCCCAATCCCTCTGATATGGTTGAGGTGTGGTTGGTTGACACCCAGTTTGCTGCACCAATTATATGTAGAATTGCATATTTTACACTCAATTTTCCAGCAGATAGATTCTCTTTCATAGGCCAGGACTTAACTTGGTTTGTAGTGATGGTCCTGCATATCTGGTCATCAGTGGCTTCAATCTCACATCCTTCCTTATCACTTCTTCCTGGATGTTGATTTATGATAGTAGGTGAGAACTTTACACATTTTCCTCTGATAAAAACTTTCTGAAACTCTTCACTTCTCTTGTCATCATAGTCTTCAGGTATGTTGACTATGAATTCCTTGACCAAGGTTTCATAGCACTTTGATAATTTTGTGAGTGTCTTTATTAGACCTGCTTTAGAGATCAATTGCATTACTTCCTTGTGATCCAAGGCATCCTTTCCTAACTCCCTTTCCAAGGCCAGTCTCCTCTGATATATATATATATATATATATATATATATATATATATATATTTCCATCTTGTAGCAAATTTGATGGAGTGGAATAAGATGTTGTCAGTAGGAGCATCCGGGACATTGTCAGTGGTCCTCTAAATAATGGAATTCTTTACAGGTGAGATGTTTGGGACATTAGTTTCGACATCATAGTCAGAATCAAATTCTGGTCTGATTTTCCTCTTGCTTGATGAAGGAGTGGCTTTTCTCCATGGTTTTGAAGGTCCAGACATAACCTTCTTCTTGTCAGTTTTAGATGGAGTATAGGAAGCAACAACTTTTCCCTTTCTTGTTTTCAACCTTTTAGCAATCCCAGGATTAACACTAATGATAAGCTCATTATCAGACAAGGTATCCAAATCAATAACAACATTAGTCACATCTTTCTCAGTCCTCTTATCAGTAGGGTCAACCTGCTTTTCTTGATGAGTTTTCTTCAGGGATGATGTTCCAACATCAGTCGTGACTTCATCAAGGAGAGTTTCTTTTTCAAGATTCTCTTTAGTATTCTCCTTTTCCCTCATTAATGATTTAGTGTGTACTGTTGGAGCACCTTCACCAGTCATTTGGGCAAGTGAGATTGTGATCCCTTCAACAAGTAACCCTACTTTTAGGGTATTGGCAACCATTCTCCTTACGGCCATGTCTACATATCCTCTATCTTAATTAATTTCATCATTAATAGGTGATTTAGATGCATTACCTCAAATTTGAAGAGATGTATCCCTTGGTCATCTTGTACGGCGTGTGCGGAGCTTTTTAGGTCTTCCCTCCGAGCAAGGAATGATAGAGAGAGGAACAACGTCTAGGGCTTCTTCAGATGACACATTGTCATTGTTGTTGCTTGATCTTGGTACATTGTGATGAGACATTTTGATGGTATAGTGTGAAGGAGTGATTCTTTGAGGGTTGTAGGTGAATAATTTGAGGTTTGTAGGAATAGTATAGCGTGTGGTGAAACTGTGAGAAATTTGATCTTGGGTTGGCCTTTTTACATGTTGCACCCTATGTTGTAATACCGTTGAGTGATATTTTGAGAAAATATACCCATTGATGACGTTCCCACACGCTTTTAATTTCTATAAATTCTTTAGCAAACAGACCCATTGCTCTCTTCTTAATTATTCATATACGTCCCGTCCTTTTGAGTGACAATTGAACAACTTCAATTCTGAAAATTTCTGGGCTGGATTCATAGTTTTTCTTTCAGCAGATTGACTATTAACTGTGGTTAAGTTACCTGATGTTATGACATTTATTGGGACACTGTGATCAGTTGACTTGTGATTAGTCTTGTCCTTTAGGTAATCTTTGCTCATAATTTGTTTGACTTTCACACATATGTTGCGATTTGCCTCAATGGGAACCCATAAGTAGCAGTTGTCTTTGTTTCTTCTACCCTTCATCGTGACTTCACCATCTTTGTTTGTAATGATACATTCAACTGTTGTAAAGGTCACATTAAATCCTTGATCACATAGTTGACTTATGTTGATCAAGTTGGAGGTCAATCCTTTGACAAAAAATACTTCTTCAATGTTAGAGAGCTTTGAGATTTATATCTTTCCTATTCCCTTGATCTCACCCTTTATTCCATATCCAAAGTTGACATAACCAGTTGGGTGATCTTGAAAATCTTCCAATAAGCTTTGATCACCTTTCATATGCCTTGAGCATCCACCGTCAAAAAACCAGTCTTCTGTGATCTTTTCTATTGAAGACGTGTGAACCAAGAAACATGCAATATTTGTTTTGGGAATCCATTGTTTCCTTGGTTGAACCCGAGTCACATTTGATTTGTGCGTAGAGTTGGGGTAACCATACAACTTGAAGAAAAATGGCTTTATGTGACCATATCTTCCACAATAATGACATCTCCAGTGTTTATGTCTTTTGTTAGGTTGTCTGTTGTTGTTCCTTCTGGGATGTTGAAACATTTGATTCAACATCTTGAATTCCGCCTGACTTTGAGTAGATTCCGTAGGAGATTCCTTTGTACCATTGTAACCTAACCCACTCATGTCCCATGCTACCTTTCCAACTTGAAGTATCTTGTCTAGTGTTTCAGATCCACTGTTTAGCATTTTGACATTTTTGGTCATCTGATCAAGATCACATTTCACCTGATTACTTCACTTTCCAGCCTCTTTATTATTTCCAGATGCTCTTTCTTTATATCTTGCAGTTGTAGTATGAGCTTCTTCTGCTTCTCATTATCCTGGCATACTTCAACATTTTTGATGCACAGTTCTTTGTATGTAGCAGTCAATTCTATGAAACTCAGTTCTTCATCACTAGAATCTGAATCCGAAATATCTGTACCAATCAGAGCTGTTACATGTTTGACCGATTCCTCTTGCACTTCATCCTCAGAGTCTTCATCTGACCATAGAGCATTTAAACTCTGCCTTGTCTTTTGAGATAGTTGGGACAGTCCCATTTTATGTGTCCAAACCCTCCATATTCATAACACATTAGCTCTCTGCCTTGAGTATGTCTTTCTTTAGCTTCAGTCTTCTTCCCAGAGTTACTTGTTCTGTTGATGTCACGAGGCATGTTCCTGACATTTGATATTGAGCTTCCCTCCATTATTTTCATTACTCAGTTAAATTTTCTTCCAAGATGAGCTATGGTTTTTGTCATTTCTTCTTCAATGTCAAGATTATATTTCTCATCTTTCTCTTCAGTGTTGGACTTGAAGGATATGCTTTTAGACTTCTTCTCAGACCTCTCATTAATACTCAACTCAAATGTTTGGAGTGAACCCACAAGTTCATCCACTTTCATGTTGTTGATATCCTGAGCTTCTTCAATAGTTGTTACCTTCATATCAAATCTCTTATGTAGAGATCTGAGCATCTTCCTTACCAGTTTTTCTTCTAGAATCTTCTCACCCAAGGCACTGCAAGCACCAGCAATCTCAAGAACATTCATATGAAATTCTTGTATGCTTTCCTCTTCCTTCATTCTCAGGTTTTCAAATTTAGATGTGAGCAACTCCAGTTTTGATATTTTAACCTTGGAGGTCCCTTCATGAATAGTCTTGAGTATTTCCCAAGCATCCTTGGCCACTTCACATGTATTGATTAATCTGAATATATTTCTGTCAACTCCAGTGAATATAGCATTCAAAGCCTTTGAGTTTGCAAGAGCTAGCTCATAATCTTCCTTTGACCAATTTTCTTAGGGTTTCAGTTCACCAGTAGGTTGATTATCAGCTCCAATAATCACAAGATGTGTCCATCCTTTCAAAATAGCCTTTCAAGCCCTGATGTCCAAGGACTTTATATATGTTGCCATATGAGGCTTCCATAGATCATAGTTAGAGCCATCCAGGATGGGTGGTCTATTCAAATATATTGCCTCCTTGTCCATATTACCAGAAAGTATCTTCCCTAGATCTCACCCGAGAGGCGGGATGCACTCGATACCAATGAATTACGGTATCAGATATGAGATGTCGAAGGTAATTTCACGACACTTATATCTACTTAGAACACAGTTAAACAAAATAGACTATAACAGTGAAGGAAGCAATAAAAACACATAGAGTTGTTAACCCAGTTCGGTTCTAACTAACCTACATTTGGGGGCTTCCAAGCCAGGGATAAAGTTCACTATTAGTACTATTAATTCGGAGCTAAACCTTCCCTGTTTACACCTCCTCACTTAATCAAACTACCCAGTAACCCTTCTACCTAAGATACCACACTTAGATATGAGAATCCTCCGCTCACTCCCTCAGTATCATAACCCGTGATGCTAAAAACTAAAGATACTCTTCAAAGACACACAATCACGCTTGCTTCAAAGCTTATGGTGATTGAAAACTAACAACATAAAAACGTCCTTCTCAAGTAACTAACAAGAGAGGCTCACAATTAACAACTAACGACCAAAACAATGAACAACCAAAAATAAAAACTAATTCTCTCTAAACTGGAACGGCCAACTGCAAAATAAGGATTGCAGCCCTTTAAATAAAGTAACAGCTACTAGGGTTGCTTTACTCACAAGTCTTCAGCGCCTCCTGTCTTCTCTCCATGAAACCAGGATATTAAAACTCCAAAGATATTGTTGAAGACGTTTTACTAGCTTCCTTAATCGAATCACACAATTAATAACAAACTAACTTCCAAAACATTATGCACTTTAGTCAGTTACACATGTTAGGAAATCTGCTATGACATCTGATACTTCAGTAAACTTCAAGACATTTCTTAGAAGAATGTTTTACCAAAATTTCTACCTATCAATAGAACCAACAACAACCTTGTCTTTATGGAAGGTAGTTTATCAAAGATTTTTTGTTCCGATAAATGGCAACCTTGTCTTTATGGAAGGTAGTTTATCGAAGATTTATTGTTCCGATGAATGGCAACCTTGTCTTTATGAAAGGTAGTTTATCGAAGATTTGTTTTTCCGATGAATGGCAACCTTGTCTTTATGGAAGGTAGTTTGTCGAAGATTGTTGTTCTGATAAATGGCAACCTTGTCTTTATGGAAGGTAGTTTATCGAAGATTTGTTGTTCCGATGAATGTTAACCTTGTCTTTATGGAAGGTAGTTTGTCGAAGATTTGTTGTTCCGATAAATGGAAACCTTGTCTTTATGGAAGGTATTTTATCGAAGATTTGTTGTTCCGATGAATGGCAACCTTGTCTTTATGGAAGGTAGTTTGTCAAAGATTTGTTGTTCCGATGAATGACAACCTTGTCTTTATGGAAGGTAGTTTATCAAAGATTTGTTGTTCCGATGAATGGGAACCTTGTCTTATTGAAGGTAGTTTATCGAAGATTTATTCCGATGAATGGCAACCTTGTCTTTATGGAAGGAAGTTTATCGAGGATTTGTTATTCCGATGGATGGCATTCTCGTCATTATGGGAGATAGTTCATCGTTGATTTGTTGAATACTCCAATGGATGAAATTTTAGCTCACTGATTGTATGATTGCTTTGTTGCCTTTTCTAGATGAAGTATCCGGATTGAAGAAGGAGTTCCATCCTGTATTTGGTGAAGTGCCATAGCTCTTTGGAAAGTCTGTCTATTGTTGGTGTTGTCTTCTTACCACCTTTTGGTTAGAAACAAATTTCGATGTTTATTCGGGGTTGATGGTTTACTATCTTTAGAAAGTTGGTGTCACTCCCTTGCTTTTGCTAACTCCTCTGTGAGGAGATAGTTTGTAACACCCCAATTTTATTAGTTAATGGTATAGTTTATTAATTAGTAATATATATTATATTAATTAATTAATTGTTTGTTGTTGTGAATAATTGATTTTATTTAAATTAATTGATGTATGCTATGTGACTGATTAGTCGAATTTGAAATTCCTGGCAGCAGATACGTGATGTCATAGAGAATGTTATGACACACTATCTGACACTCTGTTAACAATTTACACAATAAATTTAAACAGCAGTAAAGAACACAATAAGTTGTTTACCCAGTTCGGTGTCTAACTACACCTACATCTGGGGGCTACCAAGCCAGGGAGGAAATTCATTATTAGTAGAATTAATTCAGGAATAAACCAACCAGTTTATCTCCTTCACTTAAGACCTACCCAATGCAACTTCAACCTAAGTCCTACTTAGATCGAGTTCTACTCTCCCCTCAATCACGGTGATATCAACCTATTGATTAATTGAATTGTGGAGACACACTTCAATAAACTATCTTGATCTCGCTTAAAGCTTTCAATCAAGAGACAAACACTCGTGCTTCAAAGCTTTGGTGATAAACTACCCTTACAAACAAATCCTAGTCAAGGCACTTATCAATTGATAATTGCTTGGCTCACAAGAGATACTAGAATTACACAAAATACAATGTTAACTCTCCTAACGGTACACACGGCAATGATAGTGTAAGGTTAAATTCCTTTTATAGAAGCGGTCCGAAACTTGGTTTGGGCTTCCATAAAGATAGCTAGGGTTCACTTAATTTAATCCTAAAAACATGGTTTGTTCAACAACCAATTTAGGTTTAACTAAGATTAACCTAGCAGCCACGTGAGCATGCATTCTAATAAGAAAAACATAATTTAGCATTCAACAAACTTCACGAAAAATCTCGGGAAAAGCAGTTCTGCGAGCAGAATGTCACTTGAATGTCATAACATACTGTATGACATGATTATTAAATTTCGGCAACCTTTAGCTTCGATTACGAGTGTCCTTTAACATCCTTGTCAAGTAGGATTTATCTTGAATCTACGAATGTCATGACATTTATCAAGACATTGCTATAGCCTAGTTTTACCAAAATTAATGCCAACTAAAAACACTAACAAACTCCCCTTTGGCACATTTTGGCTAAAACTACTTAACACATCAGTACCTATCTGAGAAGACAAACTAGTTCTAAGCTTAAAGAAACTAGAACCTAGAGATAAGATAAATTCTACCCATACAGAAATCCCACAATTCCCACAATTGCCCACATACAAATTTAAATTTCCATACAGTTTCCCAATATACAGTTTCCCAAATTTTCATTACTTCCCACAGTATTTCTTCTCCCCCTTTTTAGCCATAAAGGGCCAAAGGAAACAAAATAAGTACCCCCAAACTTTTAATCATATATGAATCAAGGTACCAGCACAATAGTTATATCTCAGTCAAGGATTACAAATCTGTCAACAAAATGATTACAATTTTCCAGAATACAAACCAAAAAATATAGGGAAGAGGATTTAAAACAATCAAGGCAAAAGACAACAATGGACAGGCTGCCATTTCAAGTGCTTTCTTCACCAGAAGGAACACTATGAAAGGAAGCATCTTCTGAACTCCCTTCAGCTCCAGTCATCTGAACATCCTCTTTTTCAACATCACCAACAGCCTCATCAGCAGCTATCCCTTCATCCTCAAACTCTGTGTCCTGCTCTAGTTGAGAGATCAGCTCTTCAAGGCTTTGTTTCCTTGCTTCAAGCTCTTTGCAGGTAGCTCTTAGCACAGCTAGGACTGTTGCCTTTTGAGAAGTTGCCTTGACATTGGATGTCTCACCAGATGTCATGACAATGTCTGGAACATGTCTGCCTTGAAAAAGTTTGTAGTGGAATCCAAGAGCAGGGGCTCTTTTGTAGACTACATCTCTTTCGGCTAGAATATCGGGGTGGTGGGTGATAATTCCACCGGCGAGGAGGGAAGGCTATGGGTCCTTTGATAGCATAGCTTTCGGCATGCTTGAGGTCGATCAAATATATAGGATCCATAGTCAAATGTAGCACGAGTGCCTCTGCATATATGAATCTTCCAGTCCATTAGAGATGGTGGATTTGTGATTGGTTGGGACCAGTTAGCGACACCAATCTTATGCGGGATGGCAAATTTTACACTCACTTGCTTCTTGAGAGTTTTCCCTTTAGAGGCCATTGCCTTACTTGTTTAGCGATGATGGTTTGTGAGATCTTGTTGTCGGTTTCCTCGACTCTGGTGAGCATTATCGGATCTACCGGAAGTTGATCACATTTGGAAAAACGACTTTCCTCCCCTCACATATCTGATCCGGTAGTCGTGAGTTCCTATCCCCGACCATTTGTGATTAACTATAAACTCTTTCACCAAAACTTCATAGAGTTTGAGAAACTCACAGTTTTTCATCGAAGCCTCTTTAATCAAGTCAACAATTTCCTTGCAATCAAGAGAACTTTTATTTAACTCTCTTTCCAGAGCCACCCTCTTTAAGCAAACATACTTCCATCTTCCAGCATTTTCAGGATGATGGAAAGAAATATTATCAATGGCCACTTGGGCACCTGGCGATTCGAGTTTGCTTCTTTCGGGATGAATATACGTGACATTCTCTTCAACATTAAAATCAGAGTCTTGATCTGACTCTGAGGATTCAGGTTCTTTCCTCTTTTTCACAATTGGTGTTCTCTTTGGTCTAGAGCCACCACCAACAGTTTTTACTCTACTTCTCCTTGTAGAGGGTCCAGCCTTGTGATACTTCTTAGTCTTGCACACATCTTCAGTATTCTTCTCTTTAGCAGGGCTCTGTGAGACTGCCTGTTTTCCCTTCCTTTTCATCATTCTCTTTGCAATGCTTGGATTGACATTGGCAATAAGATCATTGTCTGAGAACATTTCATCTAAGTCAATGACTCGAGGTTCAGTTAAATGATCAGATTCTTGAACTGGAGACTCTTCCAAAATACTGTCAGAAATGTAGTCATCAGAGACTTTACCAGAGGCACACTTTGCTGGTGATTCTTCAAGAATACTATCAGAAATATAGTCAACAGGAGCTTTATCAGAGGCAAATTTTGCTGGGGATTCCTCAAGGATACTATCAGAAATCACATCTTCCTTATCAGTAGGGGTTTCATTACAAACACCATCAACACGTACTTCAGAATCTTTAACTGAAGGATCTACATTATTCTTGGCAGGGGAAGCATCATGATCACCAGATGTCTCGACATTCTCAGTGACATCTGGATCAACTGCTAAACTAGGGCTAGCAGACTTATAGTTTAGGGGAACTGAAACCCCAGGTACAGATTGGTCTTCGTTTAGGATCCTGGTTACTAATCTAGCAATGGCTATATGCACAGACCTAGACCCCTCTGTGTTCACTATTTTTGGGGGAACAGAAGAGGATGGTACAGAAGTCTTACTAGAGGGGGATGCTTGTGACCTTCTTGCATTTCTTGTGCGCAATTTCTTGACTTTTTCTGGGTCAGTAGCTATTGCACACGCAATGGAGTAACCCTCAGTGCTTCAGCTTGCATGGCTTCAGCATTTGCCCTGACTTCAGCCATGGAGGGAGATGAAGAGCCTGATTCTTGAGATGATGACGATGATGAAGACATATTTTGCTGATGACTTTTGAGAGAAAGAGAGCGAAAATGGCAGAGGGTTTCTTTTGGATGAAGAAAAAATGATACTACTTTCAAATGAAGAAACTATTATATGTGGGTGTCTCTTCCTATTCTTGGACCTTTTAAAATAAGGATGAAAATACTTAAATAACCCACTTATAAATAATTGAAATAAAAGGTCCCTTTCATCCCTTGTTGTAGACACAGTTAATTGCTACAACTCCTCATGTTAACAAATACCCAATTTTTTTCTTAAAGTCTTATATTGACTAGCCTCAGGTTTTTTTGTCACAATGTCACAGCACAATGTCATGACATCCTGTATGACATTGTACTCAATCAGTATCTGCTTCATCCAGATCATCTTAGAGCAATTGCTATCAGTTGCTATGTGTTCAGCTTCAACATTGTATAGGAACCCACAGTTTTGCTTCTTGTTGATCCAAGAAATAAGACTGTTTCTCAAGAAGACACATCCATCAAAAGACTTTTTACACAAGCTTTGATCAACACTTTCTCCACTTGTTTTCTTGGACAACTTCAAATGTGTAGGAGCAGGAGTCCTTTTATGGCCCCCATTCTTCATTCTAAATTTCTGGACAAAATTCCTTGCATACTTGCTCAGTGGAAGGAGTGTTGAGTCTTCCATCTGTGAGACTTGCAGTCCAAGAAAATGAATCAACTCTCCAATGAGGTTCAACCCAGATTCAGCTTGCATTTGGTTGTCAAAATGTCTCACAATTGTGTCAGGTATTCCTCCAAAAACTATGTTATTAACATAAATTTGAAGCACTATGATCTTTCCTCCTTTGACAAAGAGGGTTTCATCCAAGACTCCTCTCCTGTATCCCTTAACAGTAAGATGCTTGGTTAGCCTTTCATGCCCAGATCCTAGTACTTAGCTTCAGTACTTTAGGAGTGGTCAGAAGTCTAGACATTGAGTGTGACATTCTGATTTCCCGTCCAGCCTTATACTTACCACAGATTCTCCCTTTATCCATGTGAAATCTTGGTATCCTTCTGACTCCCTCTATGGAACTGATCTTTTTCATTCCTCTGAGATGTGGATGACCAGATTCTAGCTGTCACAACTTTACTTCCTCTTCATCTTTGTCTGTAGAACACATAGAAGACAGAGTGGTGTTCTCAGATTCCCACATGTAGCAGTTGTCCTTTGATCTGACTCC
Source organism: Vicia sativa (assembly GCA_021764765.1). NCBI lineage: Eukaryota > Viridiplantae > Streptophyta > Magnoliopsida > Fabales > Fabaceae > Vicia > Vicia sativa. The sequence continues at coordinate 218,264,616 of CM038792.1, read as the reverse complement.
TCTCATAATCACTACTTGTTCATCATTGAGTACAAGACATTCATACGTAGTGAAGTTGACTGTGAACCCCATATCACATAGCTGACTTATGCTAATGAGATTTGCAGTCAACCCTTTTACCAGTAACACTTCATTTAGGTTTGGAACTCCAGACCAGTTTGAGTTTCCAATACCTTTGATTTCTCCTTTAGCTCCATCTCCAAAAGTAACAGAACTGACAGAATGAGGTTTAACATCTTTAAGAAGATTTTTGTCTCCAGTCATATGCTTAGAACACCCACTGTCAAAGTACCAATCTTCCTTGGCAGACACTCTAAGAGAAGTGTGAGCTACCAGAGCTGCAATCCTTTTCTTCCACTTTTGAGTGTAGGGTACCTTGATGTTCTTAGGCTTAACATAGGGAGTCTGATTAGGGTATCCATGTAGCCTATAGCAGAAGGACTTTATGTGACCAAACCTTCCACAATAATGACATCTTTATCTTTGAAACTTTTTGTTTAAGTTTCTATGATTTTGATGTTGAACCCAATGTTGTGACATCTGTTTTGACATTGGTTCATTAGGTCTGTTCTTCCTTTTGTTATTAACAAATTTCTTAGCCTTCACATATCCTGAGGCAGACCTATTTCCTGTTTTGTGGTGTGACATCTTCTTTGCCATTGACTTGCCAGGTTTGTTCCTCTCCTGGTTATTAGCAAATCTCTTTGCAGCCACAAACCCTGAGCCAGTCACATTTCCTGTTTTATGTTGTGACAACTGTTTTGACATTGGTTTCCCATGTCTCTTCTTCTTAATGTCACCAACAGGTTTCTTTTCAGCCACGTATCCTAGACCATGCTTATTTCCGACACTTTGTCCAAGCTGAAGAATTTCTTCCAACTTATCGATTGGATGTCAACATTTTGTGATTTAGACATCTGATCAAGTTTGGAGTTCAACATTATAATATCACTATTTAGGTGATTTATAGTGGCTGTGTTTTCCTTTTTCTCAGCCTCCAGCTTCACATTCTCAGCTTCCAACTTCTCAATCAGCTTTTTTTGTGTCTCATTTTGCTGACATACTTCACCATTTTTATACGACTTCACGTAGGTTTCGACAAGCTCTTCAAATGTCACTTCCTCATCACTAGAATCCATATCGAATTGTACACTCGGAGAAGCGTTGACAAGCTTGGCTTCTTCCTCGATTCACTACGAATCACCATCGGACAAGTGATAGTCATCCCTTTCCTTTGTTTCTTTAAAAGGTGGGACATTCATTAATATGACCATATCCTTCACACCCATGACACTGGATTTCTCTGCTTTGACTTCCTTTATCCTCTGACTTGGATCTTCTGCTGGAGTCATAAGATCTCCCAATGTCAGATGAGATGTCCTTGACATTGGACCTTGACTTTGGATCAATCCTCTTGATGAGTCTGTTGAACTGCCTTCCAAGCATAGCTATAGCTTCAGATATCTTCTCTTCATCATCCACCTTGCATCCCTCTTCAGTATTGGATACAAGTGCTATGCTCTTGTTTTTCTTGTCAACAGTTTCACTGATTCCCATCTCAAAAGTCATAAGGGATCCAATAAGTTCTTCAACCTTCAAGGTGCTGATGTCCTGAGCCTCCTCTATTGCAGTCACTTTCATTGCAAACCTTTTAGGCAAGGATCTGAGAATCTTTCTCACCGACTTTTCTTGACATCTTTTCACCAAGTGCTCCTGAGGTATTGGCAATCTCTAAAATATTCATGTGAAATTCATGAATAGTCTCATCTTCTTTCATCTTCAAATTCTCAAATTTGGTAGTGAGCATCTGAAGTCTTGACAACTTCACCTTGGATGTCCCCTCATGAGTAGTTTTGAGAGTGTCCCAAACATCCTTGCCACTCACATTGATGAACCGATCGAAGATATTTCATCAATACCATTGAATAGGGCATTCAATGCTTTAGAGTTCCCCAGAGCTAGCTCATTTTCCTCTTTGCTCCATTCTTCCTCAGGTTTCAAGACAGTAGTCCCATCTTTCTCAAGCTTGGTGGGATGTTTCCATCCTTTGTCGTGACTCTCAAGCTTTAATATCTCTGATCTTAAGAAGGCAACCATCGAGGTTTCCAATAATCATAATTAGACCCATCCGAATAGGTGGTCTACCTCCAAATCCTCCTTCCTTATCCATTACGCGGAAACTATTATCCTAGATCTCACCAAGAAATAACAGGCGGTGCACTCTCGATGCCAATTGAAATTCACGGCGGCATATCGTGATGTCACGAGAGAATGTTATGACACACTATCGACACTCTGTTAACAATTTACACAATAAATTTAAGCAGTAAAGAACACAATAAGTTGTTTACCGTTCGGTGTCTAACTACACCTACATCAGGGGCTACCAAGCCAGGGAAATTCATTATTAGTAGAATTAATTCGGGAATAAACCAACGGTTTATCTCCTTCATTAAGACCTACCCATGCAACTTCAACCTAAGTCCTACTTAGATCGAGTTCCTACTCACTCCCCTCAATCACGGCGGTGATATCAACCTATTGATTAATTGAATTGTGGAGACACACTTCAATAAACTATCTTGATCTCGCTTCAAGCTTTCAATCAAGAGACAAACACTCGTGCTTCAAAGCTTTGGTGATAAACTACCCTTACAAATCCTAGTCCAGGCACTTATCAATTGATAATTGATTGGCTCACAAGAGATACTAGAATTACACAAAATACAACTGTAACTCTCTAACATTACACAGCGGTGTAAGGTTAAATTCCTTTATAGAAGCGATCCACGAAACTTGGTTTGGGCTTCCATAAAGATAGCTAGGGTTCACTTAATTTAATCCTAAAAACATGGTTTGTTCAACAACCAATTTAGGTTTAACTAAGATTAACCTAGCGACCACGTGAGCATGCATTCTAATAACGAAAAACATAATTTAGCACTCAACAAACTTCACGAAAAGTCTCGGGAAAAGCAGTTACGAGCAGAATGTCACCGCGAATGTCATAACATACATTATGACATCGACTATTTTCTGAAATTTCCGGCGACCTTTAGCTTCCAGTTCTGAGTTGTCCTTTAACATCCTTGTCAAGTAGGATTTATCTTCAATCTCTGAATGTCATGACATTTATCAAGACATTGCTATAGCCTAGTTTTACCAAAATTAATGCCAACTAAAAACACTAACAGAATTGAAATGGAGAACTGTATAATTATAGTTACTTTTGATGTCGGTTAATAAATAATTATTTTATTTAGCGAAAATTGTAGAAGATAAATTGAAATAAGTAGTTGGGCCTAATAGTGAGAAAATGAAGAGTAAAGTGGGGTGTGTGTTAGTAAGTCCATTAGTTACTAGAATTAGTTTGTTATAAGGGTTATATATATATATATATATATATATATATATATATATATATATATATATATATATATATATATATATATATATATATATATATATATATATATATATAGTGGAATCAAATTACATTTAAAGAGTTAGTAAGAAAATATATATATATATATATATATATATATATATATATATATTGAGAAAATAGAGTTAGTAAGAAAAAAAGAGAAAGAGAGGGCAAAGTGGAGAAAAGAGAATAGGAGAAAGAAGAGAAACTCTAAGAAGAAAATTTGAAGAGGATCAACAATCAAGGTAATGGTGAGTTTTTATATGGTTATGAGAATTATATAATAATGTGTTAATGGGTAGAAACATGTTTAGGTTCAAATTCTAATTTTTATGATTTTATAATTATTAGGTTTTGAAGATAATATTTGAATATGTGATGATTAATTTTGTTTGAAATAAATTAATTAGAGTATATATGATGTTGTATTGTTAAATTAACGAATAGTATATACATTCCTTATACCGTAGCTCATAAAGAGATGAAGAGTTGAATTACCATTGTTTTCCCTTTCCTTGTAGCGAAAATGATATTGCCTATATACTTGATATACTGTAGCGAAACAAAATAAGGATTATATATACTTCCTAGTTCATGTAGTGCATACTACTAAGAGATATAAATTGTAAGTGTTGTATGTATTCTTTTCATCTGTAGCATCCATTTAATTGACAACATGTCTTGTTATTATATATAATTGAAACTAACCCTGCAAGATCCAACCACTTGGTACTATCACTTTTGCAATATTTTATAAGTGGTAAAAATCTAATGCAATCCACTAATGCTTGGTACTGTATTGTCCCTCTTGTTTAGCATCTTATATACTTAGCTACTGTAGCAGAAAATATATAAGTATCCTATATGCTTAGCTATTGTAGAGGAAAACAAAAATATAAGTGTCTCTTGGCAATCTTTATCAATGAAAAACATAGTACTGATATATATATATATATATATATATATATATATATATATATATATATATATATATATATATATATATATATATATATATATATATATATATATATATATATATATATATATATATATATATATATATATATATATATATATATATATATATATATATATATATATATATATATATATATATATATTAGAGTTAAAGGTATTAGACTCTTTAGAATTATTTTATTATTACTTGAGTCAGACCATCAACCAATTAGTTTTTGTAAAAATCATATTTATATGAAGGAGTTGCGTTAGAGTAATTTTAAGCACCTAGAGCTATTTTAGAGTGGTAAGGATTGTTGTAGAGTAGTTTATGGTTATTGGAGTATTATGTCGAGTTATAATTATATATTTTTATAACCTTTTTACGAGTTAAGAGTTTATATTATAGTAATAAAAATACTATATTAAGACGTTTCATGCATGTATGGTTGATTTTTGAGCTACCGAATAATAATACCTATGTACTAAATTATTGATAATTTTTAGTTATAATATGATTATTGAAATTAATTATTGATGATTGACTATTTATTATATGTTGAATCAGTGATGTGTGTTTTGAGAATTGAGGTTGAATTGTGATGATACTTGGTGTATTACTTGATATGTGTGGTGATGATATTTGGAGCATGAATGCTATGATTATGAATATGTGTTTGTCTGTGCAATTGTGTGGTAAAATTCAAGTGTGGTGAATTATTGAAGATATGCATGAATGTTAAGATTAGAGAACGGTCTTAATTGCATATGGTTGTTGTAATTGCACATGCATCATTTGTTATCAAGAGGCAATGCTTGTTAGTTCCGTGGGAGCTAGTGACTTGTCCCAAACCAGAGAGGGATTTGAAAGCTTAGAGAACATGCTTTTGGTGTGTTATCGGTTTAAAGAACGGACCCGATTTAAAGTAAAAACCGAAAAATGATAACAAGAGTTTGGTACCACATGCATGAGTTGCATTTGAGTCTTGCGTCGAGTCAAATCATGTTTTATGTCATAATTTGAGATTATCTGAATTGTGTGAAATTGTGAAAATGTTCAAATTAATATAATTGTGAATTGTTGGTATATACTTGTGAACAGTATGATTAATTGTGTGATGTTATGTTTATAAAGCATATGAAGTGTGAGCATACTATTGTATGCATGTGTGCTAAACGTTATATGTTATTATATGATTCTTGATAATTATGTGCATTCTCACCCCTTCTATTGTGATGTTGCCTCTACGTGGGTAACGTGCAGATTCTCAGGAGCAGCGTTGCTGAAGTAAGTGGAATGATAGCTCTTGAAGTGTCTTCCATTTAGTGTCATTTATTTTAGAAGGGTCATGCTCTGATCATGTAACATCGGGATGAGAACCGTTTGATTTATGTTTTGAGAGATACTTTGTATGCTCTACTTTATTTTGTTATTTCTTTTGATTATGTGGAGAATTGAATTTTATGTCTATAAGTTGATTAAATGAATAAAGTTTATTTAAGACTATTAGAAAAGTGATTCCGTTGCAACATGCTTATGTGAAGTGTATGAAAAATATGAATTTAATTTAGTGTTATTGAGCATGAAACATGTTTTGTGATGTATGGAATATGTGTGACACCCTTATGTGATATGCATGATAATTTACTCTGATTATTCTATATTATTTTGCGGGATTTAGAAGGGTGTTACATAGTTCGCCGTATATCTAAGGATTTTTGCTATTATTCCCATTCCCCAAATGGAGTCATGTTTTTCTCTCCCATAAGATTGAGCTTCTTCCCCCCATTAGTTTGTCTTCTTGGATGAGTTGTCTTTCTTAGCATGTCTTCATTATCCTTGCTTCCCCCAACGACGTTATGTTGCCCCTGTGAAGAACATCATATTACATCGCATAACCATTAAGCATTGCATAATATCTTTGAGCCAAAAATAGGGCTCATATTATATTTAAGTATCTTCTATTCCGTCGAGGCTAAGGTTCTCTTCTTATCTCAGGATTGAAGACACTTAAATAAGGGAAGCTGTTGTACCCCAATCCCCCCCTAAGATTCACTTATACTTCATATCATTGCATTGCACAAAGATCACAATTTGAATCTAACTCTCTTTCCTATCTTTGGCTTTTCCCTTAGAAGATCACCAAGTACCTTGTGTATGTCTTTATTTCTTATGTGTGATGATTGATACTTGGATAACAATGATATGTGTACACTATACTTGCTAAATGTTGTAGGTGAATGGTGCACAAATTTCTCATTCAAGGAGTCAATAGGTTCATGTGTTTATTTCCATGCCTTCTCTCCTCAATTATTAAGTTTTTGAAAGTATTGTCTCTCATTGAAGACTTATCTTTTCATCAACTATGGCCTCTCATATTGAGTATATGCTTCATGTTTGAAAGAGATAATCAAATTCAAAGAATTCACCATTCTATGGTCATCTACGTTGAATTAGAGTTTTGGACTTCTGAGGATCATATCTTGGCATTTGTGTGAAGTTTGTGAATGATTTCAAAGTCATTTGATTCTTAAGAGAACTTATAATATGAATATGATTGGATCCAAGGAGTTTGATTGATGAGAAGGTTGCTTTAGAAGTTTATGATTGCCCACTCTCTAGTTTGATGCTTCATCTATCTTGTATGACTTTAAAGGATCATAACTTAGTTATCCCTTATCTCCTCGAGCTCATTTTTATTTCACAATGAACCTAAGGATTTCTAGTACAACTTAGTTCAATTGGTAAGAATAAAAAATGCTTGGAAATTTGCCTATGAAGTCAAAAGATTACAAGTCCTTGATGAATTTCTCAATTTTTGGTCAATCAACTTCAAAAGATCATATCTTGATCATCACTTATCACCTTGAGGTCATTCTTTTTGCACAACAATCTTGAAGATATGAACTTTATCTCCATACAAGTTTTAAAGATTGAAAATATTTGAAAGTTTCTTGAAGAAATCAAAAGATTATAGGTCATTTCATGAAATTTCATCAATTTCACAAGGTCATAACTTGCTCAATATTTAGAGTTTTTGGTTGGTTCTTTTTTCAAAATTCTTTTTGAGAGATCTACTTCATTTTATCTTTGAAAATCAATAGAAAATTTTGAATGGAAGGCCATGTTTGGATTGAAAGCATTATAGGTCATGTTTTGCCTAACTTAGAAATTTTTCTAAGTGTGAAAAAGTAGGTGTACTTTTGGTGATTTCAAAAGATCACAACTTTCAGCTCAAGTTTCCAAATGCTACCTTTCCAAGTGCATTGCAAAGCTTGTAATCTAAGCTTTCTAAAGAGTCCAAGAGTGTATCATAAAGTTCCTTGAGTGATGAGAACCATGGCTGCAAAGAGGGTGCCTTGAAACTGAAGTTTTCATCGAAGTCAGATTTTGTTTTCCATAATGTGGATTCTAATGATCAAATTCATGTGTGTTTTTGGCTTAAACATGATTAACAAAGTTCAGAAGCTTGATTAGAGGGATAAAACACACGATTTGGATGAGTTTTGACAACTTGCAAGTCATATTTTTCTCATGATGCAGGTGTGCACGATTTCGCTTCAAATTGCATCATACACCCTCTCTTTTGATCCCATTCACTTCTCCTATAAATAAGCAAGCCATTCCACTCATTTACTCAAGCTTTGATGGCTAGAAAACCCCTTCCCCTCGAATATGATTTTCTGCAACATCATTTTCACTCTCAAAGCCATTCTAGTTTGAAATTAATCATTCATTCTTCTTCCTTGAATCTCACTGAAGCTAACAGAACAAGAATCGTGCCTTGAAGCTTCCTGAATCGTGCTATCCAAGTCCAGTTTCAGAGCTCTGAAAGTGAAATTCGTTCAGGTAGGAATCTCCATCAAACCTTGTAAAATAAAGCATCATTGAACTTTCCTCATCTCCCTAATCCTTGTGATCTTCACCATTTGCATTTTCATCAAGTATTGACTGAGAATTTCTGGAAACAAGTGCTCGTTACTATTTTTTATTTTTCCAAATTGTTCATGGTACGAGTGAAATAAATTCTTCGCGAGGGTACCATTAGAATCATCTTGAAGAGACGAAGCGAATGTATTAGGTTTTGAAACAAAAGAAAAAAAAGGAGTTGTTGTACGTAGAAGTTGCATTGGAGTTTTGGTGACTCCATAATGTGAGGTATGTTCCAGAACTTAAGTGAATTTTTTTATTTATAAGTATGTTTGATGATCTAGGCTATCACACTAAAGTTTAACATGGAGAATTAAATATTTAGCATGATGAACTGATTATTTCTAAATGGTCTAAAATATGTTGTCTATATATTTTAGAAGGTTCAAATTTTATTATTCATTCATCATTAACTAGTGGAGGCTTTCATGACAAGCAAAAGCTATGAGATATGAGGTCAAGGCATTATGAATTCCTTGGGATAGTTTAAAAAGTTTATAATGAACTTTGCAAAAATCAATGGATACAAATGCGTGTTAACACTGAGTTGTTATTAATTATTTGGGAAAAAGTTGATGTTAAAACAACTTACTTGGTTAGTAGAGAATTTCTTCGGGGGAAGAATAGTAACAACAAAGGGATAAACCTGTTAGAAACTATAACAGAGAAAACTTAGTTTGAGGTGGAGTTTCTTGCTATAGATTCTAATATTAGTGAAACAACGGTTACATAGATCTCTGATTATCATTTCACTCATGATAAGTTAATGATGGTGATTGTAGCATCTTAAAGGGACGGTTATGCTAGATTTGGTAGTTATACTTTGAATATGGATGAAAGGTTGCAAAATTCAGAAAGAATGACCCTCAGGGAGGCATTTTGTAACGCCCCGAATTTAATTAATTATTTAATTAAATTATATAAGGATTTAATTATTGAAAATTGTCGAAGTTGGGATTTATCAGTATTATTCTAAAAGGATAAATTGGATTATTATGTTGTTTGGGCGGTTAAGTTGATAGTCGAGTAATTAGTCGGTTAATTGGAGAAATAATATTAGAAATAATATTATTAGATTGGATTATTATTTAATTAAATTGGATTTAGTTGGTTTATGATAAATAGTAATTTGGAGGTGTTGATTAGTAGGCCCATTAAGACCACATAGCAAAGTATAATAATATATTAGGTTTTGAAACAAAAGAAAAAGGAGTTGTTGTACGTAGAAGTTGCATTGGAGTTTTGGCAAGGGTTTGGAACAACGAGGCATATGAGTGAAAGGAAATAAGGGTTTGTAGAGAAGAGGAATAGAGGAAAAGGTCTTGGAAAAATTAATCGAGGAAAATTGCAGAGCAAAAGTTGGAAGCCATGGATGAAGCTTCGATGCAACCGAAATTATAGAGTGGTCTCCAATTTAAGGTAAAGGTGGGGTTCAATCTCTATAACCGGGTATATGATAGAACATATGTGGATTTGGGTTGTATAAATTGATGCCATGGAATTGTTTGGTTAATTGTTGTGTATATCGTTGTTTCTGTGATGTGCTGAAAGTATAGTTGATGTTGTTGTTCCATTGATTGATTAGTTGTTACTATGTATATGAAGGTTGTGTTGATCTTGGATTAATCGAAACTGGGAAGTTATGAGTTGCTGCTATTGAATTAAATTCCTGGAACATGTAAGTTGTATTGTATAAGTTAAACTGATTATGAAAAAGAAGAAAAGAAAATTTAGGGGGCGGGGGGCACACTAGGTGGGGTAGGCGCCCCATGTTGGAGAAAGAATGTGGGGTGGGAGCCCCACATGTACTATGGGTGAAGGGAGGGCGCCCTGTATTGGTAGGCGGGAGCTACACAATTTGTTGTTTTGCAAATTTTTCTGATATATCGAATTCTTTTCTGTAATTATTTCTTGCACTTAGTTGTAACCTTAGGCAAACTAATTTAATTAAGTAAATGCACTATTAATATGAATAATGGTATTGATTAATTAATAGGAACAAGTAAGTTGTTATCAGGTAGGAGTATATAGAAGTATTGATCTGATTAAGGAACAGAAACCAATTGGCTTTTTCAGGTAGCGGTAGAATAAATTAAGTAGTAGTAATAGTGTAATTTGGTAGCAGGAAAGCGTTGTATCAGTGAAGTATTTTGGCAGAAAACAATATCAATAATTAGTAGTAACAGCAGTACGTTAAAATAATATTGAAAGTAGAATTAGTCGATTTAAGCGGTAAAATTAGTTAACCAGAATTAGTTGAAATTTTTCGGAGTAGTTTATAGGTAGTAGTAGGTATTTTTGGTTGGTTTGTTTTGTTGGAATTATGTTGAATAAGTTGATTTGCAGGTAAATTAGAATGCTAATTTGTCCTGGTTTATGGACATTATTAAGTTGCAGGTCTCATGATCAATGTTGATTGAATTGAGTTGTTGTTGAATATATTGTTGTTTATATGTTGTGGTTAATATGTTGATTAAGTTGTAGGCCTATGGCCAGTGTTGAAGAGACGTTGAGTACCTCTGTTTATTGGTACAGTGTTGATATGAGCTTGTGCCTTTTGTGATGATGATGATTGTTGTTGTATGTGATTGTTGCATTAATTGAGTCACATACATTTGTATTATTAAGTTGGCCTAGATTGGCAAATTAGCGACGAAGGCTTATGTCTTGGCCTTGATGGCAACCTGCGATGAAGGCTTATGCCTTGTTGATGCCTTAGATATTAGAAATTTTTTACGTTGGGAGTTCTGCTCCAATGGTACCACATGCATGTGCATAGTTCAGTCGCATCTTGAGTTGTGTGTTAAAGTTGTTGTTGTTATTAAGTTTTGTTGATTTAAGTTGTTATGTTGATTAATTAAAGTTGTCTTGTTGTTGCTATTAAGTTGTTTGTTGGTTATTGCATGATTGTTGTTATAAAGTAGTGATATTTGTATGATCTAATCTAATATATTGTTTATTATACACTTATTATATTGGTTGATATCTCACCCCTTGTGTTGTGATGTTTCCTCTACGTGAGTAACATGCAGGTAGTGAAGAATGAAGAATTAATTATTGTTAGTCCAAGTCAGTTTAGTTGCTCTGATACGTAGCACCCGGGGGAAAATGAATGTTATTTGTTTCTATTTTGTTGTTACTACTCTAGTTGTTGAATAATTATAAGTTGAAACTTGTTATGGTTGAACAAAGTTGTTAAATAATTTTAAGTTTGAAAGTTGTGATTCCGCTGCGTAATTAATTAAAAAGTATGTTGTAAATTGTTCATCTGAACGCTATGTATCTATGTTAAATGCAATACAGGTTGATTGTTTTATTTTGAAATGTGATATATCGAATATGTTGAAGGTTTTTAAATACTCTGATTTTTGTTATAATTTCCGGGTAGATTTTGGGTGTTACTAATTTGAAAGCAAATGTAGTCAACGATGGTTAAAAAATCATACTTGTGGGCTTGTTAAATTATCTAGGTAGAAAAAGGTAATTGGAAACAAGTGGATTCAAGTGGCGAGAACCTAATTGGACGTTATCAAACCTCACCTAGATCGCACCCGGAAAAAAATTATTATGTGTGATTTTATCAGTGTGTATGCATAGGTTGGATATTGAATATGAAGAGCAAATGCCGTAAGTGTTTATAGTTTCATCAAGTTGGAATGATGTATGAATGTTGTATTTATAGTTGAGAAAGTTTAGATGCAAAAATGATATTTTTAGAATTAAAAAGAATTGAAAAATTGACCAAATCAAATAGTATGTGTCGACCTAAAAATTGTATGTGTTGACATATAAGTCAAAATTTATCTATATGTGTTGACATGAAAAACAATGTGTCGACCTAAGCATTACAATATCGTTTTGTCTTTACAACTGCATTACATGTGCTGACCTGAAATTTATATCTGTCAGCACATTAAACAAGAATTTATGCAATTTCTAAAAGCTTTAATATATGTCGACTTGTACACATGCTTGTTTCGACCTAAGCTCTCTAGGGGATTTAAGCTTCAAAACTGAGTTGCATGTGCCGACCTGAAACACGTAAGTGTCGACACATGCAAGAAAAATTATGTAAAAATTTATTTTTTAAGACTTTGGTCAATTTCAAAAAAAAATAATTAATGGTTCTTAAGACCCATAATGCAAAGGAGTTTCACAAGACATAGAGATATCGTCTGATATATAAAAATACTTAATTTTCGTAGTTTTGACATCATGCAAAGCATCTAATGATCAAGTTGAACTCACATTTTTAAATTCATTGTGTGATATGAGTGATTGATAAATTTTGATCGTAAAATAGTGTATTTTGATTTTTTTTATAAAAGTATTTTAAATCAATATTAACAAAACTCCTAATATAAAATGTTGTCTTTTATCCCTTATTTTATTAAAAAATTAATAAAATAATCGATTAGATGCATCATCATCATATTATCCAATAAATTGTAGTTAATGAATTTAAATATAATCGAAGACAACGATGCACCTAACGAGCTAGGTCATTATACCCTAATATATATATATATATATATAAAGGAGCATGAAATATACAATGAGACGCATGCAATCAGAGATTTGTTTAAGTTGGTTTTCAAATATAACTTAATTTTTCAGATTATAAGTATCTATGTCAATTTAAATGAATGTATTTTAAGTGAGGGTTAGTGAAACAAAAATCTACATAGAATATAATAAACTAAAACGACAACATCATACAACAGAACCATATATTATAAGTGTGAGCGATGAAAAAGACATATTATAAATTTATCGGACACACCTTTTATTGAAACTAATCTTGGAACATGAATCAATTATGAAGTTCATCTAGTTTGTGAAGCAATGAAAAAGAAATATAAGGAGGAAAAAGCTTACACAACAACTTCATATTTCTTATATTTCTTCTCATCGTGTCTCAAACTATATGAAGTTTGCTTTAGATGTTGTTTCTTTATTTACTAAAATGTTTTGGTCTTGTTGAGTCCTACAATAACCATGAAAGTTATCAACATGTGAAATCGCAAATTTTTTGTCAACAAAGTATGAAATTTTTTTTGTTTGTGAAGCTATGAAGAAGAAGTACAATGTGGATGAAGTTTCCATGATAGCTTCATGCTTCTTGTACTTTTTTCCATAGCTACATAAAAGTACGTTCTTTGTTAAGGTAGTAAAGACGAATCTAAAAAATTGAGAACAATCAACAATTTACAACATGCAACAAACGAGATAATGAGGAACTATATAACAAGAAGATAGAAGAAGAAGAAGAAGAAGAATACATAAATGTATGAAGCACGGGATTTCCGGCTAATGGCGAAGAAGAGAAAAATGGTGCTACTGTCAATAAGTGAGAGTTAATTCGCTTATATATGGGTAAACTAGTTTACAATGGTTAACACTACAAATCGTATTGATAAGTATTTATTTATTATAATTATATGACAACGGTTAATCAAAATCACCGTAGCAATATCCCTTTTATTTTGAGTTAAAAAGAAATAAAAAAGAAAAGGTGCGCCTTAACATTAAAAGAATAAAATATTTTATGGCGCTGAGGTTCGAAGTCATAAAAATTTGATTGTATCACCACGGTTGGGTCTTCAACCGTTGTTATATACTAATAATTTTTAATCAAAAAATAAAATAAATATGATAACGCCTTATGTTAGAGATGTCAACACGGTGTAGGGAAGACTCGTGGTGACCATGATGTTGTTGAATGTGCGTTTTGTAGTAGTGAGGCGGTGTGTGTATATATATATATATATATATATATATATATATATATATATATATATATATATATATATATATATATATATATATATATATGTAATCTTCACTAAATCATGTGTCATTAATAGGAAAGAGATTTAGTGAATATCACAATTTAATTTCAACCAGTCATTTTCAAATCTAATGGTTCTTATTCATTCTCATATGATATGTCATCTCTCTCTTTATATATATATATATATATATATATATATATATATATATATATATATATATATATATATATATTCTTAAATAATATAATTTTATTAAAAATCTTTTATGAGAAATAAATTTTTAGATTAAATTTTTAAAAAGATCGACAAAAAAGAGAGCTTGTAATATGACATAGATTAAATTCAAACGATTTAAGTTTCAATTTACTCCTACATAAAATAAAATATTGTAAAACTTGACAACAAACATACTAGGTCAACCAATAATGTAATACAACAAATTGATAGTGAGTTTTGATTATAATAGTATAAAAACTCAAGTTGAAAACGCGTTACTCTCTATATCCATGCAAGCCTAAAAGAAAAACTCTCTCTATATCCATGTTGTTATGTAAACATGAAAAAGGACAGTACAATGTAGGAAGAAGTTTCCAACCTAGGTAGATCATTCTAAGAGAGTCTGAGTGGTCTAGTTAACCTAATTCCGTGTCAAAAAACCTATTGTCGTGTTTGTTGGGACCATCTAGAATAGGGTTGTTAAAAGTGATTATAATTGGGTATAGCTCCATTGATAACCTGTCTATTCTTTTTTCTACGTTTGTTCTTTTATTTGTATATGCAGTTTTTATGAATATTTTACCAGCATAACCCACCTTTCTCTCTTAATTCTATAACATATCCTCTTTTTAAACAAATTTGTTTTTATTTACACAAAGATCTATCAATTGTTCTGGCAGTCTTGTATATTTTCTAACCCACTCGTCAATTTTATTGCAGAACTTCTCTTATTTATTTATTAATTATAATACTAATATTTATTTAAAAGTTATTAATTGAAATATTAATAATATAGTTTAATAATTATCAATTAATTATTAAAATTATTTATTTTAAATAATTAAAATATAAATGAATTATTAAATAATTTATTAAAAAAATAGTAACTTATAAAGTCTATGAAAAAGAAAATTAATGTTTAATATTTTTTTGGAAGCCGCTTCCAATGTTCTTTCTTGTAAGATGGAAGATAGTAAAAAATTTTTTTGGTATTTCAATTGGATTCAATCCGAGAAAGTATTCGACGTGGATCCTTTTTTTGAACAAAATGAAGAAACGATTATCGGGTTGGAAAAATCAATTTCTTAATCTTGGAGGTAGAATTACTCTTTTGAAATCGGTTCTTTGTTCCCTTACTATTTTTACTATTTCCTTTTATAAAATGTAGAGGAAGGTTGCAAAAAGAATTTACGAATTTGCAAGGTAATTTCTTGTGGAGAGGAAATGATGAAAAGAAAAAGATATATTGGGTGAGTTAGAAGAAAATGTGTCTTCTTTTTGAAATGGAGGGTCTAGGCATAAAAGATACTGTGGAATTCAACTTAGTGCTTCTTAATAAGTACACCTAGAGATGGAGGATTCTTAAACGTCATGATTCACTTTGATACAATTTATTAAAAGCTCGTTATGGAGATATTTTAATATTGGAGGTGTTTTGTGGTGAGAGGGTAACAAAGCTTCCATTTCTCAATCGTTTTGGTGGATTGATATTATCAAAATTGACAATTAGTCTAAGAATGATTATATTGTAGAGAAGTGTAGGTTTGAGATTGATAAACATTATACCACTCTTTTTTAGTAAGAGAAGTGGCCAGAGGATGTTAGTTTAATGGAGGGTTTTTCGAATTTATATTTTCCTTCTTATTTGAAAAGGTGTTGATAGACGGAATGGGGATTGGAGAGATAGTGTATGGGGTTGGAGTGATTACGGTATCGATTAGACGGCGTTGCAACCGAGTTCTTTTATATTTAAATTGAGCTTTGATGCAAAGTTGATTATCCATAAAATTGGATCAAATGAAGTAGCTGCGGGGAAGTGGTCTCTTGCTCCGAATGAAAATCACTTACTATTTTGATAATCTTTTTCTCATAACCGTCTAAACTACACCCTAAGAAATTATAAATTGAACTTTAATCATTTCTATAATAATAATAATAATAATAATAATAATAATAATAATAATAATAATAATAATAATAATAATAATAATAATAATAATAATAATAATAATAATAATAATAATAATAATAATAATAATAATAATAATAATAATAATAATAATAATAATAATAATAATAATAATAATAATAATAATAATAATAATAATAATAATAATAATAATAATAATAATAATAATAATAATAATAATAATAATAATAATAATAATAATAATAATAATAATAATAATAATAATAATAATAATAATAATAATAATAATAATAATAATAATAATAATAATAATAATAATAATAATAATAATAATAATAATAATAATAATAATAATAATAATAATAATAATAATAATAATAATAATAATAATAATAATAATAATAATAATAATAATAATAATAATAATAATAATAATAATAATAATAATAATAATAATAATAATAATAATAATAATAATAATAATAATAATAATAATAATAATAATAATAATAATAATAATAATAATAATAATAATAATAATAATAATAATAATAATAATAATAATAATAATAATAATAATAATAATAATAATAATAATAATAATAATAATAATAATAATAATAATAATAATAATAATAATAATAATAATAATAATAATAATAATAATAATAATAATAATAATAATAATAATAATAATAATAATAATAATAATAATAATAATAATAATAATAATAATAATAATAATAATAATTTTATTTATCTATAACTATTTTTTATTTTAAAATAAAAATATCATTCATATTTTCAATGTAAATAAATATTTTATTAATATTATTACACCAGTCTCAAGTACTGGTACATCACATAGGAGTAAAATTTTGGTAAAGGGAGATGAGATGAGAATAAAACAGTGATATTCATCTTGTTGGAAAAAGAAGAAGACAGAGAAAAAGACAAGAGAAAATGATGATTGAGTGCACGTGTGATAGGTTGTGTCCACGTGCATCTGTTTGTATTCACCTAATTCATAGATTTGTCGCTTACTAATGCTCTCTGCTCTGTGTGAGCGTGCATGCATTTCTTTACCCTTTTTTTTCTTTCCTTTCTGTCTTTTTCTTATAACAATGACATCTCTTTTTATTCTCCAACAAATCTATTCTATTTTCACAGTGTAGTACAATTACTCACTACTGTATCTACCATCTATTTACTTACTATACCCACCATTCAACCATGCATTGAGACTTTTTCTACAGTACTCTACCCGTTCTATATTATTAAATCAACTTTAATGTTTTTAATTTATTGAATAATTATTATATTTAATTTATATAGATCAAATATATAAATTATTTAATAAATTTAAAAATTAAAATTTGCTTACACTATATTCATTCTATTTTAATAATATTATCATAAAATATTATGTTTTTATAAAATTAATTTTATTATTCAGTGTCCAAGTAAAATATACAATTTTAAAATAAAAATTATTATTATATTAAAAATAATAATTATTTTAAAATAAATTAACTGTAAGTAGGGAGTATAGTATTTGTGAACACGATGATGATGCAGTGAAAATTTATGAGTACAACATCACTGACCCCAACATGAATCGTCAAGAGTAGCCCCAACCACATAAATCTCTTCTTATGTCATACTGTGCTCTTTTCTAGGTGAATGAATTACTACTACTCTGTCACTAACTTAATTTTTCATGGAACTACTTTCTAGGCTCAATTTCAAATCCAGAGTTGAACTTAGTCAAAAAAATTGTAAGAGGGTGTTCACATCATTTTTTTAAAACTTGAAACTGATAAAGGAACTAGCTTCCTTCAATAGGAAATCTAGCGAGTATGCATATAGTAGACATGAATGAAATTTTTCACCTATTTAGTGGATATTTCTTACTTTCTTAAAAAATTAAAAATATTTTTCGCAAGTTAAATTACGAATCATCTTGTTGAATAAATTTGCAAGTTAACTTGCGAATTGACCTTTTTGGATAAATTCGCAAGTTAACTTACGAATTCACCTTAAACGTTGACATTTGAAAAAAATAAACATAATTCGCAAGTTAACTTACGAATTCATCATTTTAGGTGAATTCGTAAGTTAACTTACGAAATGTCTCTTTGTATACTAAATGATCACCTCTTTTAGAGTCATAAGTTTAGTGTTCTCGCGTCTAGGCCCTAGGTCCCTTTCGATTTAAGCCGATTTGCGTTTTAGAGTCAAAAAATCAAAAAAATCGGTTTTTGAGAAAATTGCATCCGATTGAAAATCTGTTCCGAGCATTTAAAGCTAAAAAAATCTCTGATCATTTGTCTCATACTACGAAGTAGTTACGGGAGTTTTGTTTCAAATTGCCAAATTCCTCTTTTTTCTATTTTTATGATTTATATACTATTTTCATAGAGACGAAAAAAATCGAAAAATTCTCAAAATTATATTTTTAATCGATTTTCTTCATTGT
Organism: Vicia sativa; assembly: GCA_021764765.1. Taxonomy (NCBI): domain Eukaryota; kingdom Viridiplantae; phylum Streptophyta; class Magnoliopsida; order Fabales; family Fabaceae; genus Vicia; species Vicia sativa. The sequence goes on along the minus strand of CM038792.1, from coordinate 218,245,878 downwards.
GCTTGTTTTTTACTATTTAGGAACATTGTTGGTATTTTCGCAATTGTTGCTCAGTCTAAAATTCGTAAGTTAACTTACTAATTCACCCAATAAATTGAATTCGCAAGTTAACTTACGAATTCACATTATTTTCTGAAAATAAGGTGACTTCGTAAGTTAACTTGCGAACTTACCTTGTTTTAAAAAAAAAAAAGGTGAATTCGCAAATTCACTTGCGAATTCACCTTATTTTTAGAAATTCTTGAATTATTTCATACTATCTTGCGAAGTCCAACCTCTGAAATGAGTTCGTAAATTAACTTATAAAATTCGAACGTATTTTTGGTTTTTTACCAGAGATGAAGAAGAACCCTACTAGATGGAAAAAAAATTCAACATTAATCAACATTTTTTTTAAATCTATTAAGATTTATTTTGATGGTTAAGACTTTATACCTAATTAAATACAATAAAACTAGATAATTGAATGTTAAATTTATTTTTTGTTCTAATATCGTCACTAACTAAAAATGGCAAAGATTACACGACCATAATATAAAAGAAGACGTTCATTGAGAATGTTATTAACAAAATATCTTTTTATTATAAATTTTGATTTAATTGAAGAAATTGATATTGTTAAATTAGGCGAGGGTGTTATGACTTAAGAGTTTTACAAATATAATTCCCCATAATCTCTTAATCACAAATGTTTTTTTAAGGGCAGAGTGTTTTTAAATTCTTGGAGCATGCCATATTAGTAATTTTTCATGATCCTCAATGGATGAGTTAACTCTCAAATATCCCCTATTTAGCTAGGAAATGTACTTACTATTATTCAATAGTCGCATGGGTCGCGCAAAATTGATATAAGTATTTAAAATATATTATATAGTTATAATTAAGAAATTTATATAAAACATATATAAATTAACAGGAAAAAATTTCAATGATATACATAAATTTAATAATTGTTATTAAATTAAATATACGGTGGAAAAATAGGTTTGACCCATCGGACATGCCTATAATTTTTATAATTGCTTGTAATTTTAAGTTTACAACTTCTAAAATATATTATTTACATGGCTAAGAAATGGAGATTCTTCAAGAATGCAACCTTCTTTAGTGGTACTGATTCACAACTATGACAATCACCACCATCATACAAAAAATTATTCAATTTTGAAAAACAAGAAAGATGGTTGGCCATTCATGTTGAGAATAATTCATATCCAGAACTTTTGAGGGTCAGTCAAAAGTTCTGATGTTCAGTAAGGCATATCCAGAACTTTTGAGGGTCAGTCAGAAGTTCTGATGTTCAGTAAGGCATATCCAGAACTTCTGATGTTCTGATGTTATGATGTTCCGGTTCCTAAACTTAGTTATTAAGTTTAATTTTAAGGGTACTTTATTATTTGTTAGTTTTACCGTTAGTATCTTTTATCTTGGTCACCAAGATTAGTTTTAATTAGGGTTTATGTGGCATATTTACTTTTGGTCATTTTTGTGTATAAATAGGTATTCCTATGTTCTTAATAATACAACAATCCTTATTTCTTTATTCTTTTTTGTAGTCGTCATTCTCTTTTATTTTTCCATCATTCCAATCACTTTTATTCTTGTGCACCAACAAATTGGTATCTAGAGCTCCGATTAAAAACACAGGGAAACACGAGTGAACGTGAGTTTGTGTTGTGTGGTTGATTTTGCTTCTAGGGTTCACGTTGAATCTAGAACAAGAATCATTTTTTTCTGATTTTGTGGGTTGGGAAATACGATGTGAGTGAATATCTAAGTGTATTGCACAAGGTAGAAGATGAACAGAAATGACAACATGAACACCAAACTTTCAGTTTTTGATGGCAAGAACTGAAATAGATGGATGATTCAGATGCGCGTGTTATTTGGAGCTCAAGATGTTCTAGAGCTTGTTACTGATGGGTATATTCCAGTTGCAGAAGATGAGAAAGAGGCGCAGAGAAACAAGAGGAAGAGACATCAGAAAGCTCTGTTCTACATCCATCAGTGTGTGGATGTGAATGTGTTTGAGAAGATTTTTGATTCTATGACGTCAAAGGAGGCGTGGAACATACTGGTCAGATGTTACGATGGTGACGCATCAATGAAGAAGGTGAAGCTCTAGTCCTTGAGAAAGCAATTTGAGAATCTCAACATGAAGAACTGTGAGAAAGTTTTTGAGTACATTTCAAGAGTGATTCTGATCACTAATGAAATGAATGTGAAATCAACATGCAATATCAAGCTTGCCTCCTAAAGTGTTTTGATGAAGACAAGTTTACAATGAAGACTTTGATGGAAAAAAGAAATGGCTCAAATTGTCATAATCAAGTCTTGAAGAATCCTTGTGAATCAAAAGTAAAATATCAAAAGGTTATGCATTCAATCTCACTATATGCATACAAGTGTTCACAAAATGATCCATGCATCCATAAAAATGTTAAAAATATTTTACATATCAAAATCAAGTTAGAACATTTTTTGAAAAACAAATTTTGAGAAAAAATGGACTAGGAACCGGTTACCCAACTTTCAGAAAAAATCACGCCCCTGGATTTTGTATGGGGAACCCGGGTTCTCCCAGCTGGGAACCGGTTCCCCTTTGTAATTTTCAAATTTTTTTGAAAGTTGGTTCAGTAGGAACCAGGTTCTCCCAGGTGGGAACCGGTTACCCCTAAACCAGTGTGAAAAATACATTTATGTTTTGGGCAGATTTTTTATGGAACCTTTACATGGAAGCATGACAACTTTTCATATGTTTATACACTTTTGTAAAGGTGTTTTAGAACATATAAATACTGGAAAATTTTCAGAATTAATCACCTTCTTCAATTAACCATTCTACATTCAAAAACTCTCTTATTTTCATATATTCTCAAGTGTTCTATATCAAATATTTTGTGAGACTTCCCATACTTATTTTTCATTGAAATATTATTCTAAGTTTCATACTATCCTTGTGAACACTTGCATCCATTACTGAGAATTGTTTTGCTTGAAGAAGAAGATCAATCCAAGATTGATATATTGTGATACAACTTCAAAATCTCTTGTAAAAATTCAAACATACTTATTGTTTTTTTGCTGTCCAGGATTGTTGGAAGTAAGTTGTGCATTGAAGAAGATTGTTCTTCTAGCACTTAGTGTTGTTAGACCTTAAAGGTTTTAAAAGCCGTTGGCCTCCCTATAGGTTAGATAGTTGGCTTCACAATTGGTGTGAATAGGTTTGTCGCACCCCAAAATTTCCTCTATCCATATCCTCGAAATGAGGATTCACGCTCTTTGTCTTATTGAGAATTTCTTTGTTCATAAATTGCTTCCAGTATACCTCTTCAATTGTGAGACCACAGTCTGTTTGGGCCTTTGACGTTTGATACAAGAGTTGGTTCATGTGATTAGATTATCTGGATTAATCCCGAAGGATAGGTCGTCTTGTGGAAATTGTGAATTAAAGTATGCTTTTCTTTTTTTGATCATGTGGAAAGATGTCCTGGCTTTATGGGTTTCTTGTATTAAAACGACTCACGAATTGTCCGTTTACTTGCGCTATAAGTTATTTGAGGTTTCTTTGTCAAGATGATGTTCTTTTGTGGTCCATCAGTAAAAAGAAATTTTGGTTTAATTTGAGGCTCATTGTTCGTGCAAGTGTGTTAACCAAAGTGCACAGAACGTATACTTGTTTTCGCTTTGAATTCGAGAAGTTTGGAAAGCTGAAGGGTGTGGGTTAATTTTGATGAAGAGTTATTTCACATCTGAATGTCAAATTGCAAGAATTTGTAAATTTCTAAAGCCTAAGAGGAAATTTGAAGATTTTTAGCCAATTCAAAAGATCGTTATATCTTTGGATTAGCAGGTGGTCACAAGTTTGTTTCAAAGGAAATTGTGAATTATACTTGAGGAATAAAAAAGGATAGAACTATCGGATTTTTTTTATGTCTTGATGGCAATTCAGATGTTCAAGATTATAAAATCAAATTCTAAGTCCTAAAGTATTGCATCAACATTGGCAAATCGAAGTTCAAATTTTCATTCATTCAAGCCTTATGTCATGAAGATTACAAAAAGAATTTGTTACAAGTATGTTTTAGTTTACAGTGTACTACAAAGTCATAAATCCTAAAAACTACACTCCAACAATATCTTCAAATCGTCGCCGTCTTTGTGCCAACATCGCCATTTGATCTTCAAGCTTTCCATCTTTGATCCATTCTCCACATGTTACATGAAACAAGAAAGAATTTCGGTTAGCAAACATAAACATAAACAGATGCAAGAAAATTATCAAGAGATTTTTGTTCCTTTTTTTAAACTCATCATTAGGGCTAATTTTAGAAATCAGAATCGAAGGTTAATTGTTTCAGATGGCAAAGCCTCGGAACCGAAGTTCCTTCATCGGCCGTTACCGTTACCTCCATTGCAAATCACAACAACTTCCGTTGTTGGTTCACAAAGGAGGTATAAGATGGAAATCAGGAAAACATCATTTTTCCAAAGACAGCCCATCAGCCCAACAGCCCAATAACTTGGCACGATAATTCCAGAAAAAAATCAGTTTTTACCCAAATATAAACTCAACATCAACATACAGCAGGCATAGCAGGCATAACAGGCAGCAAGAGAGAAACCTTTTTTTACTCATTCATTTGGTTATCAACATAAGGTGAATATTTTTCACCACAGTTGACAGCATACATGAAAATGATAAGATGCCAAAATTCAATTTCAAATATCAGAGCAGGAAACATGGCCAAGAGAGGAAGATTGCTATTAACTACAAGCAACCATTTACCACAGGACATGTTACCAACGAAGGACAGAAAAGTATAACACAAGAGTGATAACAAAGCCAATACCAAGCAAATTGACCAAGGCAGAAATCTGTTCTAAAGTGGCATCAGGATAACCAAGATTGTGTTAAGTTCTGTTCAAACCAAAAAGGAAAAAGCAATAGCAGACAGCAGGGATACTCAATGGACATCAGTTCAAGGAACCAGCAGACCAAGAAAAAATACACAGGATAAAAATATCTGCTCTTATTCAAATACCAGTTCAAAAGATATAAGATGGACCAGCAACAAAAGGCAAGCATCGGTTCTGACTAGAAAAAAGGAATCGATTGAAAAACACCAGATAAAAAAAAACCATTCCCAAACCCCAGAATACGATCTCTATTCTCAAACAACCAAAACCCAAAGAAAACCAGAAATCGTAAAAACGTAAACTGTGAGATATTGGGTCGAACTCTATTGTGTCGAAGGATGCTAGAATTGTTAGCATCGAATTGGGCCTGTTTGTTATGTCCAATTGGTTAAGTTAGCTTGTACCCTAAGTTAGCTTGTAATGGGTATTTGTGATAAAAGCCCATTAGTTTAGTATGTTAGGTTTATTATAAATAGCATACTAGTCTCTCATCATTGCATATTGCAAATCCTAATTTAGGGTGAGAGGGTTATTTGTTATTCTTGTATACTTGTAATCTTGGTTTTAAGATAAAGGAAAGAATAACAGTTAATAACCAATCCTTGTGTTCATCGTGTTCTTCATTCTTTTTTCCCTACAAGCTTATATATATTTGTTTTAAGGCATCCGATTCACAACATAAACAACAAACACGATAGCCCAGATCGAACAAACAACAGCCAAACCCTAGTCTATCATCATCTTCCTAGAAACTAAACCCTTCAGAAGTTTTTTTTCAGAAATTCTTTTCTGACAGAGAAAGAAGAGAGGAAAAACACAGGGTCAAGAACAATCTCACCCGGAGCGATTGAAGCCAGCAAGCTAGGGTTCCAACCTCCAAAGTCCAAAATCGGTAGGTACCTGCAAAATCAATAACATGCAAGCATCAGAAACATCACAACATCAGAAAGGCGAGTGGTGAGCCAACAGAACCCAAATCGCGAGGGTTTAGGCTAGGGTTCCACGATTTGTATCCGTGTGTGTAGCGAGAGGGAGAGACGATTCTAGTGTGGGGGTCGAGTGAGAGAGATTGAGAGATTACGAGCAAGGATCGCGAGAGAAGAAGAGAGGTTTGGGATTCTGGGTCGCGATAAGAGAACGAGTGAGAGAGAGAAACAGATACTGTGTTTTAACTTCTTTTTCGTTTTAATTAGTTTAAATTAGGATTAAGTTATTATTAGTACTAGTATTATTTTGGTTATTACGATTATATTATCACTAACATTATTATTACTACTATTATATCATCGTTATTATCATACTACTATTATATCATTACTATTATTTATTATTATCGTATTATTAGTCATATTGCTACTATTATTCATTATTATCATACTATTATTTATCATTTTTACAAATATTATCATTATTATCACTACTATTATTTTAAACCGTTAACAACTACTATTATTTACTATTATCATTATTGTTTACTTTTACTACCAATAACAAATATTATTTTCTTAAATGTTAGTTATTATTATTATATCCAAACCAATAAAATATTAGGTATACCCCTAAAAACAAACACACAAAAAAAAAAATAGTAATAATAGTGTAGCTAGACTTTTTTTATTATTATTAGGAAATTTTTAGTACTTTTTTCTTTTTCTGTATGTATTCCCCATTTGTAAATTTGTACCCCCATTCCCCACTTGTTGTAATAATTAGTAAATAATTCTTATTGCTTTATCATTTATTATTTACAAAGCACAACCAAAAATATTTTTCAAACTACTACTCGTGCGAGTCATCTTTTAAACCCTGAGTTGACAAAGCTTTGAAGCGTCACAACGGCCACACATCTTTGCACACACCACGCTTACTCTTGGGCTTACAATGAAACTTTAATTGATTAGTTAAACATTATTTAATTATCTAATTAGGTTATTTAAAATTAATTGGCCCATCTGATTAATTTTATTAAACTAATTACTTGATTAAGTTTTGTTTAATTAGTCGATTAAATTTATTTCGTGCATGCACTTACACAGTATAAATTGTTTATTTATTGTACAAGCCACCTTGTATGGGCTTTTAGTTTATTTACTCGTTTTATTTCGTGCTTGTGTGCAATTAATCACTCGTTTCCATTATCACACCTTAGTCCATATGTTTAATTAATCATAACCCGCTTCCATTCCATCTCAGCACGCGTGTCAAAACACTTTCGCAATTAAAGTTCTAAACCTCGATCCAACGTCGAGTTTCTTTTCAAATAATTTCTTAAATAAATTTCTATCTCCCTCCTCCCAAGCATATGGTAGTCAGTCCAGTATCGACCGACCGTATGCTTGGTGTCGTTAATTGAATTTAATTAAACGTGAACTATGTTTCACCTCACTTTTCTTAACAAAACTTTTGGGTAGAAAAAGATGATTCGGATGTTTCTGTCCACTCATCCGAGTAATTGGGCGTTAGCCGTTGAACGCTTATGGTCTGATACTCGTCTCCCACATAAAAATAAAATAACTCACTCAAACTCTTTTTATCGCTCATATGCGATCTTTAAAGCTCTTTTCAGATAAAGAGGGTGCAATAGTCGTTTCAAATACGAACGACGACTTAAGCTTTTCAAACAAACAAAACAAGTCCTAGTTCAAAGCATTTGAAACGTCTAAACGCACGATTTTTCTTATAAAATCAAAACAACCAATTAAAACCTTTTTAAGAGGAACTACAGAGTTTTGACTTTCCCACTGCACAAGGGAATATGTAGGCACACGGTTCAAAAACCGTGCCAAACTCAAAAATAATAATAATCAAATTTCTTTTTCTTTATAACTTAGAGATTAGCGAACACACACACACGTAAAACTAAATGGGTCCCATCGAGTACGATGGATGTAAGGGGTGCTAATACCTTCCCCTTACATAACCGACTCCCGATTCCAATTTTTGGTCGTAGACCGTCTTATCCGCTTGTTTAGGGTTTTATCTATATTTTCCCGTTCTTTTTTTAAAACGAATAAAATTAGGTGGCGATTTCACTAGTTTTCGAGAATTTAAAAGATTTTTGAAAATCGAGTTGCTTCAGTTGGCGACTTCACTGGGGAAGTATTGACTAAGCGTGTCAACCCTAATTTAGCTCTTCGTATGTGTGTTTATTTTCGCTTTCTTTATATCACTCTATTTTTGTGTTTAAATTAGTCATTTATTTCTTATCGCTTTAATTATTATCTTATAGATATATTATTGTTGTGTGGGAATATTGGATGGGACTATAGGAAAAGCCCACTACCAAGGCTATAGAACACATAAATTAGAGTGGTTGCGTAGTATTGATTTGCTAGACGAAAATGTCTTGTAAGTTGGTGCAAAGACCACACCTAGGGGAGGTTCTTTCGAAGACATTATCGCCGATTGCAAGTTATTTTTGCATTGACGATAGTGTTGTTAGAAGGGATTTTTCCCCTAGTTTTGACCTTTAAGGAAACCTAACCTGCAAGTTTTAAGAATGCTCAAATGAGACGTTCTTGGATATATCATCTAATCACAAATTTATTTGCGGTGAAAATGATACACCCAAGTTGGGATCAATGATTTTGGGCTCCCTGTTCAGATCCCGGTATTGAGGGTTACGTTTGTCAGATCGATAGACCTGCTTTGTCTATTCGGTTAATACGTAACTCTCCCTCAAACCAAATTCTCTAAAGGAAAAAGAAAAGAGAAGGGTTGTAGCGTTGCAAGTATCTTTTGCGATGCACAAGAATTTATGTTTGTTGTATCAAAAACTCTAAGAGCCACCCAGGGGGGAATTGTTGGGTAGATGTCAAAAATACCCGGCCACTCTAAAAAACTTTAACATGCTATTTTCTGCATCACATTACATCGCATCCGGCATGCATGAATTAATCATCAACATTATTTGTTCCGATTTTGTAGGAATCCTAAGGACTTGGTTCACATAAGCAAACGGTTAACAAATGGATGAGAAAAGGCATACCAATCCGATCAAGGTCAAAATGCCGAAGTTGGAAGTCCTGTTACGTCTGAAAGAAAAAGTTAAGAAGGCTGATATGACCACTTTCACTAGAAGATATGGTCACATTCTGAAGCTGTTGGACACAAATGTTGATGTACGAGCTATGGTTGCTTTGTACCAGTATTATGACTCTCCGCTCCGGTGTTTCACTTTTCAAGACTTTCAACTGACTCCGACCATTGAAGAGTTCGAGATTCTGCTAGGATGGCCTCTGAAAGATGGTATCCCCTTCACCAGCTTGGGAGAAAGAGTGACATCGACCGATTAGCGAGTGTTGTATCCGCGTCGAGAAGTTGCGCCTTGTGCAAGGCTAAAGGATCCCGAAGGCATTAGAGAACAAGGCAAAAGAATTGGCGGGGTAATACAAATGCTTTTATCTCGTTCTTGCTCTACTCGTCTTTGGGATTGTTATGTTTCCGAGTGGTGAAGAAGAGTTCGTGGAAGAATATGCTGTTAATGTGTTTGTCTCTAGAAGGAATCCTGTCCCCGCTCTTGTGGCAGATGTGCTTTATCACCTCCATGTAAGGCATGAGAAGAAAAGAGGTGTAGTCTATCTTGTGTACTCTGTTGTACTCTTGGTTTTATCTCACTTGCCGACGGAGGTCCGTGGATACGATGTGTTGAAGGATTTGTCATGGGCTCGGGGCGTTGGCTTGCCTCACTTGGATGCTATAGTTTGGTACTTACCAAATTGGAATGTGGGGGAAATTATTACTAATTGTGGAGATTTTCCCAATGTCCCATTGATGGGATCTCAAGGCTGTATTAATTACAACCCTAGTTTGGCATTAAGGCAGTTAGGTTATCCTTTGGAAACTGAGCCGAATGATGCAGTGTTGGAAGAGCTTCTCTTAGAAGACTTTGGGAAAGAAAATCCTCGATTATTAAGGCCGTCGAGCGCTTGGACTCGGATCCATAGGAACGGAAGAAAATTGGGGAAAAGAGATTGTGTGGCCAAAGAACCCTATAAGCAGTGGGTGATGGGTAGGGTCAAAGAAGTCAAGCTTCCGTATGCTCCAGTGGTTTCTGTTAAGGCTCCAGAACTTGAAGCCACTCATGTTCCTATTGAAGAATTCAATAAGCTCAAGCTAACCATCACTGAAATGCAAGCTGGAGAGGGTCGACAACAAGCTATCCTTACTCGTGTTACCCGAGAAAAGGATGATTTAATGCAAAGCCTCAGAGAAAGGGATGATGAGTTGCTAAAGAGTCAGGAGCAGGTAGAAATAGAAAAAAAGCGAAGTTCCGTGTAAAAGACAACTTGGATGCTGCCAACTTTGAGTTAAGAGAGTTTAATCGAAAGTTAGCCAGGGCCGAACAGCAAAGAGGGAAAGCCTACGCGGATGAAGAGCGAGCAATCAAAGCAAAGTCGGATTTGAAAACAACTCTTACCACTAAAATTCAAGAGTTGAAAGCCGCACTAAAAGACATTGAATCCACAGCGCGCCAGCGTCAAAAAGAAGCCGTTTGGCGGCGTAATGTGGACTCGAGGAATTAGCTCGAGAAAATCCAAGAGTTGGACGCCGTGAGAGACCTTGTGGTCGGTGGGAAGCTTGTCGTATGGAGAGTTGGAAGTCAATGTGAGGATGGCAAGAAGAAGCCGGCGTCGAATGAGCTTTGGGTGAGCAGGAGGGAAACCATTTTACCTTGGAAGAACAGAACAAAAGCTTGTGACTACTCGGTGCGGTTGAATTATGCGGACAATTGATGGTAGAGGTCCGTGGAGACTACAATCACCGTCGAGATTTAGAAAAAAAGCGCCCGTGGTGGAGTATTTCATCGATCTTTGGAGAGACATGGTGGAGCGTTTTCAGAAAGAAATAAGGGAGTTCAAGCCCCGAAGAGGCCAACATTTCTAGTCTGTTGTAACGTTTGTGTATTTTTCAGCTTCATGGTATTTGTAAAAACACTTAAAGCAGACCTGCGAGTCTTGCTATTTACTTTCTTCGAAAGAAAACTGATGTTTGTATTTGACTTCCATGATTAGAATGAAGAAGCTGTTTATCCATTTGTTGTGCGGTTTGCTTATAAGCAATTGGGTCCGATAAAGATTCTTAAAAAAGGGAACCAATCATAATCATTTTGCATTAATCATACATAATCATGCATATTATGTAAAACGAGAATACCAACCTCATTACATTTCCTCTCTCCAGATTCAAGCTGACTACCCGACGCCCGTACGCAACAAGAGCTAACGTGAGAAGAGCAATGGATCAATTTGATGCAAGGCAGACGGCCATGCAAGGCGACATTGATACTTTGAGGACCAGGATGGATCAGTTGTTGGAATTGCTCCACTCAGATGCAGGAGGAGGAGCGGCCACGCCGTTTGCATTGCCGCTGGCTGCCGTCGCTGTCGCTCTACAACAACGCATTTGCTCGTTCCTCCGAAGCGAGGACTTTTCGAGGTGTTGCTCCATTCCCAGGGGTACAAGCACATGTTCCCCCGTTTTATGGAATGCAAACAGATTTCTTCCAAGGAGCAGATAACCAAGGGAATGTTGCTGCCGCTCATGCCGCCACCCAAACTAGGGAGAATGATGGGCAAAGGCGAGAGGAGGACGAGCAAGAGAATCTGTGGTCAACAACTCCTCAAGGTGAGGAAGATCTGCAAGATGACTATATGAGGCAATTCTATCAGAATGCGGTACCTGTGGGTAACCCAACTCCTTTCCAGGACGTGGCCGCCCAGAGGATGTGTAAGGAACTTGCCGAGCAAGTAAGGGAGCTGAAGGGGAAGAATGTTGTTGGCCTGAGTGCCGCGGATATGTGTCTCGTACCCGATGTGGTCATTCCACCAAAATTCAAGGTGCCGGATTTTGAGAAGTACAAAGGGGTGAGCTGTCCAAATACCCATCTGAGAATGTATTGACGCAAGATGGCGGCACATGTTAATAATAGCAAGCTGATGATCCACTGTTTTCAAGATAGCCTCTCAGGGGCATCTTTGGATTGGTATATGCAACTCGAAAAGGCAAGCATCCGCTCTTGGGATGATTTGTCCAATGCTTTCTTCAAGCAATACCACTTTAATACAACTATGGCCCCCAATCGGGTACAGCTTCAAAACATGTCTCAGAAAGATAGGGAATCGTTTAAGGAGTACGCCCAGAGGTGGAGAGAAGTGGCTTCGAGGGTTCAACCGACTTTAGCTGAAAGGGAATTGAATGATCTGTTCATGGGAACATTGCCCGTGCAGTACTTTGAAAGGTTGATTGGAAGCACTTTCTCAGATTTCTCTAATCTGGTGATGGTGGGTGAGAGGATTGAAGAAGGATTGAAGACCGGAAAGATTTCCGGAGGAAATGCAGGACCGTCTGCAGTGAAGAAGACGTTTAATGGTTTCAAGAGGAAGGAGGCTGAAGCCAACGCCGTAGATGAGGCAAGAGGTAGAGGAAGGGGAAGACCACCAGCTAGGTCTGCTCCTGTTCAGGTTCCGTACATGTCATACCCCTATGTGACCGCCATGCAATTTCCTGGCATGCAGTATCAACAACCAATGCAGATGCCGATGCCATATTCGAATCAAGTTCCTCAAAATCAAGTTCAACAACAACAACAACAACCAATCAGGAATCAAAACAAGGATGCGGTTCAACAGAGAAGCCCGCACTATCACAAATATACCAAAGAAGAAATTCAGCCTATTCCTATGACATACTCAAGTCTACTGCCGTATTTAATCCAAGATGGAAGGGTGGTGCCAAGAGAATTGAAGCCTGTTCCAGGGCCTCCCAAGCCATGGTTTAACGAGAATGCCAGATGTGCTTTCCATGCTAACTCTCCAGGGCATACTACAGAGGATTGCTTCGCGTTCAAATGCAAGGTCCAAGAATTAATTGACCGGAAGTTGTTAACTTTCGCTGATGTCCCCAACATAGATAATAATCCGTTACCAAGGCATGGGACGTCATCAGTGAATGCTTTGATTGAAGAATGTGGTCTGGTTATGGAGGTGGGACAGTTGAAAGTGTCTTTAAAGAAGGTGTTGGAAGAATTGAAGAATGCCGATTTATTGGAAGAAGGTCACGATGGTTGTTCGATGTGCCAAGACAACCCAGAACGTTGTGAAAAGTTTAAAAAGTATTTGCAAGGATTGATGTATCAGCATTTGATCCAATTTAGCCGAGTTCCCGCTGAAGTGGAAGTGGACGTGGTGGTCCCTCTGATCAATAATAGGAGACTTCATGTGTCTCCAATCCAAGAAGAAGAGCCTGTTACGGCGGTAGAACCAATGATGGTCTACCCGCCCATCCAGATCCCTTATGAAAGCACAAAAGCAGTACCTTGGAATTATGAACCGGAAGTTGTCGTTGGAGGTAAGCCGTGGTTTTAGAGGAGTCTACTATGGAGAACATAACCGGTATGAGTGGTATGACCCGTAGCGGTCGAATTTATCACCAGGATCCAATGAAGAACCGAGCTGCAGAGAAAGTGTCAGATGTTCCTCCAAGAAAAGATGGAGCTGTCGATTTGAATGCAGAAGAGTTAAGGGATCTCTTCAAGCCGAGTGATGAGACATTAAAGATCATTAAGAGGAGTGACTACAAAGTAGTTGACCAACTTAGTCAGACTCCAGCAAAAATCTCAATCTTGTCCCTTTTGAAAAGTTCAGAGGCCCACAAGATGGCTCTGTTGAAGTTTCTTGACAGCTCATACGTGCCTGAAGATATTACAATCAATCAATTAGATGTTGCAATCTCGAGCTTAAATGATGGAAGCTGTTTGTCGTTCACCGATGCTGATCTCCCCCAGAATGGAGGTAGTCATTGTTCTTGCAGGAAAAACTATGTTGTTGATCTTAAGGGATTCGGAGGCTCATACGAGTGATGTTTGGCCTCCAAGCTATAGGTCTAGCTTACCCTGCAGTTGGGAGCCCTTAGAGATAGAGTTGATGACCCCTCTTGAGCGTGTAGCTAAGAGAGGGAATGAGAGAATCCTCCTTTCCATGGCCCTGAGGGCTCCTTTTATAGCATAGCCATCACTAATGATCATAATGATGTAACCGTTCATTAATACTTGAAACCGCTACTTAATGATTCATAACGTCCGTAACTATTCCATAATTAGCGTAACGGAAGCCAGTCCGACCTCGGGGCTTCGCCGAGGAGCTCACCTTCTGATGTAGATCCTTTAATGGCGACCCATTCTCCTATCGATTAGGGTATCGGGCGGATAAGGGTATCTGCACGTCCGAGATCCATCCCGGATGTTTGCAAACCCTCCTCCGGTCTTATATCTCGGCTGGGGAATTTATGCATGATCATAAGCCCCCCGAGCATATGGTTTCTAGACCTTTGAAGCCTTATGCCGATTTAATAGAAACATAAACCGACCAGGCCGAACCTCAATACCAACTGTGCCTTAGTGCAAAATTTGTACCACGATGGTTTACCATTCCTCGCTTTTGAGGTTTTTAACGTAGCTCACGTTGTTGGCGTTAAAGGTGGCGCTAGGGATCTTGACGTGAATTGGATCTTCTAGCTCGTGCGATTTAAATCTTTGATTTGTTTATAAAGATGCATGAGCATCAAGCTTTATTATTTTCAACACAAGAAAGATGATTTAATGATTATGAAAAGGGAAAATGAAATACCCTCAATTGATTTGATACGTAACGACTAGCGCAAACTAGGCATAGCGTATTGGGGAGATTACGAGTAAGGGGATTGTTATATAAAGGAATAGATGGAGCACCCTAAATATATGTATTATCTACAACTTTATATATGAATCGTTTGATATGTTGTGTGTTTTTAATTGCTATTTCTATGATTGGGAAAGTTTCTCCTTTGGGTTTTAAAAAAGATAGGTTATGTGAACTCTATGTTTGTTATTATTGTGCTCGCAAAGATCGTGGATCTTGCATACATATCCTTAATGGGAATCGAGCATTTGTAGCTCGGATCTCTGAGGTTCTATGGTTTGTTTGGTGCGAGAGAGATAGAAATTTGCTTGGCAAGGATGAGACCTTGTGCCTCGTATTCTCAAGGATGTTGAGAAAGTCGAATCGTAGTTCCCACTATGCTGAGTGGAAAGCGGGATGTTAGTAAGAGACAGACAAATGTCATCTTAATGAAAATGTATCTAATCTATTTCATCACATACATTTTGAAAAGTTTGATTGATGAAAATCTTTAGGTAAGTAAGTTATAGGTGTTTTGCTTGAGTGTCTGGCGTTACCACTTACATGTTTAAGAAGATGTTTTGAAAGATGATTGAATCTTTTAGCGTAAGTATTAGGTGTTTTGCTTGAGTATCTGGCGTTACCACTTCTTGTTAATAGATGTTTTGTTTGAAAAGAGTTTGAAAAGTTTTAAAAAGTTTTGTTGTATGTGATGTGATAGATGAGATATTTCTTCCATAGAGATGATAGATGTCTAAATCTAGGAGAAATTGATTGGATTAAAGGATGCTTTTAAGAAGCCCGTGGGTCCTTCATATTGTAAGCCCAGAGGAGGCATTAGAGGGTCATCGAGGGTCATCGAGGTCCTTGTATGAAGCTCAAGAGGAAGCTATAAGGTATGGCTGGCTTTGGTTTGAAAGGATTTCAGAAATCATCCTTTCTTGAATAAGAGCAATTTCAGGAAATTTTACTCTCTGGTGATTTTGAAAGTGATTTCACGGAAACCATCCTTCGAGGTTCTATCTTAGCGGGTGATTCTTTGTATTGGAAGCCCAATAGGAGGCATTAAAGAGATTTCCTATCTCTTTCATTGTATGATGCCCAGAGAAGGCTAAACTCAATGAGGAGTTCTTTTGAGCGAAGCCCAAGAGGAGGTGACTCAGCGGGGAGTGATGTCTTATCTGAAGCCTAAGCGGAGGCTAAACTCAGTTGAAATGAGTTTTCTTATATGAAGCCTAAGATGAGGCTAACTCATGTTGGGGATGAGTTATCTTGTACAAAGCCAGCGGGCTAAACTACATGGGAGCCTATTGGTTAGACTAATTGTTATGTTAATAACTGAACAGTTATATAAACAAGTGTGTGTGTGATATGTATTCACAGGAGTTTATGAAGGAAATATAAACAATGCATGATGTTTATTTACAACAGTTTATGAAGGAAATATAAACAAGTGTCTGTGAAACGAACGTTTAAAACGAGCGTAACTTGTCTATTCACAAGTTTAAATGTGCACAAGGAAGTGAATATGTACACGAACGAGTATTTATGTACAGAGAATGATGGATGTACATAGGAGGGTTGGGACTTACACTGTAAGAGAGGCCCATTGGTTTGAAAGAAGATTTACTCAGGAGAATGCTCTTTTCAATACCAATGGTATTCAGTTGTATATACAGATGAAACGGAAATGAGCAATCGAGGTTTATCTGTTGTTTGAATATTTATATAAAAAGTATCGTATTGTATGGGATAAAAGTTTTGTATAAAAGTATTTGATATGTACAAAGAAAATATGTACACAAAAGACTGTTTTGTATGAATATACACAAGTGAAGTGAAAACAAACGATCGAGGTTTGTCGGTACTTGAGTATAAAAGAAGTATCTGTATTATGTACAGATGAAACTTTGTAAAAAGTGTTTGACAAAAGTTTGATATGTACAAAGAAATATTATGTACATAAGTGAATGTTATGGGACTTACACCGTGATGGAGGCCCATTGGTTTGAAAACAGTTTCACAGGGAATAATGCTCCTTTCAATACCAATGGATTCGGTGTATAAACAAACGAATGAAAACAAACGAAAGAAATTTGTTTATGTTTGAATATTAACAATGATGATTTGAGTATGTACAATTAAAACTAAATATGTACATAAAAGGATTGGGACTTACACCATAAGGGAGGCCCATGATCGATTGAGAAATTCGAGAAGAAACGAATTCGGTTTTATCGTTTAAATCGGATCGATCATGGAAAAAAGATGCAAGTTTGATGAAATGTTTTGAAAAATGATTTGAAAATGTTTTTGAAATGTTAAGTTGATTTATGAAAAGTTTTGAAAAGAATCGGAAGTCGAAAACTTGAAAAATTCACCTTTAAAAGGAGGTTTGAAAAGTGTTCAGAACGTCGTTTTCGGCTCGATTAAAATTTAATCAGATGAAAGTTTTTTTCTGAAAATTTTTGCACTATCACAAAATAGATGTATTTATTGACAAGTGTCCAAAAAATCACCTTAAAATAAGGAGTTTTGATTGGTCAAAAAAATTGTGAAAGTTTGATAAAAAAACATGAAAATTTGAAGTTTGTAAAAAAAAGAATGGTCTTGATGGGTGTTGAACCCATGACCATGAGGTGGGACGCGTGGCAAAGAGAACTAAGAGCAAGCAACACCACTAGGCCAAATGCGCTGGAGTGTTAGTGGACCAGGAACACGTGTTGGTAAAGTATTGGAATTTTTAAATATTTGAAAATGAAGAACAGATGAAGAACGCGCGCATCCTGGGTTCGTGTTTTGATTTCCAGAAATTATGATTCAAGCTCAAATCTTCGTTTCTCAATGAAAATTAATGAAGTAAACATCAAAGTCGCTCGGTTTTTCATTACGAACATGATGGTGCTTGTTAATTTCATTTATATTCAGCCTATCATGTTTGGATTTCTGGGAAACACTATGAACCCTAAAACTGAGATTTCAAATTAAATGATGCACAGTTTATGATTCTTTGATTTTATTGAGGGTTTATGATCGTTAGATGTGCAGAAAGAGAATGGCCAAGAGCTTTTTTCAATTGGTGCAAGGAATATGGATATCACAGTTCATATGCATACCTGGAAAAGTGAGAATCGAAAAGGCTCAAAACGTGTTTCCAGAATTGATTTGAGGGTTGCTACACCTTCATCGGCATGTAGGGAAGCTTTGTGGATAGCCTGCTTGCTCTGAACTTGCTCCAATCTCTCCAACCAAGTCAACCTACAGTTAGCTCAAAACAAAACTCGAAAATGGGGTTAAGAGTGTTACAGATGGTTGTTCTTGTTTTGAATCATCTCTATGATGTCTATGGATTGTGTTAGGATGATCAGAACTCAAAGGAATCAAGCCTAGCTTCAGTTTCGAATTCCATGGCAGTTTTGGAAGCTTATGTGCATAGAATGCAAAATCTGTTTTCCAACTTGATTAGTGTTAATTTTATGTTTCATACAAGTTACATATTGATTATAAAACATGTTAGACACCAAAACTTTTCATGGTTTTCAAAGATTTCAAAATTTGCAATGTTTCTCAAAATAACATGAATTGCTTGATTTTCAAGAAAGTAGAGAGAAAGCATGTATTTGTGAAGTTTTGGTGTTGATTTCTCTTGGATTTGTGATCAATTTATAGGCAATAGGCTCTGAAATGTTAGGCAAGTGTCCATGGCATTTGGATGATTCAAAGAAAGCTTAAGGGGTAAGAATGTCCTTTGTAAAGCAAAAGGAAGGTTCCTTTTTAATGTGCTATATTTTACATTTGATCCAATCTTCAATTCTTATCTTCACGCTGATTTATCAGTTCATTGGTCAAATTAGCAAGGTGGCATGTTCTAAATGAAGAAAAACACAAAATGACCTATAATTTGATGTTTTGACTTTGAAAAATCAAGTTTCATGGAGCCTTATGTTTCAATTTCAAAGACATAGCTAGACTCCATGGATTTGAGAGTTCTTGGACATTTTGGAAAGATCTTTTCACAAGATACAACTTTCATGTTTTGAATTTTTTCAAATTCAAATTGGAACTAGGTGAAAAAATGGCTTGAAGTTTGGAAAAAATAACAAATTTCAACACTTAGAAATTTTTCTAAGTGTGAAAACTTTTGACTTTTTGTTGACTTTTTCAAATTCTTTGATTTTTGATGATCATGATGGATCATTTGAAGTATTTTGATGGTGGAAAAAGTTTTGTTTTGAAAAATTTGACCAAAAGTCAAAGTTTGACTTTTCTATGCAGATGAAATTTCATCAGATGTTTCTGAAAACGACTGATGAATTCTGTGAACTTCTGTGATGATTTGAATCCAGAAATTAGGTCAAGAGGTTATATCTAAGATATGATGACCAATCTCTATCCAAAAAAGTCATCTACTGCTCAAAAAGTCAGAGAATGCCTATGCCCGATCAAAACCCTAATTGGTCGATCCTCGATTGATCTGTGAGAGAATTTGATATCTGATGATCAGAGGTTGACGATTTGATCAAGATAGATCAAATGGAGTGAGAAAAACTCAAACCCTAATTGGTTGGCTCTTGAATCAGATGAAAATCTGATGAAACCCTAATTTGACACAGTGGTGCTACACCCGATTAATCTTCGTTTGAGCTTAGTAATGCAATGATGCGAGATGTGAGGTGGTATATTAGGTCAAAAATTGGGGTATGACAGATGCCCTATTTAAGTTTCTTTAACACGAGATGAAGATGAATATCTTCGTTTTGATAGGTGTAAAGAGACTTAAATATCGGAATCATAAATTTTGGACCTAAGATACCAAAAGATGCGGATGATGCAAAATGATTGTAAAAGTTTCACCGGATAATATCGAAAATGACATGGTGGGGAAATTTGTAGATCGTCCTTGTTGGGAAAGAACGATTCACAAAACATGTGAATGTTTGTTTCGCTTTGGAAACGAAGATTACCTTGTCGACCTTGTGACAATGTTTAAGGTAAATAAAATGATATTACCAATTATCCCTTGTGATAGTTATGGTAATGAATGTTGAAGATGTTACCAATTATCATGGTGATAACTATAACAAGGTAACTCTTTTAAGAAAATTTTGTTGATTATTCAGCCTTGTGAATAACAGACAATGAGAGAAACAGAACCAAAAATGAGTTCCTATTTTCTCGGGTACAAACTTGCCGGGGATCTCTCTTTTGAGAAGATGCGGGCGTTTGGATTGACAGACACAGGTTTTCTTTTAGACAGAAAGACCACTGCTGGGGATTTTCTCGTACAGTCATGATTTGACCTTGTTGAGAAGAACAAATTTTTATGACAAGTTTAGGAATGAAAATAAACGGCTCAGACAATGAGGCTATTGCTTATTGCTTTGTTGATTAGAGACGAAGTTCTATTCAGGAATGAACTGAAAAGAAACAGTCAATCAAGACTTTGTTTTTGATGAAGAATGATCTCCGCAGGGGAATATGAGAGAAGAGATATACTTCTCTGTTTGGGGATACTCTGCCCGGGAAAACAGAAAATGCGTCTTTTCTGTTTGGAGATACTCTACTGGGGATAAAATTGTACTTACTTGAGTAAGTGTGATTTACACCAGTGATAGGGAAGCAAACATTTTGAAAAAATGCAAGAATGCATAAATGATGCTATTATGTATGAATGTCATGAATGTTATATGTATGCTAACAATACTTTGACAAAGACACTAAAGAGGTATTTTGGGAAAAGGACCACGTCACAATTCGAACAAATACTGAAGATTGCAGCAATGGTGCAAACGTTCACTGATGAAGAATTTTGAGTTGCATGCTTTAAACTTTCCGAAAAGGCATTTCATTAGCAACTTTGTAAATTCTTTTTGGATAAGAATACATCCTTTGATGATTCTCTGAGGAGAAAACTCGTAGCAATTGTCTTTATCCTTGAGATTGAAACACTTGTGGAGCTGTTGAAGTTCTTTCCGTGTTCATAATTCAAAGGAAAATTTTGCTTTTGGTTTCAAAATTTTGAAGTAGAGATTCATTTAAAACATTTTAGTTTCAAAAAGTGATTTTCACAATAAAAGCGTTATTTTGCAAAACAGAATAAACAGGAATTGCAAACAAAAGGCACAAGGCTCAAGTTTATTGAATAGAATGGTGTCACCAGGCGTGATTCCATGAGCTATTTACAAGAGTTGGAAATGATAATTTATTGGGAAAAGGCTACATTGAAAGCAAATAACCGCTATTATCCCTAACAACTTCGAATTCCCACTGCGCTTGAGGCTTCAGAAGAGTTGATTGAAGATCCATTGATGGAAGATTCCTCAAATTGATCTGAGGAGAGTCGATTACTTTGTCATTTTGTATCCTTGTTTTGCTTAGACGCCTTTTCGGTTTCAATCTATCGGGATAATTTACATTTATTGTCTCTAATTTTTGCACGGATCGCCTTTTAGGGTTTTCAATCCACCGAGGCTCATTTTGCCTAAGTCGCCCTTTTCGGGTTTTCGACTTACCGAAATGTTCTTTTGTTTTTAGACAAAGTATTTCTTAAGCGCATCAGCATTCGAGGATCACGGGGAGTCCATCGCGTCCATGGTTGCGAGAGTCATGGCACCTTGAAAAGCTTCTTTGTGATGTATGGGCCTTCGTAGTTAGAGTCCATTTGCCCCTAGAATCGTTGAAAAATGAATCTTTTTAAGCTGCAGTCTCCTAAATTCACAGGTCGGACCTTTTTGTCAAAGCTTTCTTCATCCTTCTTTGATAGAGTTGTCCGTGACACAGGCGGTGGGCGCTAATTAAGTTCATTTGGTCATATCGCTTTGACACCATTGCCTCGGATAGCTTTGTTTCCATGAGAACTCTCATTGATGGAATCTCAACTTCTACGAGAACCTTTGCTTCCATGTATACTAGAAAAAGGGTTGCCCACATTGAAGTGCGTCTGAAATACGATACCCATGCGAGCAAATGGCGACATCTGTGCCGATCTTTGTAGGTGATGACCATTTCAGACGATCTTTTGATGTTCTTGTTGGCTGCTTCAGCGGCGCCGTTCATCTTTGGTAAGGGGAGACGAGTTATGATGCTTCGATCTTGAATTCCTCACACAATTCCTTCATCATTTTGTTGTTCAAGTTCGATCCATTATGCAAAATGATCTTTACTAGGATTCCATATCGGCAAATGAGGTTGTTCTTGATGAACCTCATGACCACTTGTCTTATGACGTTGGCGTGAAAGGCCCTTGACCCATTTGGTGAAGTAATCAATAGCCACTAGAATGAAGCGATGTCCGTTGGGCGCTTTTGGTTCGATCATCCGTCATGTCGATGCCCATGGAGAAACGACGGAGAGGAGAGAGCGTTGAGTAGGTTGGTGGCATGGATCTTATCTGCGTAGATCGGCACTTGTGACATCTTTTGACATGTTCTGACAATCAGTTCCATCATTATCCAATAGTATCCACCTTTCTCCAAGATTTTCCTGAACATTGCATGCCCATTTGAATGGGTTCCAAAGACCCCGTGCACTTCATGGATGATCGTATGCGCTTCTTGTCTGTCGGCGCATCCGAAGCGAGAACCATATCGAAGTTTCTTTTGTATAACACATCTCCAGGGAAGAAGTTTCTAGAAAGCCTCCTCGAGTTTTTGTCCTTATACGATGCCCGAGCGGGTACTCGTGTTTGAAGGAAACATTTGATGTCGTGGAACCACGGTTTATCATCGAAACGGCCTCGATGGTGAAGACATATGCAGGTCTTTCAAGGCATCGTCGGATTACAGGCATATCATTCCAGCTGTTGACTTTGAACATGGAAGATAGAGTAGCCAGGCGTGCGCCATTCGATTACGATCTGGGGATATGATGCAACTCTACTTTGTTGAAGAAGGTCAACAATCGTCTTGCATAATATGGAATCAAACCAAGATGATGAGTTTCATACATGTCTTTGATTTGGTTGATCACGAGTGAGTCTCCATATATGAGGACCTTGATCCTCAAGTCGATGGCTTCTTCAATACCCATGATGCATGCTTCATGTTATGTTGTTGGTGCAATCAAATAATGTCTGGCGGAAAGCGGGATGTGAGAACCCTCGGAGATGATGATGGCCCCCAATTCCATTGCCAAAAATGTTCTTTGCTGTCAGATACCCCATCTGGATTACGGTCCTTCTCAGTGGCGGTTCATCACAATCTTTCATTTTCAAGTACATAACGTCCTCGTCAGGAAGTCAAATTTGAGAGATTGATATTCGTTGAATTTGATAAGCCATGATCGGCGAGAATGCTTCCTTTGACCGCTTTACGGTAGCGGTCTTGGATGTCATATTCGAGATAGACATCGCCATCGAGAATTCTTCCGGTCAAAGCGGGCTTTTCAAATAATGCTTGATTGGATCCATTTGGAGATCGTGTGATTGATCATGTCTTGGCGAAGGCGTTTTGAAGTCCATACCAAGCGCAACATGTTTTCTCGAGCATGGAGTATGAGTTTCCGGATGTGAACTTTTACTCAAATAATAAATGGCATGCTCCTTTTACGGTTTCATCTTGTTGTCCAATCGCCCATGGACTCTTCTAGTACGGTAGTATAAGATTAATGGTCTTCCTTATTTGGAGGATCGTATTGGTGGTTTTGTGGTATTCCTTGATCTTGTCGAATTCCTTTTGGCGATCATCATCCACACAACTTCGATCTTTGCGGAGAAGTTTCGACCCGGTACTTGATCATTTGAGAGATAAATCTGGAGATGTAATTGGTAAGAAACCCTCTTACTTGCTTTTACGGTATGTGGCGTAGGCATTTCTTGAATAGCCTTGACTTTGGGATCAACCTCAATACCCCTTGGTGACGATGAAACCTGGTTTTCGGATCTCACCAATGCATTTATTGGGATTGATGGTGAAATTTCCTTAGTCGTTGAAGAGTTTAAGAGATATTCCATATGCTCTTCTTAGTATGGACTTTGCTATCATATCATCCACGTAGACTTGATCTCTTTATGCATCATGTCATGAAAAGAGTAGTCATCGCCCCTCTGATGAATTCTTTGCATTCTTTAATCAAATGACATTACTTTATAGCAAAAGTGCCCATGGCGTGATAAAAGATGTCTTTTCCGTATGTGAGCCATTCGATCGATTATAACGGGAGAAACCATCCATGAAGGAAAAGGCGTTGAATTTTGCGGTCTTTGTCCGCTAGCATGTCAATATCGGTAGTGGGAAGTCATCTTCGGACTTGCTTTGTTCAGTCGGTTAGTCAACACACATTCGACCTTGCCATCTTTCTTAGAGGCGGGCACTATGTTGGCTAGCCATTGAGGATATTCGAAGTGGTTAGGAAACCGGTAGGCGCTTTTGGACTTCCTTTTGATTTTCTCGACCATTTAGGATGTACTCTCCTCGGTTTTGTGGCGGACATTACGGTTTTAACGGCAAATGATGCTCCACGATCTTTGGTATTTAACCTGGCATGTCTGGTAGGACCAGCGAAAACATCAACATATTCTTTGAAGAAGATTGATCGGTTGCCTTTAACCTTTGTTATTGGTGAAGCTCAGATGTTTACTTCTTTTCGGAACCAAGTTAATTGCTTCTAAGGTTCTTTGTGAAATTTGAATGATCCTTTCCTCGTGCTTGTAAGTCGAGAAATTTCATCGGGATCTCTTCTTCAACTTCCTCCTTGGCATCATTTGGAGAGGACTCAAGATTTGCTTTCAATGGATTTGTCCATCTGTTTAATCTGCATATTTGATTTATATGATTATTTAACTCCTTATTTTTTGAAGAAAGTTAATGTGAAAGTGTATGCAGTTAATTTTTTTTTTTGATTTTTTTTTGTTATTGAAGATTTTTTTGTTATGGAAGATTTTTTTGAAGATTTTTTTTTTTTTTTTGTTATTTTTTTTGTTATTGTGTTTTTAGGATTATCATTTCCAAGAAAGGGTAAAATGAAAATAAACACAAAGTGTGGAATCAAAACAACGCTTTTATTTATGATTCACAATATGAAGCAGGGCCTAAAATACAAACTCATTCGTCTTGGGCAGACAAAGAAATTTATTTAAAAGCCCTATAAAACATCTCTCTTCACTTTGGGCGAAGTGAGGTTCAAAAACAAAGCAAATATAAACTACTTAGAGCTATGAACATTAGTCCTAACTAGCAGTTTCCGGTGGTGGCGAACTCCTTGGATGTCGATATACTCGGGTAATTTTCCACTTGGCTTAATCCTCGAGTTAACTTTGGTTCTTTGGTTTAGCAGGCTTTGAAGATTACAGACGGCGACCCTTGCCCTTCTTGCTAAAGCGATCTTCCTCGGTTTGATTAACGGATCGGGGCGGAGGATACAACATATGTGCTTCTGTTGACCTTTGTGTTGAATTGAGGATGCACTCTCAATCTTAGGTGAAGAGACTCGTTATTGTCTCCACATCATATCCGAATCATACTCTTGACCTTGATGATTGTGTTGATGTAGTGATAACCCGGATGCGGCTTGGTGAAATCCACAGCGAGTGTGACGAAGATCTTCATTGGGACCTCGACTTGCTGATTAGGTGAGAAGATGCATATCCTCCTCGATTGATTAGGGTATTCAAAGTCATCACCCCATCTGTGGGTTGGATATCTTCGATCCGGATTTTTGAACTTTACATTTCACCATATAATCGTACTTGCCACTTGGTTCTCCCAAGGTATCCCAAACTTGGTGAGGACGGTAGATTTTATGTTCTTTGGAGACATGTCTTTGAATTGATCGGTCGGTGCATATGATTCCTCTTGGGACACATATTGATACATTTAAATAAGTGCTCCATTTTTGATTGAGAGGGATCATCTTATCCTCTTCAATGATGACAACATTAACTTCTTGTGGAGCAGGGTTTAGAAACCCCCAACTGTGAAATACCTCTTTGATTGGCGAAGTGTTTCATCCTTTTGCTTCTTTGGAGAATCTGACGTAAACCCAAGTCGGTTTTGTTTCATTCTTGCGGGTTTGATTATTTGTCCCCATCCTTGACATTTCCATCTTTAACCATACATGTTGCTTCTTTATATGAGGAGATGAGCAATCTGTTTTCTTTGGTAGATTCATCTTCTAACGGATGTTTGAAATGTGCTCCTTCATGTCATTATCCGTGATGAAGGAGAACTGGACAAATGATTTACAAGCAGCTTGTTCACCGCGATAGTCACCAACTTTCCATTTGTGAATTTTAATTTTTGATGGAAAGTCACTTGCTCCTGCCTCATGGATCAAGGTCTTCCTAGTAGAAGCGTACAATGCGTCCATAACTTGGAGCGTGATGAAAAGTATGCGGGCCAATGGTCATCGGAGATCAACTTCCCCAATAAGCGACTTTCGTGAGCCGTCAAAATATCTCATAATTTCATTGGCGTCCCTTTGTAAGCCAAGCGAGCTAAAGTCGTCTTGGCATTACGTTTAAGGATGAACCTGTGTCTACCAATACATTTGAGGAATCAGATGTCGAAATAATTCTTGTCTTTTCCTTCCTGGAGGTTCTTGATCATGAAACTCAGATTATTGCGGTGTTATGTTGGCGATAATTCCTCCGAATGGTCGATAGTCACATCATGATCTACATAGGCTGATCTAGTACCCTCATTAAAGCTTCTCGATGAGCAGTTGAGGAGTAAAGACATTATTGAAATCTTGGAGACGCATCGGTGATCTATGACTCGGTATTCACTCTTCTTGATTAGTTTGATATCTAATCAAAGTCGGTGTTGGCGTTGGCTCTATCGGGAACCAACATTTGTGCTTGGGTTAACAACGGGAAATCGTGCGGGATTCTCGGAAGATGTGTTAACGAGTTTTGTTTAGGAGGCTGCGGTGGTCTTGGTAGTAGCAGGCGTGCTCGTCCACCGTGTCCTCGTCAATTTACATTACATTGACATTGGGCTGGAAGTGTTGGCATAGGTTTCTCTTTCCATCCTCTATCGGAGTTATATTGGTAAAATTGCTTTGGCGGGCCATGCGGCACAGGACCGGTAAACAAATCACCAAAGGAGATGTTGGATACTTGAACCATGTGATCTCCACCTGGGTATGTTGAAACAAGGGATCTAACGTTTACTTGGGATCTTCAGAGTTGATATCTGAGACTAAAAGCTCATGCGGAAAATGCCCTACTGTATTTACGTCATGGTCATTTCTATTTCTGTAAATCTGCAAGTCACCAATGTCTAGCAAATGCTGAATGTCTGTTCTTATGGTGTAACATCCACGAATGTTTTGTGAGATGTTGCAAGCTGCATAATCGTGTTTAGTAAGCGCTCATTGCCTTTATGATTCATGGAGATGCACGGTTTCCTTTGATTCAATGTGCTGAGATATGTCTTTAGAATCAGTTCTTGTATGTATGGGAAGTGGATTGGTTCATTTTGTGTTTACGGAAGGAAAGAAGATTAGTTTCACTAATCTCTGCATATATTCTTCATGCAATGCTAGAATTCAGCCTAGCCTTGGTGAAAAGCAGAAAATGGCTGTACCACCATGGTAGTTTTTAGGGACGGGGTGGTAATCTTATGCGTATTAGATTCCTTTCTATTAGCCGGGGTAAAGCTCTGTATGCGTCATTGGAATCGGATCGAGCTGGTGCCCGGGCGTACGGCTTTGGTTGCTTCTGGCCCGAGCTGTTGGCGACTGTGAGTTTGTTGAAATGGGAGCAATTCACATGTTCGGAGTTGTGTTAACGGTGGGTGCTATGGCAGCACACATCATTGATGATCGACATTTCGTGGTTTCCTCGGGATACCATTCCTATGTGCTCTTTTTCTTTGGAAAGCTAGTTCCAACTTTCTAGTTCCACTAGAAGATCCGCTTCCACAGTCGGGGCGTAGGTTCGAACCCCTTCTTGTCGCATTCCCATGCTCACCATTTCATTGAAATCTCGGGCGCTAGCGATCATTCGCTCATAGTAGAATGGACCAAGAGTGTTGAGAATACCTTAGTCATCTCTTTTTCTTCCAGGCGGGTTAACTTGCAATTTCCCTCCATTGTTGGGTATTCCTTGAATGTCTCTTTTTCCTTTTGAGACATGGGCGGAGTTGATCTCGATCGGGAGCCATATCCAAGTTGAACTTGTCTGCTGTACAAAACCGCCTAGATCATTAAATGTTTGGATATTCGTCTTGTCTAATCCCATGTACCATTTGGAAGTAGTGAATCAACGGTGGTGATCCTCGTTGTATGTGGACATTTTCTGGCGTACATGAGATGGCTTTGTGGACGAGAATTTCCTTTTTTTCAAAGTCGGGACTTTGAATTTGTGAGTTCTTCTACGAGGAACTAAGCAAAGATCACAGGCGTTTTTCCCAACAATTCTTTCCCTCGAATCATTTTATATCAAATGCATTTTGAGGCTTCTGGAGATTTTCCATCGAACCACGCGTTCGTGTTATTTCCTAGAGTGTGGTGAACTTCTTAATGCATGGTAGCGTGCACTACGAGTTGAGTTCAACATGATTGGTTGAAACCGACATTGTTACTGTGGAAGAGTTATTCCATCTTTGTGAAGTGAATGGCGATTACGCAAGTGAATTGCGAGGTTATTTGAGAAGTCGGTTGGCGAACTCAATGCGGTTAAAGGCATTCCCCATGGATATATACGGCATCTTTGAAAGGTAAAACTCTTGGCTGGTGAAAGCTGAGTGGTAGTATCCTCTGAAGTTCTTTGCTTGGTTTTATTTTCGATCTTGCTTGTTGACTTTCTTGTTGTGGCCGTGAGTTGACCAAAGGCGTGAGTCTCACTTCTCCTTGTAGCGTTATTCTTTACTCACAGTTCAACGTTCTCTTGTTCAAAATTCTCCATCACTTTTCTTCTTTTTGATCTGTTCGAGTTGGTGAGACTGGCGATAAAACTCTAAGGCCAGCGACGACTTGACGATCTGTTCCTATCTTTGGAAAAATGAGAATCTGGAAAGATCGGACTCTAGATGATATACTTAAATGCAAGATATGCATGATTATGATTGTAAAGAAAAGGAATTTCCAAAGAATTTACGCTAATAGAGATATTGGCAAATATTTGGATGGAAAACACTCATTTTATTGATTATTGAAGAAAATTACAACAATTGTTTTTTTTGGAGCATTGCTCACACAAATGATAAAATAATGATAAAATATTACTAAATTGAACTAATTAAAAGTCTTATAGGATGAAGATCCAAAGGCACGATCACGACTTCCTTTTGAGTTTCCTTTCCATGAGCTTTTAGTTACGCTTTCTCGGCTTTTAGCTTGCGTGACTCTTTTCCATTCGTTGGGAGTAAGATTGTTATTCATCAAATCTTCAGCGTTCCTTTTCTTTCTTTGATGAATTTCTTGATGGCGTCATGTTTAGCGAATCTCCTCATCTTTTCCATGAGCCATTCATCACGGAAATAAAGCGTCTTTCATGATCTTTGACTTGCTTCTTGAGCTTCTCATTCTCAAGGTTAGTCTTAAGGAATTTTCTTTCCAAACTTCTTTCTCGCCTCATCTTTGTCAAGGCTTCTTGAATTCTTCCACACTTCAACGGGAAAATTTGTTGATTTGGAGGCGATTGAGAACATCGGTCTTTCATAAGCGTAAGGCATTAATTTCTTAGCTCCACTTTCTTTGCCAAAATTTGATCATGGCTGATTCTGACTATCATCCATTTCCCGTCTCATTGTTTGCCAAAGTGTGCCAATAATTTGTAAATCGTTTGTAAAAGGATGTCTTTCGTCTCTTTGTTTTACGCGGAAGATAGGAGATCTAGGCAAATGTGAGGTAATCCATTTTGAAAAGCAGTTTTAACACCACGATAGTTCCAAGTCTGTGGTTTCTATGATGAATAGAGACGTGCGTGTCACCAAGCAAAGTGGGAGCAGGATTTCCAATCGGAAGGATCCTTATGGCGTTGATATCAACGAAATTTGGGACGTTGGGAAACAACACCAATCCATAGAGGAGTAAAGCTAAAATAGCTTCAAAAGGCTACCATACTACGGCGAATTTGAGGCCTTCTCCATTAGGAACTTTGAAGTTAGTCCTAAGAGTTTTCCTCACGGTAGTTAGGTTTTGTCTATCTCAGTTTTTTAAATGAGTCATCGTTGCTTAGGAATGGCTTCCAACCATTGAAGGCACTTTGTACGTCTTGAGATACCTAGGATATCTGCGTACTCTTCCAGTAGGCATCAGCGATGTCGGAAAGGTGAAGCGATGGGCGGATCGTAAATTGAGCGAAATTTTGAGGTCTATGTTCAGAAGAGTTAAAAAGAGTTCCATAGCGTTTTCTAAAATGGGATCTTACTACCAGGATGCTAATTCTTTTAACTTTCCATCGGGAATCTAAAGTATCTTTTGGTGAATCTTCCTACGTCCATCACTTTAACCTAAAATATTTTACAAGAAAAATCTCTAAATTCTTTGGAAATGGGAAGAAATGAAGTTTTTTATGTTTTGAATGAATGAATGCATGAATCGGCAAACATGGTTAGTAGTTATACACACGGTCAGCGTTGAAAATGAGCATGATAAGAATCAGCGGGGTTAAGTTCTGCAAACATTCATATGACGGGTTCTTGATAATACAGGCTCAACACTCCCCTTCAAAACATTATTGGATTTGTTGAATACTCGATGGTCAATAATATTTTCAAGAGAAACTACTTTGATCGTAGTATCGCGCACAATTACTCTGAAACACCGAATAATCTACGCACTACATCCTAATGGCGGGATGGGTTATGTGTTCTCTGATCCACGACTTCAAGTTCTCCGAAAATGGTTTCTTGCTAAACCACAATACCAAGACAACCTCCACTGCGAAATATTAACCCGAAGCATTGAGCGCTCACGTATTAATACCTCCACCTAGATCTTAAAAATGTTTCTTAAATCAGGGTTAGGATTTCTTTCCATCAAGTGAAATCGAAACACACAATAAAGAAAGATATGCAAAATATGAAAGCTTATCCCTTTCTTTCTTTTTGAAAAAAAAAAAAGCTTGGTGCTCTCGGAAGTAGCGTTTCTTTTTTGAAATCAAAATTTCAGTACTCCCATGAGTCGCCATTTTTCTGTTCGCGTTAAAGGTGGCCTTCAACGTGAATTCGGATCTTCGGCTGTGCGATTTAAATCTTTTGATTTGTTTATAAAGATGCTTGAGCATCGAGCTTTATTATTTTCAACACAAGAAAGATGATTTAATGATTATGAAAAGGGAAAAAATACCCTCAATTGATTTGATATGCGTAACGACTAAGCGCAATAGCAGCATTGGGGAGATTCGAGTAAGGGGATTGTTATATAAAGGGAATAGATGGAGCACCCTAAATATATATAGTTATCTCTTTTATATGAATCGTTTGATATGTTGTGTGTTTTAATTGCTATTTCTATTATTGGGAAAGTTTCTCCTTTGGGTTTTTAAACATAGGTTATGTAGAACTCTATATTATTGTGCTCGCAAAGATCATGGATCTTACGCATACATATCCTAATGGGAATCGAGCATTTGTAGCTCGGATCTCTGAGGTTCTATGGTTTGTTTGGTGGGAGAGATAGAAATTTGCTCGCAAGGATGAGACCTTGTGCCTCACGTATTCTCAAGGATGTTGAGAAAGTCGGGAGCAATCGTAGTTCCACTTATGCTAGTGGAAAGCAACGGGATGTTAGTAAGAGACAGACAAATGTCATCTTAATGAAAAATGTATCTAATCTATTTCATCACATACATTTTTGAAAAGTTTGATTGATGAAAATCTTTCGTCGTAAGTTATAGGTGTTTTGCTTGAGTGTACAAGCGTTACCACTTACATGTTTAAGAAAGATGTTTTGAAAAGATGATTGAATCTTTTAACTGTAAGTATTAGGTGTTTTGCTTGAGTATACAAGCGTTACCACTTACTGTTAATAGATGTTTTTGTTTGAAAAGCATTTGAAAAGTTTTAAAAAAAGTTTTGATTGTATGTGATGTGATAGATGAGATATTTCTTCCATAGAGATGATAGATGTCTAAATCTCGAAGAGAAATTGATTGGATTAAAGGGATGCTTTTCCTGGCCAGGAGGCATTAGAGGGTCATCGAGGTCCTTGTATGCTCAAGGAAGCTATAAGGTATGGGTGGCTTTGGTTTGAAAGGGATTCATGAAATCATCCTTTCTTTGAATAAGAGCAATTTCACGGAAATTTTACTCTGGTGATTTTAAGTGTTTCACAGGAAACCATCCTTTAGGGGTTCTATCTTAAGCGGGTGATTCTTTGTATTGGAAGCCCAATAGGAGGCATTAAGAGATTTCCTATCTCTTTCATTGTATGATGCCGAGAGAGGCTAAACTCGATGAGGAGTTCTTTTGAATGAAGCCCAAGGAGGTGACTCAGCAGTCTTGTCTTATCTGAAGCCTAAGCGGAAGGATAAACTCGTTAAATAGGTTTCTTATATGAAGCCTAAGAGGAGGCTAACTCATGTTGAGGATGAGTTATCTTGTACAAAGCCAGGCTAAACTGACCTATTGGTTAGACTGGTATGTTAATAGCGAGCAGTTATATAAACAAGTTTGTGTGTGATATGTATTCACGGGGTTTATGAAGGAAATATAAACAATGCATGTTGTTTACAACAGTTTGAAGGAAATATAAACAAGTGTCGTGAAACGAACGTTTAAAGCAGGTGTAACTTGTCTATTCACAAGTTTAAATGTGCACAAGGAGTGAATATGTACGAGCAGTATTTATGTCAGAGAATGATGGATGTACATAGGAGGGTTGGGACTTACAACATAAGAGGCCCATTGGTTTGAAAAGAAGATTTACTCAGAATGCTCTTTCAATACCAATGGTAGATTATATATCTGATGACGGAAATGAGCAATCGAGGTTTATCTTGTTTGAATATTTATATAAAAAGTATACATGTTATGTACGGATAAAAGTTTTGTATAAAAGTATTTGATATGTACAAAAATAACTATTACATATTTTGTATGAATATACACAGTGAAGTGAAAACAAGCGATCGAGGTTTATACGTACTTGAGTATAAAAAGAAATGTCGTATTATGTAGGATGAAAATTTGTAAAAGTGTTTGACAAAAGTTTGATATGTACAAAAATATTATGTACATAAGTGAATGTTATGGGACTTACGTGATGGAGGCCCGTTGGTTTGAACAGTTCCACGAGGAATAATGCTCCTTTCAATACCAATGGATTCGATGTATAAACAAGCGAATGAAAACAAGCGAAAGATTTGTTTATGTTTGAATATTAACAATGATGATTTAGTATGTACAAGTAAAACTAAATATGTACATAAAAGTTGGGACTTACACCATAAGGGGAGGCCATGATCGATTGAGAATTGAGAAGAAAGCAATTCGGTTTTATCGTTTAAATCGGATCGATCATGGAAAAAGATACAAGTTTGATGAAATGTTTTGAAAAATGATTTGAAAATGTTTTGAAATGTTAAGTTGATTTATGAAAAGTTTTGAAAGAATGTCGAAGTCGAAAACTTGAAAAATTCACCTTTAAAAGGAGGTTTGAAAAGTGTTTAGAACGTCGTTTTCCGCTCGATTAAAATTTAATCAGATGAAAGTTTTTTCTGAAAATTTTTGCACTATCACAAAATAGATGTATTTATTGACAAGTGTCCAAAAAATCACCTTAAAATAAGGGTTTGATTGGTCAAAAAAAATTGTGAAAGTTTGATAAAAACATGAAAATTTGATTTGTAAAAAAGATGATGAACCCATGACCATGAGGTGGGGCAGCGTGTAAAGAGAACTAGAGCAAGCAAGCAACCCACTAGGCCAAATCTTGCTGGAGTGTTATTGGATAAGAATATTACTAAATATTGACTGGATGACACATCTGGAGTTTGTGTTTTATTTA